>OY856186.1:380391158-380452633 GCA_963693315.1 Diogma glabrata | reverse complement strand
AATCAACTTATTTTTTGTTGTCATGGTTATACAATATGTTTGAAAAAATAACAAACTAACAAATAACAAATGCTACTTTACAGCCTCTGTAATATAAAATAAAAATGGCGTTACTTTTGATGTCGCTAGACGTTACTTTTGCTGTCAGGCTAAAAAGTAAGACTTTAGCTAACTCCCTAGCGGCAGTAAAGTTAAACTTTACAGCCGTTTGCCGAAAAACATTTTTTTTTGTGAATAAAACTTGTGATTGATTGAAATTATTGATTTTTTTTGATTTTCGAACTTTTGAATTTCTATTGCATAGTCGATATAATAATTATTTTGATATTTTTTCTGTGAAAAATTTTGAATTGTTGAACTGCATTGTTTTATTTATTTATAATATTTTAATTAAATTTTATTAATGGGGAAAAATCAAAATCAAAAACAAGGTGGAGAAAGTTTCTCCACCGAAGAACCTTTCTCAAGACTTCAATCCAGCTTTGTTAACATAGGACAGCGTCAACCAGGTACATCAATATCCAGCAATAATGATCTCCAGTTACAGCAGCCAAATTCTGTAATTGTGAAGCGGTGAAGTGATAAGTTTTTTAATGAAAAGAAACGAAGAAATTTTATCACTTCACCGCTGCACAATTACAGAATTTGGCTGCAGATCAGTTGAGACGAAAGAATGCAAAACTGAAACAAGAACGGGTCGTAAGTTTAGGCACGCAACCGGACACCAACGCTGTTTCAAACGCTGTTTTAGAGGAAAATGCAGAACCTGAAGCAAGTACATCAAAATAACACTACAATGACGTCAGAGATTCGATTCCAGAGTTTGATGGTCAAGCTAACTACCGTGTGGAATGCTGACTGGATGACTTCGAGGCCACCGCATCATTAATATCCTGAAATAGTTTTGAAAAACTCATATACGTAAAGCGAGCATTAACCGGGTCGGCAAAACTTGCACTTAGATCACGGAAAGATCTGACGAGTTACGAAAATTTAAAAAAGTTTTCAAAAGAAGAATTTTCAGTTGCGCTTAACAGTGCGGAAGCACATGCGAGACTATTGCCACGTCAACAAGGTTATAACGAGTCTATTAGTGATTAATTTTTTGCAATGCGAGAAGTTGGAGCTTTAGGAGATGTAGATGAACAAAGAGTTATATCCTACACAATCAAAGGAATAAAAGACAGTTCATCCAATAAATCAATGCTATATGGAGCGTTAAATTTCAGTGAATTTAGAGCAAAGTTAATTACGTATGATGGTTTTTGAGAGGGATATTGTTCAAGAGGCGAATAAACAACCATGGTCAAAGGGTGCAGCTATACATGTTACAACTGCGAAAAATCTGGACACATAGGTAAAATGTGCAGACGGAGAAATGATGGACTCAGATGCTATAGATGCTACGAATATGGAAATATAACCACAAATTGCCCAAATCCAAGCAAGTCAAGAAAAGATATTGGGATAATGAAACAATCACAGGAAGAAAACTTACAAATGTGGCCCAAGGAGAACATATGAAGCACAGCAACCACAAATAAGTAAAAATTAATTATTACACATTATTTGCTCTTATAGATACAGGAAGTGACTTGACAATTCTTAGGGCAGATAAATATATACAAATGGGATCACCGCCTCTAGAAGAAAAAACATCCAAACTATTAGGGATTGGTGGTGGAAATATTACTACAATAAGATGTTTTACAGCCAAATTAATACTTGAAGAGAACCTCGAAGTCACAGCAACCATACACATCGTGCCAGTCGATAAAATAAGCTTGAAATGTATTATCGGAATGATGTTTTACAAGGAATGAAAATAGAAATAAATGAAAATAACATAACAATTGAAAAAATTTTAAATCCTCTGTTTTCTCTACCTATTTTCCAAGAAGAAGTTGTATGTGGTGTTGAAGCCTATAGATCAAAAGTTGAGAGTATTATTGATGGCTACAAAATGAGCAATCCCAAGGAGTTCCCTATTAACATGAAAATAATTTTAAGAAATGATTACCCAATATGGCAACCCCCTCAAAGATTATCAAGCATGGAGAAAAAAGAAGTGGATGAACAAATTATGCAGTGGATAGAACAGAAAATAATACAACCAAATATTTCGGATTATGCATCACTTGTGCTTGTAGGACAACACAAAGCGTTTATGTATTGACTACAGAAAATTAAACCGAGAAATTGTGATGGATAGGTATCCTTTGCCTCTAATTGAAGATCAAATAGATCAGCTGCATGATGCTAAATTATTTTCAACTCTTGATTTAGAGAACTGTTTTTTCCACGTTCCCATTGAAAAGAGTAGTAGAAAGTACACGGCTATTGTTACACCAACTGGAAACTATGAATTTTTAAAAGTTCCATTTGGGTTATGTACATTACCAGCAGTCTTTCAGAGGTATGTGCATTTTGTTTTTAAAGATTTCATGTCTAGAGGACATATTTTCTTATACATGGATGACATCACAATTCCATCAAAGAATGCAGAAGAAGGGTTACAAAAATTAACCAAGGTACTACAAGTAGCCAGTGAATATGGCTTAAAATTCAAATGGAAAACGTGAAGTTTTTTGTGTAGTATAATAGAATACTTGAGATATGAAATATCAGAAGGCTTAGTACAACTATGTAAAATTAAAACGAAGGCTGTTGGAACATTTGAAGAGCCCAAAAACGCCAACAAGTTCAGAAATTTCTTGGACTAACGGGCTACTTCCGAAATTTTGTAGAAAATTACTCAGTTATCGCAAAACCGTTAACGGACTTACTGAGAAAAGGCGTTAAATTCAAATTTGAAGTACCACAGAAAATGGCATTTGAGGAGTTAAAAAATATATTGATAACACAACCAGTTCTTTCTATTTTAGACCATATGTAGAAACAGAGCGTCATACAGATGCGTCCAAGCACGGATTTGGAGCTATTCTGCTACAAAAAAGAGAGAAAGATGGTTTGTTTCATCCAGTTTATTACTTTAGTAAAAAGACTACGCCATACCAAGACCATATACAATTCGTACGAACTGGAGGTCCTAGCAATCGTACAATCGCTGAAAAGTTACGAGTTTACCTGTTAGGTATGAGGTTTAAGATTATCACCGATTGTGCTGCTTTCAAGTCAACCATGACGAAAAAAGATATTTTGCCACGAATAGCAGGATGGGCGTTACAATTAGAAGACTTTGACTATGTATTGGAGCATAGAGCTGGAACAAAGATGAAACATGTAGACGCTCTTAGTCGAAGCCCGGTAGTTTGTATGATTCAAAACGAATTTTTAGAAAGAATCAAAAAGGGGCAACATGAAGATAGTCGACTTCAAGCAATTATTAAAGTCCTGGAGCATCAACCTTACGAAGACTATATACTTCAAAGGGGAGTTTTATACAAAGTAGACAACAAAAGGAGAAATTTATTGTATGTTCCAAAAAAGTAGAAAATGAGTTAATTAAAAACACAAATGAAGTTGGTCATTTTGGAACAAAGAAAATGACAGAAATAATCTCCAGAGAATACTTCATACCAAAACTAAAACAAAAGTGTGATAGCTGCCGACAAAATTGTATTTCTTGTTTCCTGTCTGAACGTAAATCGGGCAAACAAGAAGGATTCCTGCACCCGATAGACAAAGATAAGTATCCTCTTACGACGTACCATATTGACCACTTAGGGCCAATGCACTCTACTACCAAGCAATATAAGTATATTTTTACTATTATAGATGCATTTGCCAAGTTTGTTTGGATATACCCGATGAAATCAACAACAATCGAGGAAGTGATTCAAAAGCTGGAAGTTCAGAAAACCAGTTTCGTAATCCAAAGAGAATTATTTCGGATAGGGGGCCATCGTTCAGATCAAATAATTTTTTTGATTACTGTAGCGAAAATAACATTGAATTAACACATATAACATCAGGCGTACCTAGAGGAAATGGACAGATCAAACGACAAAACCAAATAATTATACCAGCGTTGGCAAAATTGGCAATCAATTCTCCAGATTTGTGGTACAAATATACAGAAAATCTACAAAGATACATAAATTCGACTTGGCAGAGAAGCATCGGAACAACACCATTCGAGGTATTGTTTGGAGTAAGGATCAGGAACCCTGGATAAGATCAAAGAATTGCAGAGGTACTGGAAGAAGAGTTACATATTAGGAGATTTAATGATAGAGAAAGACGCAATTAGAGCAATGGCTAGAGAGCAAATACTAAAGCTACAAGAGGAAAATCGACGAGTGCACAACAAAAAACGAAAAGAAGCAGCGATTTATAAAAAAGTAGATATTGTGGCAATTAAAAGGACTCAATTTGGATCAGGGCTTAAGTTAATGCTGAAATTTCTTGGACCATATAAAGTAATAGAGGTATGTTTTAATGATCGACACAAGGCGGAGAAGCTAAGCGAGCATGAGGGTTCAGTTCACACAAGCGTTAGTGCTAATAATTTAAAGGAATGGCAAACCAGTTATCATGACGAAGACTCTGACGACGAAGATGAAAATGCATGAAAAGCAGTGCGGCGTGGGGGATGAAAATGATGAAGAGCAGCGCGCAGGAGCGGCTGAATGCAGAATGGCCGAGTTTGTAGGATTACCCTGTGCAAAAGGTAATCACACGAGTTGGTAGGGTTACCCTGCGAAACAAGTAATCAGATGGTCCACAAAAGGGGAAATATTATAGCAGAAGAAGTATAAATCCAACGCCAATTCTACAACCAACGATTTATTGCAACACAAAACAAGCTTTTAAAAAAAAGTTACTATCAATATTTAAAAAAAAATAGTTTATTTTTTATTTATTGATAAACAAATTTTATGTTCCTTCTTTTTTAATAGCGCAATAAATCGTTTTGTGAACTTCCGTCCCATTTTTCTAAAAAATGTATGTAAATGTAAAAAGTGTATCAACACGTAAATGTTTTGTAGTCGACGATATGTAAATTTATATTGACACCTAGCTAACTGAATGCGACCATGCGAGTTAGGCGTGTGAAACTAGTACGCAGATAAATTATGCATAACATAACCTACGAACTCTTCATTAGACCTGTGAAAACTATTCCAGAGATAAATTACGTATTACATAGCTGAAGAATATACCTAAAAATAAAATCAAGTCAACAATTTATCTACAAATAAAAACTATTCGATCATACTTACCTGCACATAATTTATATCGCAGCATTAAGTTCTTGTAATAATGAATGTAAAATTCTATTAAAATACTTATAACTTGATTAAATAGAAAAAAAAACTTACATTTTATTGGTCATTCAGCAATTATGTAAATAAACATATGTCAATTGGCATTTACTTATGACTCAGCAGAAAAGTTGATCAGTAAACAAATATAGAATTAGCAGAATAGAATTAATGTTTTAAGATAGATGGCAGCTTAGTTAAATTAAAAGTTTATTTTTTATTGTTGTTCAATTAAGTTAAAATTGTTTGTCATGCTATTATTATATTTCGAGCCTTAGCAAGTGTTTAACTAAAAAATATTTTTTATGCCGTGAATTATAATTATTTTAATAAAAGCAATACTCTGTGAATCTTATTGTTATTATTTTAATAAATTACCTTAGAAATTGTACCCGGACTTCTATTAATTCTACAAATACTACAACTACCTTTGCTTTGGACTAGGATACGCATCAGCATTTTGGAAGAAAACTATAATTTAGAAAACAAGGCGGCATTATTATTTTACTACAATATAGTGCAACTGGACTTGCCCTGGCCATTGAAATTTCAACCATCAAGTGCAGCTGCAATTATACAATATCCTTCACACCTTTCAAATGGCACTAATCTATTGATTTATTACTTGTGAAATCTCTTAAGCAATCATGCTTGCGGTCGAGACGAGGAGAAGATGATGGACCCTTGTACGGGTTCCGATTGAGATCCTCGTTTATGGAGGATGCCCAAATGTGGATCGATTCACCATAGTAAAGATTCACCATACCCTGGTTAAACATTTTAATTGAAACCAATTGAAAAAAATGAATTGGATTAATCGGAATTCTGCATTGGGAATTTTCAATTAATTCCTATTCAAAAAATCTATTTCCAATACAATCCTATTCATTCCTGTTAAAAATCTCTATTTTATTTTTCAACCGGAATGGGTAGGATTCTATAGGAAATGTATATAAATAGGAATTAATTGGAAATTTCCATTGCAGAATTCCGATTAATCCTATTCATTCCTAATAAATCTTTTCCAATTAAATCCTGTTAAATTCATAAGATTGTTTAATTTTTTTCCAAGCTCCTTTTTCCTATTGAATCTCTTAATTTCCGATTGAAATTCAATTGGAAATTTCCATTAGAATCATATAGAACCTCTTTTCCTGTTGAGTCCCATTCATTCCGATTGAATTTTAATTGGTACATCGAATTCTTCCTATTAAACCAATTCAATCCGATTTAATCCTATTGAAAATATATGGGATTTAATAGGATTCAACAGGTTTGAATTGGAATGTTTAACCAAACTAATAATCTTTTTAATAATTTTACTAATAATAATAATAATCTTTTATCACATAATGTATTATGAAACATTTTTTATTAAATAAAAAACAATAATTATTCAATAGTTTTTTATTCGTTTTATTTATAATAGAAGATTGTTTGCTTGGTCAATTTGCTATTTCTTCTATTTGATGTATTCGGGTGATTTACAACTGTTTAAAAATGGACATTCAATCGACCAAGATATGTGTTCGTTAAATGGTTGATCGTTTTCTTCCCAATTCTTCAAAACACAACCACAGGAAAAACTTTTCACTAAATCACCTCTTCTTAAATAATAAAATCCTGCGTCGCTCAATTCTAGTTTCTGCTTAAGAGAGGTAGGCCAATCTTCAAACATTTCCGAAAGTTTTGAAAAATTTCGATGTGTTTCGATTATGGTTTGTATTCTTATAATTATCGAAGTCATTAGTTGATGAAGAAGAAATCGGAGAAATAGTGAAACGATCAAAGTTTTTTGGAACAATTGGATGATTTTTGGTTGTTTGATTGTTCAATAAAACACATTTTGGTGAACGTCGTAGGTTCTCGCGGAAAAATATTATCACCTAGATGACTCGTGGCAAAACATTCTAAACCTTTACAATTAGACATGGCCACAATAAATTTTGTAATACGGATCAGGTCCATCCAAACATCTATTTATATAGTTTTGGTTCTTTTATTATTTATATTTTATACCATCCACAAAACAAAATAAAATCATATTCTTGTTGCATTCCATCACAAACAAAACAATATGATAAGAGAAATAACAAGTAAATTTGGCTTCACCTTTTTTTTCTATAGTTTGATTAATTTTTGTTTCGATCAATCAAATACCACAGTATTCTGTAAATCTTAATATCTTCACTTCATACTTAATTTTATTCGCTCATACTTTTCTTCAATGCAAAACAAAAATCCCACCATGAAAAATATATTAAAAATAAAATTCTTTTTCTCCGATCGTAGGAAAATATATATCTTTCCGTTGTTTTTTCGAAACGAAAAGCTCATGATTCCAGTATGTTGTATTTGTTGCTAAGCAACAAGTAATAATAGAACGAGAATATTTTTTCTGGCCTAGGCCGGGAATATATTCCCGTATGGATTTTTAATTGTTTAGAAGAAATAAAAGTACACTTATAAGGTCAAACGCATTTATTTATTTTAATTTAAAAAAAATGTCAATCGTCATTTAAAAGAATTAGTATAGTTATGTCCAGTCTACACCCTTATTCCTTTCATTTTCCCCGTCTCCTTCCTTTCTAGTTGACATGGTATCTTCGGATATTCAAAGAGTCTGAATAATGAATATTTCATATTTAGTGTGCTAAACATGTCTAACTAATTAATTAAAAAAAAAAAAAAAAAAATTTAACAGTATACATAATAATGAATTTGATGAATCTATGCCAAACTAATTATGTGTTAGGTATAGGAGTTTAGTTTTACTTATTTGTAATATTAACGGTTATAGTACAATTAGTACAATTATTGAACATTGGTGGATTAATAGTATCACATCCCAGCATTGTTGTTGATATAGTGCTATTAAAATCATTAACATTATTTGCATCGGCTGCTTCATTATCCGTTGTATCGAAAATCTTATGAGCAACTTCAATTTTATTGATAATGGATTAATCGATTACCTTTACCATTACCATTTGTACATTTAAAAAAAAATGCAAAGAATTTAAATCTTTTGGACGCGAAGTTATATATTTTCTGTAATATTCTAAATAAGTTTCGTTTACGATAAATGATCGTGGTTTATTTGTATTGTTATTCGGGATTTTAACTAAAAGTTTAGATCCCAGATCACTAATATCAGTAATTTCCATGCGGGCTAGTTCATCCCGTCGACAAGCACCAGCGATTCCAAAAATTAACGCAACCTACAAAAAACAATCATAATATTACATACAAAAAAAAAAAAAGTGTGAATTGTATTTTATCCGAAAACATATTTGAATTTAATGTGTAAATACAAATAATAATCGTTTTAAATACCAACATGCTTACTTTAGTAACTAGGAACGAATCATCTGAAGCTTCCAAAATGAATTTTTGAACATATTCCATAGTTAATATATTAGATTTCTTCGCTTTATATCCGTCAGATTTGCGTTTCAAGAAGACACGTAATTTTTGGTATTTTGCAATATCCACATTATTTTTAACCACTAGCATCAACCTGATCATTGAGTAGTTTGACCATAATGTGGATGATTTCAATTTTGTAGATAAATCAGCGAAATGCGCCAGAACTACGTTTTCCGAAAATGATTTGATGTGTTTAGATTGACGATAATCCATAAAGCGTTTATAAGCATTTTCGTATTTTTCCTTCGATTTTTGCGGGAGTAAATCACATGTAGCTGAATTAGCTGCTTCCACTATATCCGGCGGGGTACAAGATAAGGATAATTCGCTTTCACTGTCCATATCCCTTAAATTTCGTTCACACGTTTTTTATAAATCAAATAGGTACACAAACTTGACAACTTTTGAAAAAAAAAAAAACAAAATGTATTTATGTCTTATGATGTCGTGGCTAACTAAGCAATAATTTTATGTTATTTTCGATTTTTTACTTTGTTTTGATTTCTTAATATGATAATTAATGAATAATACTAAAAATTGTTTTGGATTTATATTCCTTTTAAAGTCCGATCGGAGAAAAAATAGTATGTACAATTCGGAGGAAAAGTGCATTCCCGGACTCCCGTGGTTGCCGGACTCGGCTATCGCCTCGTCCGCCAATTTCCACTATCGTCCGGGAATGCAGTACTTTTCCTCCTAATTATACAATATACTATTCCTTAATATACAAAATGTTATTGTTTATCAAATATCCGTTTCCACTGCACCGCCGCGGGGTCCCCCGCACCCGTCTGAAATCCGAAAACACTTATAGGACGACTTATTCCATCTCTTCATGCACACACCACACAAACACATTTCCAATCTATCAACATCTAAAATTGCACAAGTGTGTAGTGTGTTAGTGACGTAACCCGACTGGTGTTGTATGACTACCAATGTGCAGGGGATAATACCTGATATTCGTCATCGGAAGTGGAAGCGTATAACGGGCGTGAGTTTAGTATACTCTTTATTTGACAAAGCAATGTATTCATCTGTTCAAAAATTAAATCAATATTGTGAGTGGCATTAAGCAGGTGAGTTTTCACTTATTTCACCGCTGTTTCCCATAAACCACCAAAATGAGGTGATAATGGTGGAATAAAATGCCATTCAATATGATTTTGAGTTAAATATTCTGCAATTACATAATCATTATTAATGTTTTTTATTAACTTCCATGCTTTCTCGAGGATGCGTCTAGCTCCAACAAAGTTAGAACCATTATCTGTGTAGATATTTTTGGGTAGCCCTCTTTTGGACGTAAAGCGTCTTAAAGCAACTAAAAATGCCTCACTTGTTAAATCTGTAACTCCTTCAATATGTATGGCTTTTACTGATAGGCAGACAAATATACAGATGTATCCCTTAATTAGCGGCTTGTTTCTTCTACCTTTTCTTGATGTGATATATATTGGTCCAGCAAAATCAATACCACAATTTTCAAATGGACGAGTTGGATTGGCTCTCGCTGCTGGTAAGTTACCCATGAATTGCGTAGTGACTTTCGCTGCATATCTTACACAAATTACACAGCCTTTTAAGATGATTCGTATTCTGCTACGACCATTAAGCACCCAATGAATTTGCCGTATGATATTACTGGTACGTGTCGGACCAGAATGCAAGTTAGAGAGGTGAATATCCCATATAACCCCGTTGTAATGGAGTGCTGATTCGTTGTCGAACAACGAAGAGGCATAGCAGGCCACGTAGCTAGCGAGATTGTTTTAATAGCCCCGAGCTAGCTGTTAGTCCGTGGGGACGAGAGGGAAATCCTGCTGCTCCAGCACAAATACGGAAATGTACGCGAAAAAAAAATTCATATCTAAATGGAAAAAAGACAAGTGAAAAAATGAGACTCTGTCGACCCCTTTTGCGAAAGAACCGCGATCAGCACTCCCGACCCCACATTTACTCTCATACTCTCACATTCTCACACCTTCACTCACCCACTGTCTCACACGCTCTCTCTCTCACTCATGCACACTATCACCCATAACTACATCCATGCCCACATTCAAACACATGGGCAACAAGCCGCGATTTATAATTTTTCTATTTTTGGTTAACATAACGGATAGGTTATGATTGCTGATAAATGATTTTATTGTCACAATTAAATTAAATGTAAAAAAAATTGTAAATATATATATATGTCGTCAATATTTTTTATGGAGATATCCTATGAAGAAAATATTAGTTGGATATCTCAAATATTGAATAAATCAATTTAAAACCAAAATAACGTATTTCTGTTGCTAGTGATTCATTTCTTACTTGCTGTTAATAAGGCACAATTTGGAGAACAACAGAAGAAAACTGGTTAATTATTACAAGTTTAATTATTTGGTCTAAACAGATATACCAAAATTAATTTAATTATTAAGTGGATTGAATCAGGTGAATTGTAATTCAATATTTGAAAAGATTTAATGTTTAGAATTAATTAAAAATTGAATTAAATAAAAATATTTAGATCTATAAAATCAAGATAGATAAACTAGGATGTGCAATGTGCATTATGGTTTATTTTCTTAAAACTGTTCAATATTTTATATATACTATTAATAATATATTTTTATATCAATATTTTTAATGCTTGAAATTAGCAACCAATTCCAAATCCCATGCAGAATACACATTAAAATACACGCAGAACATTAAAAGTGCTTAACAGTCGATATCTAAGGCAGTGTGGGCATCAAGTAGAATCAATTAGAAGCAGTGGATTTCCATAAATCAAAAGAGAAGCAGCTTTGACAATTTTTATTGGGAACGATAGTATAAATTTAATTTCGAACACAAGTAATTCATAATGTAAATATTAAACTTGAAAGGAAATATTTGCAGTACAATAATCTAGATTTGAAGAAAATATTGATTATTTCCTTTTTAGTAGTTATGTTTAATTCACTTATAAATATTTTGTAAAATAAATAAAAATCTAAACAAATGCAATACAATTTCATGTTATTATTTTCGCAGTTTTATTTTTCTGAATTAAAGGAGTCGAATGTAAACAGTGTTTGTTTAACAAACATGCATCTCACGATCCCACCCCTCATGCTCACACTCACATATACACGCATCCATACTCGTTCATACCTCGAATTTATAATAACAGTTTAAACGACACTCACCCTGTTGTTTATCCAACCTCCGTAAATTGAGGTAGTCCGCTATAACTGTTGAGGTTCTAGAAGTGTGTACAATCTTCAATACCAATGAAGGTGATAATGTTGGTGATTTAATATGTTAATCACCGTTTGCTGATCACGGAAAGCGTAAGTATTATCAAATATTCGTTGTTAATAACGGTAACCGTGGATGTCACCGAAAAAGAATGATAACCAGCCAAGTTGTACTCAAAATGATCAGCACACAAGATGTAGGTATCGCGTGTGATCCGTTCTAATCGTTATTATCAACCCAGGCTATCACAGTTTTGATGTTTAATCCCTCACTCACCGCTATGCTCAGATCTTAAACTACCGTTTGCTTCATGGATGACCAACAGTAATTCGGTACACAATTTATCACAGGAAAGTTTTTATTTTTTTCTCCTTTTATTGCAAGTATGAATTAATCAATATATTTGGTTTATTTTCTTGTTTATTTACACCATTTAATATTACAATTATGATCTTAATGGTTATACTCCAGATTTAAACTATTAACTTTCTATATATCTGCATTAACCATCAATTGTAAAAAGAAATCTATCACCGCCAACTTTCTTTTCATTAATTTTACAGAACCTTTATCATTTAATTTTAAATACAGAAACAATTATCGGTTACTTTACGGTAAACATATAATATCACAGAGTTTTTGAGCTAAGTTTATTATCACCGAATTGTAAGTAGCAATAAAATTACAATTAACGTTACAGAATAATAGAATATCACAGAATGTTGTTTTTGACTATTTAAATAAATTAATTTTTTTTTTAGCTATAAATATAATTAACGTATACGGTACTGTCAAACAGAATATCACAGAGTTTTTGATTTTATAATACTAACACAGAATCTATTTAATAGTTAACTTTTCTTTATCAGACACACTGTTTTTTTTTGTTATGTTCATTTAAGGTAAACCATAAGAACCTCAGCTAATATGTATAAGCTTCAACTCACTTGAGGTAACCCCCGTTAGGATTTTGGATTCTGTATCACATAAATAATTTATATATTACCTTTTGCTATCGCAGATTATAGTTTGGTTTATCTCCATAATTTAGTTTCGCCTCTCGAACTAGATTCTGATAGTTATTATTTTACTATCTTTCTCTATAAATTTCACAGCAAAAGTAACACACCGCCAAAAAACAAAATATGGTGGAAACGTCAAAACGAATGAATAAAACAGATGTTATTCTTCAACGCCCAGTCACAATAGAAAATAATTGTAATAAGAGAGCGATTCCACGATTTTTTCTGCTATATATAGGTGAATAGTAGAAGCGATAACGCAGTTTCTTGTAGAATTTAAAAATTATCATTATTTTATGTCTCCTATTACGAAATAATGGTTATTAGGTTGTAATAGAAATTGAAAAGTATTTCAAAGTTAGATATACCATTTACAAAACATTTGAAAGAAATATTCATGCACTTAATATGAGCATGCATTAAAGCGAATAAACAACCGATGTTATAATAGTTTTACCGTTATTTATTAATTAATTGAAAACTACAGGGAGTCAATCAAGTCGGACAACTCATTTAATTGACCAAATCAATATGTTGTTTCCAATTAATCTGTAAGATCTTCTTCCGTTAACAATATCTGACAACTTGATCATAACATTTATAATCAAATTTCGGTACTCTTATGAAACCAAATCTAGACTCAGCAGTCAATTGGAACCCAGTATTATTAGAGAATCTGATAATTACGTATTAAAAAATAACAAACTACAATTGATTTACAGTCGAATCTCGCGGATAAGAATTATACATATGTATATATAGCGGAAAAAAAGAATCGATAATAATAAATATAACGTTTCGAAGGCAATTTCTATACTGATTGCAGGATACAATTTTAAGGTAGGAAAACAACTTGATAGATATGCACAGCTATTCTAGGTTTGACCACAACAATAGCAGATGGCAGTTACGGTTTGAGTCCACGGAGAATTTAAATTAATTTAGTTTGGTGAAATTATGCTTGTGAGAACGCAGGGGGGGGGGGGGGGGGTTAAATTCAGTGTAATGCACAAAAAAAAACTAAGTATAGTATTTTGATGAGAAGAATAAGTTTGTGTAGCGGAAATTATATTATCAGATGACTAAGAATTAAGTATGATAAGAAATGATAATTTGTGATATATGATAAAGTAGTGAATCTATGAATCAAAGAATTAGCCAACAGCGTCGTATTTACTTCGTTACACCGTCAGTAAATATGTGTTTTTGTGGCAATATTATGGGATGTTTGCTGTTGAAGTCGCAATCTGAATTCTGTAAACGACCACCAACTCTTAGAACGCTATCGTCATCTATAAATGGTGCGAGTGGGAGAAATCTTGATTGGCAGTTGACCAGCCAAGTCTCCATTTGGATTTGCAGTTTTTCGATCGATAAACCTGATTACATACGCTACAACTCTGAATAATTTTTGTAGTTTAAAGTTCTTCTCCAAATAACCGACTTATCCAGGCATTTGTTTCCGTTTTACATTTTGTATGTAATATAGTGGTTTAGTGCTATATTCTAGACCGCTTTCATTCACATCAGAATTTGCCAACTCAATGCTGGCTGACTTAGATATTTGATCTTGACCTAACCAAGCAGGTTCTTTCCACCATTGTTCTAAATCGATCAGCTTCACAAAAGAACACCTCTGGAACCAATTCTGCAGGATTATCTTGAGATTGAACGTGGGCCCAATGCTGTCGTGGAAATTTCTCCAATATTTGGCTTGTCTTGTTCGGTTGTCTACAAATGTCTTCCATCGTCCGAGGTAGGTAGAAAGCCAATACGATATTTAAGTCAGTCCATGTGAAATATTTTGCATCAATCTGAAGTGACTTTCTTACGGCAGACATTTATTTCACCAAAAGATAACTTGCAAAAACTTCAAGCCGTGGTAGTGATACTTCCTTGAGCGGAGCTACTTTGGTTTTAGAGGTAAGTAGCTAACAGATGGTTCGGCCATCCGTGGTGACTGTTCTGCCGTAAATACCCGCACAGTAAGCTGCTTCGCTAGTATCTGCAAAACCCTGAATTTGTATTTCACCATTGAAGTTGGTGAACCGTTTAAATTGGAGTCGCTCGAAATTTTGAACTGGTTTCTTGTCTTCAGATATTCTTCTTTATATTCACGAGATAAGATGTCCTCCCAATCTAGTTTCAGGATCCATACTCATACAAGGTTGTACAACTGGTCTAATAATGGTCCATTACTGGCAGCCAGTAATGCAGCAATGAGCGAGTACTGGCAACCACGACTGGGTCATTAACATAATTTTGCTGGATGATAACTTCGGACAATAAATGGTTGCCATTCTTGGGCCAAATACTGGCAACCATGACTGGGCCGTTAAAAAAATATACATTATTATGATATGTAAATTTAAATAAATTAAATACAAACTAATTTAAAATAAAATAAAAATGACGGAAAAAATTCAAAACTCCCCATACAACTGGTTCAGTTGCAAGAATGGCTGAGTAATGGCAAACACCGCCCTGACTCCACCAGTACTCCGCCATTAAAAAACATATAAAATAATATTTTTTATACATAAATTTAAATAAATTATTTACAAAATAATTAAAATAAATAGAAATGAAAATAAATTAAAACATATACCAACCTTTTCTTTATTACCATAGTCTTTCAACCGACAAGGCGACAATTTAAAAAAAATGACATAGATCGGCCAATTCATGGCTACAGTACTGGCCCAATAACAATAGCCAAGTAATATTTACCATTCATGGGCCAGTGCTTTTTCTGTAAACCATAGATCGGCCGATTATAGGTTCTAGTATTGGCCCAGTAACAATAGCCAAGTACTGTTAACCATTAATGAACCAGTGCTTGGCCGTATGTGCATGTCTGGCAAAACCTACTTGGGTAGTTTCTGAAATAAAATCTTTAAAATGATTATGGATGGGGAAAGAAAACCGAGAGGATCAAATAAACAAAAGGATTCGGAGATTATTTTTTGTTTAACCATTTGCTTTGGTTTACGACATATGTTCACAGCAGATCTCCATTATAGAGCTATTGTCTTTGTTCTCAGATATAGACAAGATAAATTTGACCTCCATCTACTCAATATGAAACCACCAGATGCTAGAACCTTTGTTAGTTTATCTCGCAATGTGTGTGCATGATTTATGTCATAGCTACCTGATAGTAGATACGTAGAAATCTATTCGTAAAAATCTAATGTACTACGTAGAAATCGTTTAATAAACATTTTGACTTCCTCATCACTGGATTCCAATGCAAGCTGCTGCAAAGCTAAAATGCTGAACAACTCCAAAGCCAACTCTTGTAAGCTGGTAATACCTTATTTTCTGGTCCGGATTCTCTCGCCACATTATTGTTTGTAAACTTCTATGTTCTTTTAATACAATCACCTGTCTATACATTTTTTCAATATCTGCGACTAATGCTTTCTTGTTAGACCTAAATCTCAACCGTGTTGTTTAAGGCGTTAGTTGGATTGTTGGACCTATCATCATTTTGTTGTTAAACGAGACGCCCGTACTGGTTTTTCTGCATCCGTCGAACACTACTCTCACTTTGGTGGTGTTGCTTTGCTCCTTCGTAACAGAATGGTGGGGTAAATAGTAACTATTATTATTGGAATATTTTTGCAGAATGTCTTCGGGTGCCTCAACCATGTGTCTCAATCTAATGTAGTGCTGTATCAATTTCACATATTCGCCTTTTAAGTTGGGATTCAATGAAAACTTACGTCTCTAATGCACGAAAACGTATAAGCACTGCTTGAATAGAATCTCCTAGATCTTGTGACTGCTTTTTAAAAGGTAGTTTCACGATGTTTTGACCATCAGCTGCTCTTTGGTGGGTATTTACGAACAAGTCTTCGTATTGTAATTTTTCTGGGCTTAAAGAGCTAATACTCGGAAGATCTTCTATTTTCCAAAACTTTCTTAAAGTATTTTCAAGGACCAACTCTTCCTTTGATTGCAGCGAAAATGTGTTTGAGCTCTGTTCCTCCACTTCGAATGGTTGACCGAACTTACATCAACTATCCATCTAAAGATGGTTTTTTGTGAGATCAACGAATTTGACCTTTTTTGTTCTCTGTGTAGAATCTCAAAAAATTTGTCTGCTCCGATTAACATATCGAGGGAGGCCGGTGTATCGAACAGTGGATCAGCTAACTCTATATTTTTTAATAATTTTTCATCACCATGATAAATATTTCTTTTGGGTAATGGCGCTGAAAGTTCCTTGATAATTAGCACCTCTAAGGAAAGCGTCACTTTATGGTCATACATTGATTTTAGTGTAATGGTTGATTGGCCACTTGAAGTTAAATTTCCCGATGTTACTTTGGTTATACGGACATTCGCCTTTTCACACTTTAAATTTAATCTTCGGGCACAGCTTTCTGAAATAAAAGAGGATTGTGAACCGGAGTCTAATAATGCTCGACATTTCCAGTTTTAATAATGGCAGTTTGTAGTATGGCTTGAAAATATTCGGTCGAACAACCACTTGATTTTGTTGAGACATAAACACTGGACTGGCAAGATGTTGAGGTATTGATTGAAACGTTCCTTGCTCACTTTGATCTTCTTCTGTAATGTTCGGGTTTTGACCCATGTGTAATGTTATATGGTGTTTTCGCTTACAAGTTCGACAAGTGTACCTGGAAACAATTGCTTGATGATTCGTTGATAAGTAATTGAAACATAAAAAGCAGCAACCAGCTTGTGCAACCAGCTCCTTACCCTGTAGAACTGACAGTTCAAGAAACTTTTTCCATCAGCCTATGGTGGACTTATCTGTTGAGCTGCTATACTACGGCGTCCACTTATTCGTCTCAATATTTATGATGGGAAGAAAGTCTTTACAACTGGATAAACCATGTTAAACCCGTAGACTGAGGCCTATTGGGCAGACTTTCTTCCGTTAGAGGTTTTAAATTAAAACTAACACTTTAACTTTAAACTTTCGGATAAGTTTATTGATTGATTTTTCATTACAATTTTCATTTAATTTATAGTGGAATTGATAGAGGGTTTCCCCGCTATAATCCCCTCTTAAGATTACATTTATTTACATTTATTTTCATAATTAAATCGATTAACCAATTATCAATCGATTTATTATGTGAAGTTAATATCGGTCAATATTATATTAAATAAATATAATTGCCTCGTTCAGCAGGAATTTCAACAAATTTTATTTAAATTTTATTCAAGTTTATTTTTGTGATGTCATCAACTTATTTTACGTTAATTGGGTTTCCTTATAACATGTATATCGTGGGAATTTATAGAAATTAGATCTAGGCTTTTAAGTTGTTGATGACTTATTTAATTGTTTAGAATAGTTTGGTTGGGAGAATAACATATGTAATGTATGTCAATTGGATTAGTCATACATATGTTACATCCCTACCCCTAAGTGAAAATTTATTGAAGATAAATTTCCATTGTTATTATGATTTTGACCTTTTTGATATTATTTATGCTTAATTATTGGAGAAATTGTTACATATTTTTATTGTTTGCAAGTAATATAATTTTATCCTGTTTTACTATTTAATTCTTATTGCTTAACTATTATTTTGGCAATTTTAACTAATCCTAACTTTTTTTTAATCTGTTTTTATGTACAAATTTTTCTTTATTGCCCATTTTTATCTTAACATTATTTTCTACTATTTCTATGACCTCATATGGTCCATCGAATGGTGAGTCTAACTTTTTTCTTTCACCTACTTTTAACCAAACGTAATCACCTTTTTCTATGTCTATCGGATTCGCGTTTCTATCATAGATATTTTTTCGGTTTATTTTTGCTATTATTAGAAGCTCTTTCGCTTTGCTTTGAGCTTGTTGTAAGCGAAATCTTAATTCTTCTGCGTAGTTATCAAAATTGTATATTGGTGCGTTATTAGTCAATTTTTCGTCCGATGGAAGGCTTGCTAGCTTTCCAAAAATTAACTCATACGGTGTGTACCCGGTGTCTGTATGTGGTGTTGTGTTGTAACAAAACACAAAATATGGAATCCACTCTTCCCAGTTATAATCACTCGTGAATGAAAGAAGGTATTCATTCAACACTCTATGGTTTCTCTCTATAGAACCAAGTGTCTCATGGTGATATGGTGTCGAGGTTATATGGGATATTTTAAAGAATGCACATACATTTCTCATTAATTCATTAACGAATTCTGTCCCTAAGTCTGTTTTTAATTTTTTAAAATTACCGTATTTTAGAATGAATTTTTCTACGAGCGCTTTGGCTATTGTTTTTGCTTCTTTGTTTTCTATCGGTATCGCTTCAATGTATTTCGTTAAATCGCATTGAATCGTAAGAATATATCTATTGCTATCCGTAAGTCGCAATGGTCCAACTGTGTCCATTGAAATTGTTTCAAAGCTTGTTGTCGGTGTATCGGTTATGGTTAATTTTTCCTTAACATTTCTAATTTGTTTATTTTTAGCACATGATTCACATTTTTTACATAATTCTTTATCATTCTACTCATATTTTTCCAGAAGTATTTTTGTTTTAATTTGTTAATTGTTCTTTTGACACCTGCATGTCCTCCGGTGTGTGGTGTATCGTGGTAAACTTTTATTAATTCATCCATTTTATTTCTATCTGTAATTCTTTGAGTGCTTCATAAATTATTATCTTTAAATTTGTTTGCATATTTTCTTTATTATTTTTCTGCTGCAGCTTATTGAATTCATTTTTAAATTCATTCACATCTACATGTGTGAATATACTATCATTAATCTCTAGCGCTAGATTATCTATTTTTTCCCTTTTCATAATTAATATCAGCTTCTCCAGTGTATTCCCTAAGGCGATACTTGGATTTTTACTATATATTACTAGGATTCCTCTTTTATTCTTTTTATTCAATTCAATTATTCGCAAACTATCATTATTTTCTTTGTAGTCAATACATTTTTTCTTTATTTTATCACGTGATTCTTTATCTTTGAATGACAAGGTTCTCATATTTCTTATTTCAGATATAGAGGTGCAGTTCCATGAATACAGCGTGCACTCCGTTTCCAACTCTGCGGTGTTTTCCTCTGTTTTGTAATTCTCTTTTCTTGTCATAGCCCTCGTTTTAACTGTATTTACCGTGAATGTCGGTATCATCGCTTTAAGCGTGTCTGAGTTTACTTCTATTCTAGATAATGCGTCAGCGTTTGCATTCATCTTTCCTTGTTTATAAATGATTTGGAAATCATAGTCAGATAAGTCTAATCTGATCCTTGTTAGTTTTGATGACGGATTTTTGTGCGTGAACAGACTCACTAATGGTCTGTGGTCTGTCACCACTGTGAATTTTCTCCCATAGACGTACGGTCTAAAAAAGTTTATGGCCCAGTGTATACTTAGCAGTTCCTTTTCAATTATTGGCTTGTTAATTTCGTATTTATTCAATGATCGGCTAGCGTAGGAAATCGGCAAATCATTTCCTATTTCTCCCTGTGATAACACAGCTCCCAATGCGTAATTCGATGCATCTGTTGTTATTATGAATGTCTCTTCAAAATTTGGGTATTTTAATATTGGTGGATTGATCAGCTTGTTTTTTAATGTTGTGAATGCCTTTTCACATTCTTTAGTCCATTCGAACGTTGTGTTCTTTTTGTTTAAATTGTTCAATGGTTTTGCGATTTCTGCGAATTTTGGTATAAATCTTCTATAGTAGTTACAAAATGCTGTAAATCGTTTAGCTTCATCAGCATTTTTCGGTATAGGATAATCTTTAACTATATCATATTTTTTCGGATCTGTTTTTATGCCTTGACTTGTTATTAAGTGTCCCAAATAAGTTACTTCGGTTTGTAGAAAATTGCATTTTCTTGGATTTAATTTTAAGTTGTATTTTCTCAATCTTTCTAAGGTTTTGATCAGGTTCATATTGTGGTGTTTCAAGCTACACCCGAATATAATTATATCGTCGACATATAGGAATGCTTCTGCTTCTAGACCAGCTAGTGCTATGGATAACATTCTTTGAAAGCTATTAGTTGATATTTTTAAGCCGAATGGGAATCTTTTAAATTGGTAATGACCTTTATTTGTTGAGAATGCTGTTAATGGTCGTGAATCCTTCTCGAGCTCTATTTGGTGGAAAGAACTCGCCAAATCCAGTGTTGTAAAATACTTTGCTCTTCCGAGACTGTCTAATATGTCGTCCAATCTCGTGAGTGGGAACTTATCATCTACTATCTTTTTATTGAGTTGTCTGAAGTCAACTACAAGTCGATATTTGGTATTTTCTTCCCCTTTCTTCTTTACGATTAATAGAGGTGCATTGAATGAACTTGTCGATCCTTCTACTATGTCTCCTTTAATTAGTTCTTCTACTTGATTATTTATTTCTTCAATTTGAGATTGAGGTAATCTATAATTCTTGATATAGACTGGTGTTTTATCCATTGTAGTGATGGTTTGTTTGTAGAAATTATTTGTTGTAAGATTATCTCCTTTTAAATAAAAAATATCGGAATATTGTTCACAAATTTCCAAAATTGATTGTTTTGCTGTATCATCCAAGTTTTCGATTTTTAATTCTTCTAACAGTTTCGTGTATCTTTTTTTTCAAGATTCTTCATTTTGCTGTCTCGTACATTCATAATTTCATAATCTCTGAGTGGTACTATCCTTGGTGAGATATTCTTGACTGTTATCTCATGATCAAGTGTGTTGAGAATTTTTATATGTGTAATACCTTTTTCTGGTATTATTGAATTGGCTATGAATACACCATCTTGTATCTCTTCGTCTAGGATTACACTATCTTCAGCTACGTTTAAATTTATTGCTTTCATCATCTGTGTACGTGCTGGTATTCTAAAGTTGTTCTCTTCTCTCAGTTTGGTTCTTATTGGTAGTAAAATTTCTGTGCCGTTTATATAAATTGCTAAATTATACGTTTCGTAGTCTATCTTACATAAGTTGTTTCTTAGGAAATCTCGTCCTAGTATTCCATCAGTTCCTAGTGGAAATTCTTCACTTACTATGTGAAATTTTTGCTTAATTTTCTCGCCATCAAAATCTAACGTTGCTATAATCGTACCTAAAGTGTGCGATTCATCTTTTGTTACACCAATTATTTTACGAGTATCGTCTGTTAACTCTATATTTTCTTTTAATACGTTCTCTTTAAGGAGTGAAATATCAGCTCCAGTATCTATTAAAAATGTGCTACTTATAAATCTAGTTACATTATTGTGAATCATTATGAAATTTGAAGTGCTATTATTTATATTACGTATTCTTATTGGGTTATCTATTTCTGATTCCCTAAGTCCCTCGAATCTACGTCTTCGGGGACTAGCTCGTAGTTTCCCGAGCTAATCATATTTACTTTATTAAATCTATTGTTTCCATAATTTGGAATATTTTTAAAATTCTTGTTATAGCCATTGCTATTTTGGTAATTATTTCTATTATTGCTAAATCCTTTATTACCATTATTATTATAATCTCTATTATTCGTACTACTTGTATGACCATTATTATTATATCTATATTTTTTAAAATTATTTTTCTGAACATTATTTGAGTAAGACATTCCGCTAGTCTTAAAATTCTTTTTACGAAAACCGTAGCTTAATACCTGTGCTCTATCTTGCGTGTCAATCTCACGAGCAAGATCTATTGCGTCCTTCAAGTCTTTCGGTCGCGATGCGTATATTGTTGTCTTAATCGGTTCATTTAGTCCCGATTTGAATGTATTCAATCCGATCTGATCGTTTAATTCCGAAATCAACTCTCTTTTATCTTCACCTTTCTCCGCTATTTGAATCGTGTTTAGTTTTGCGATTAGAGTTTCAATTTTTTGTCCAAATTGATCGGCTGACAAGTTCGCTTGTCTGGCTCTCGCTAAATCAGCATGTATTTTGGATGGAGTTAAATTAGTTTTAAATGTTTCGCGAAAAACATTTCTAAATTCTATAAGGTTAGTTGGTCTCCTTCTAGAACCTAGACTAATCTTTGCTCTTTCGGCTAATTTAGTTTGCAATATGAAATTGATTAATTTGGCTTTTTCGTTATCATCCTTTAGCGTGTCATGGATGAAACCAATTAAATTTAAAAAATTTTCCAATTCCTCGTATTTACCCTTGAATTCTGGAACGAGTTTATAGGTGGAGTTGATATCAAACGATGCCATAGTTGAGTTTTTCTCTATTTCAGTTTTCTCTATCAGTTGATGCGACTGTTCATCAATCAGTTCTTTGACTGTTGTATACTGAGTTTTGAAATTTTTCTTCACTTTCTCAAATTCTTGGCTATTGAGTTCGAGTGCTAGTGTGACTGCTAGAGTCTTGAATTTCTTTCGGATCTCTTCGAGCTTAGTTGAAAGATTCAATGTATGCTCATACGTTTTAGAGTTAGATTCGTTCAGTAACTCTTCTATTTTACGCGTCTGTCTAATCAGGTTTTCAGCTTTCGTCAGTGAATCCATTTCGGTCAGAAAAATTTAAGATCATCATCTTTTGTGTTCTATTAATTTTATTTCTTAAGAAAAATTTGGATTTAGCAAAAAAAAATTTTTTATTCATTTACATAATATTTAGTTTTTAACCTACTTATTGTCATTAAGTTATTTACCCTAGAAAAAATTTTTGTTTATATTGACATAAATTTTTATTTTCAACCTAAAATGATATTGAAATATCATATCCGTACTTTCACATTATATAATTTTCACAATTCTTGTTATTTTAATTACTTAATAACCATACATTTTGGCGTAAACATTCAATTTTAAGTTATATACATACGGTATTTTCTATTTCTTAGGCGTAAATGTTATTTATTGAAAATTTTTGTTTATTTATCTATATACTAACAATTTTGCTTATACTCATATTTATGGAATTATTATTTTTATTTTTTTGTACATACTTATTTTAATATTAATTACACTAACAATTTTGTGTAAACTTATATTTATGGGAAAAAATACATTTATTATTATTTTTTTTGATTACATGAATACGGAAATTACATAATATTTGTTTTTATGAAGATTTCTTGATTGTTTTTATTTTGGAATTGCAGCGTCCTTCTTATTGGATTTCTTCAGTTTGAGCAGCTCTTTCTTTTCTTGTTTTAATTGTTGTTTTTCTTTTAATCTGCATGCAGTTGCGTTTCTTGTATTGCTCTATGGTTATAGGGCGTGGTCCTGCTCTCGGGTCCTTCAGTAGTTCCTGTAGTGTTTGTTTTTCCATACCTTGTATGTATTCTTATTTACTGCTTCCAAGTTTTTCTTTTTGTTTTGAATTTCGCTGTAGATCCAACTGCTGATCTTTCTTTGAATTTTCTATGATGTGTGGCCTTTCAGGTTCGTTGATGGTAGGTCGCCATATGGTGGACTTATCTGTTGAGCTGCTATACTACGGCGTCCACTTATTCGTCTCAATATTTATGATGGGAAGAAAGTCTTTACAACTGGATAAACCATGTTAAACCCGTAGACTGAGGCCTATTGGGCAGACTTTCTTCCGTTAGAGGTTTTAAATTAAAACTAACACTTTAACTTTAAACTTTCGGATAAGTTTATTGATTGATTTTTCATTACAATTTTCATTTAATTTATAGTGGAATTGATAGAGGGTTTCCCCACTATAATCCCCTCTTAAGATTACATTTATTTACATTTATTTTCATAATTAAATCGATTAACCAATTATCAATCGATTTATTATGTGAAGTTAATATCGGTCAATATTATATTAAATAAATATAATTGCCTCGTTCATCAGGAATTTCAACAAATTTTATTTAAATTTTATTCAAGTTTATTTTTGTGATGTCATCAACTTATTTTACGTTAATTGGGTTTCCTTATAACATGTATATCGTGGGAATTTATAGAAATTAGATCTAGGCTTTTAAGTTGTTGATGACTTATTTAATTGTTTAGAATAGTTTGGTTGGGAGAATAACATATGTAATGTATGTCAATTGGATTAGTCATACATATGTTACAAGCCGTTGTAATGATCGCTTTCACACATCGAACATCCACCGTTGTTCGCGGTTTGAGACACCATGGTTCCAATTCTTTTAGTAATCACTGGTTTAGATCTTTGCGATGAACTTAAACATTCTAGTACGTCGCTTCTCTTTTTCAAAAATATAAAGAATTAATCCAGCGTAGGAAGATCAATGCTTGCGGTTTCATGAGCCCATGCTTCCGTGTCTAATTCATTTGATAAAATGAAAATCAACCGTGGATCACGACTTTCTGCATTTTCGCCGAGGACCTTTAATCCCCATAAAACTTCGTCTGACACATCGCTTAAATGCCGAATTACTTTTGCGCAACTTTGCAGAACAGTTGGCTGCTCCATAAATTGTTTCAACAAACTGTACACTACGTGTTTTTTCTTATCGAACCTAGCCTACATCTTTTTCCACACCTGGTCATAGTTTGCTTCTGTGACAGCTATATGGTTTATTAATGCATACGCTTCTCCTTTCAATAAACCTTTCAGATATTGAAGTTTGTGTACTTTGAAAATACTAGCATTATCATGTATAGAGGTTTCGAATGGATCTCGAAATGAGGAAAACTCTGCATATGCACCGCTTAAAACTGGAATATTAGCATGTGGCAAGCGCACCTAATTCTCTTTTTTGTTCATTGTATGGAATTACTTTGGTTGAGCAACAAATCTTCCATACTGTTGTTCCCTTGACGACCTTGAACGCTATTGACCTTGTATAGCTTGTGCCATTTTATAAGTTTTGTTTTATTTCAAAATGGTTTGCTTCGATTAAAACACTATGTCTACATGAGCGTCATCGAATTTCCCTTTTACAGGTTTTTCAATCAACTGATATTCCTTCCATTCATCTGTTAGGAGATCTATGCACGTGTTGATAATCCTTATGAAAGTATCCACCGTAAAGGTTTGTTCTTGAGTTTTTTTAATTCATAAGCTCTTCACTAAACGTTTTAGTGCTCTGGCTTTAGCCATTTTGTCTTTTTTTTTTCAAAAACAATTCACAGTTTTGTCTCTCTTTCTCTTTTTTAAATATTGTTTAGGCAAGATTTAATAAAGCTATTAACAATTTTCACTGTATTTAACACTGAATTAAAAATATTTCACTTGCTTTTTTAAGCTACTGGTTGTATAGTTCACAATTTGGGGAACTATTTTTCTTTAGTCACTTATAATAATTTAAACAAACAATGTAACCATACTCACAATTTTGTTTCCAGTGTTGAATTTAGTTCCCAGTAAGGTTAAGCACCAATAAATCCGGCTCTAAGGACCATGCATAAACCCTTGGAATGTTTGGAGTTTTTGTATAATAGTTTTTGCTAATCGCTGGCCAAAAATCCAATATCAATTCCAAAATTTGTTTATTTCACCAAATAATTATCAAGACCCTTTTAATTTTCGACAAAATATTTTCTTTAATTTATTTTATAATAAATGAACCTTATTATTCATTGAAATTATAAAAATTATAACTTTTATTGCATCAACCAATTAAGTTCACTGCTAAATTTTAAAGGGAAAAATTGTATGGAATAATTATATAAACAAAAGGCGCTAAAGTATATAAAATGCGCATAAGTAAAATTAGTCGATTAATCAAAAAACAAATGACATCTATATTTTAAATAATTCTTGTGGTCAGCGGCATCTATTGCTTTGTAGAAAAAGAATCGCGAAAATATTCTGCAGTTTCCACTGTAAAATACAAATGTTATTTGTCAAAACTAAGCAAATGAAAACAAGATAAGTATAGCAAATTCTAATATTAATTCTTAATTATATAATTATTTAATTATAAAACATTTTTATATAGATTAACGATGATCAGTTTTCCGACAATCTAGGATCTGCCGTCAACAGACAATTTCTCCTCTTCAGTATGAGTTGATTTTGTTGGAACTTCCTCTAGCTCCCAAAATCTACGAAGCGACTGATCAATGACGGTAAACAAATTGACTATAGTATGATCAAACTTTGCTTGAATGAACTCTCCAGCGATTATCCACCCAAACATGGTATTTTGGGCCATAGGGTTGTTTGATTCATTGGTGATGCGTGATGAACTCAATATCATGAAAAATTGATCAGCACTAATTAGGAGATCAATTTTACCTGGTTTGTTGTAGTCTGGATCTGCTGGTTTGAAGTCCTTTAGATGAGGTATATTTAATTCTCGAAATCCCACTGATGTTACCTTACTGGTAAGTTTAGGTAGAATTAAGGCCTGAAAGTTTAGTGTATTTTGATGATTGAATCTGGATGCAACTGTAATTTGTGTAATTCCTTTAGAAATTAATGTTGCCTTTGAAGATAATCCAGACACAGTAACTCGGGCTTTGTTTCGATATAAATTTAACCGTTGAACATATGATTCTGTAATTAGAGTTATTTCAAACCCTGAATCTAGCAGTGCCCGACACGGTTGAAATTCACCTGATAGACTCATCAACATGACACTGGCAGTCGGGAATAAAGCAGGTGCTACAGAATTATCAACCGTTGCTTTAATGTTACAGGTTGTAATTTGATTAGACTTAATTACGACTGGTTTCACTGACTTATTGTTGTTTCATAGGTTATTAGCACTTACCCCTTGCAACGCATCTTCTTCCAAGTGCAACCGTGGATGATGTCATTTAGAACAGTTATCGCATTACCCTTCCGCTTGACATTTGAAAACTAGATGATTTGTATTTAGTTGTGATAACAGTAAATATTCTTTATATGTTTTCTGCGCTCTGCTCCATGTTTAAGAATATAGAACATTCAGATAAGTTATGTGGTTCCGCTTTACATACACTGCATTTATTATCCGATGTTGTATGCATTGATTTGATATTTGCGGTTGATTTCCGATACGTTGTTTGTTTACTAGAAGCTTTAAATCCTTCTGCTGCGTCTGCTCTTTAGTTGAGAGAATTGAATAAATTATACCGTGTAGGACAAGGCTTATCAATGATGAAATTCGCCAATAGTTGTTGGTTGTCCTCATTAAATTTGTTGACTACGAAGTAAATATTCCGCATGAATCTCTACTTTCAAACTGAGTATCAAGAGCTTTTATCCTTCAATTCACTTCATCGCATGTGTCTGTAAGACTGACTTCGTAATGATGGATTCTTAATATGAGGCTGTCCCACAAAGCTTTGAATAAATGAGTTAACAATGTACTTCTTCTTATCGTATCTTTTGCATAATTTCTGAAAGGCTTTAAAATAATTAGCTTCAAAAATCGCCATATGCTTTAATAAGTTCACCCTTTAAACAATTCTCCAAGTATTGGAATTTTTGTACCGCAGAAAGTGTATTATTCTCGCTGCTTGAAAAAAGACTTTTCGTCTGCTATCATAGAAAAATTGATATTTTTGTATTTATTATCAGATTTTAAAAGTTTTTTTCTAACTTAAAAAATCTACTTTCGATTTTTGTTCATTGCATCGAAAGTTTCTTTTTCGTCACCAGTGATAAAAAAAACCTATACAAATTACTTTCGTACCTAGTGACGAAAGTAATTTTTTAAAAGCCATCTATTTTCTAATTTCTTAACTAGAATAAATCATCCTAGAACACCCGTTAAGAGAATCAATTAATTGAATGAAATAATTTTTTAGTGTTAATTTGTCTTTCTTGGGAAGACGACGTTAATTAATTTTAGAATTATTTATGGACAATTTACATTAAAAATGTAAAAATAATATAATAGTTAACTAAATAAGATTCACATATTCTTTTTAAATAGTTTGGTAACAAACAGTTGGTGTTAAGATATTTTTAAAAAAATTATTTCACCTATTTATTTAAGAAAAACAAAAAAAAATATTTATTTACATAAAATATTTTACGTTGTTTTAAAATATATCAGGAATTTACATAACGTCATTCCCATCCAAAAACTAAATCAAAACTGTTGTTTTTATTTTAGACTTGACTTTGTATATTAGACAACCGTCTTTAGTTATAAGCCTACTATGTAGACGTGAAATGCAAAAAACAATAAACCTTTAAAGATGTGTTTTTTAATGATTTTAGGGACTTTATAGACCAAATAGAATAAAATTATAGAATTTTGTAGTGTAAATAGAATAAATATATGTATATGTATACAGTTGACGATTTTTTTTGCACGAAAGGACAATCAGGCTTGTAACTAAAGATGATTTTATTTATACCATAAAAATTGGATAATTTATTCATATTGAGTCATCTATATTTTAATAGCAGAAATATAAATTTAAAGATTTGTTTGGATGTTTATATTTTAAAATTTTAATTGTATGTAATTTTAAATGAAAATGCTTAATAATTAATAATAATTTTTAAAAAAGTAGTAGAAAAGTACAGTTTTCTACTCGCCGAAAATCATATTTTGAATCTCGCGACCATTACCAACCTCGGCTACCACCTCGGCTGATAAACTGTCCTCTCGCTTCAAAATATGTTGTTTTCGGCATCGTTGAAAAATGTACTATTATTTACATTGAGGCAAATTTTTAAAATATGCAGTTTCAGTTTAAAAAAAAATTGGAATTGAATCAGAGAAAAGATTTTCATCAATTATTTGTTCGGGGAAACTCTAAAAGGTTCTAACTCTTCTGTTCCATCTATAGCAATTATAGTTTCAGAAACCTCGAAACCAGGAAGTTCAACTTCTATAACTTCTCCATCAGGTCCTTTTATCGTGGAAGGTCCTATGTTAACCTAATGGACAGCAAAAAACATATTAATTCTAATTTGTTTTTGTAAATCAATTTAAAAACTCACTTCAGTATCCTCCTCTGCTCCTGCTGCTAATGCAAAGACAATAGTCACGCATAATACCTATATTTAAATAAAAAACACTGAAGTTAATTTTATCTAAAATTTGACAAACATTATTTCACAATCAATATCTTACGATTAAAAATTTCATTTTTGGATATATGTTTAGAATTTGAGGATAATTTGCAAACTGATAATTTTTCAAACCTAGCTTACCTATTTAAAGATTATCACATCATTAACAGTGTATGTAAATTTGTCGTTGCATTAATTAACATATATTAATGTCATGGTCAGTTGGTTAGTTAAAAAAAACAAAACTATTTTGTTAACAAAACTACCAATAAACGTGATTTCAAGTCAAAAGATAGGGGAGTTACACCAATAATTTACCTTAACCGAATTTCGTGGTGGTATACTTGTTTAAAAGGTATTGAGATTACTGTTTCCAATTATCCGTGATTTTAACTAGCCGGATATCGAATAGCATGTAAAGTTATTATCCGAATATCTGGATAATAATCCGGATTGTTCTTTAAATAAAAACAATAGTTTTAAAATATAAAGATTCGTTTGCAATCCAAATTTATTTACATCTGAAAAATAATATTTCGTTGGCTTAGAGTGTAAACCTATTAGGTAAACATATTAGGTAAACTATCAGGAGAGACAAAAAACATTCTTAAAAAAATTTGAATATATTTTATAAAAAGACTTTTACATTTCTGAACATTTATTTGTATTCCTTACAATATAAAATAAAATAAAGGTTATTTATATTTAATTCAAGTTTTTATTTATTTATAACCACTTTTGTGATTTAACAGGTTTTTGTAATCAATCAATCAATCAATTAATCCATATCCATAATATAATAGCCGTGAATCTATCCTTCTATACGAGCGTAACGTTCAATCTTATCTATCCTTTAGTCTATTATTTTACAAAAGTTCAAATTGGTATATTGGTAGCGCGCTCGACTGATGATCTATAGATTGAAAGTTCGAAACCTGATTGTTGCACATTTTTTTTTATTTTTTTTTTAAACAACATTAAAATTATTGTTTTTTTACACACTTTTATTTTATTCATATTCATACATACATTTCGTTTTACGATAATGCAGTTTTTAAATAACATTAAAATTGTTTTTTTTTATTCATAAATTCATTATTTTCTTTAAATAACTTTAAAATTATTGTGCTTTTTTATTTGTTTATTCATGGATGAATTCATATAAATAAATAATTCATATATAAATAAAACTTATATAAAATTTTGTTTTTGGATACTTAGAATTATCGATAAAGTAGTTCTTTACAGTTAGTTAAAAAGTTAAGTTGTCTTTTGCCATAATTTGTTCAAATTAAAATCATTAAAATCATTTCGATATTTACATTTCGATATTAAGAGTAACAACAACTACTATAAATAACATTAAAATTATTGTTTTTTTACACACTTTCATTTTATTCATACATTCATTTCGTTTTACGATAGTGCAATTTGATCGATAATGAAGTTTCATAGCATTTTATTGCACTGGCCGTGGCCCATTTCTTGATGAAATTGAAATTGAAATTGAATCTGCAAATCGACAAAAAAAATTTCAATTTACTCTGCTATCGTACTTGAGTAAATTTTGACAGATTGTGTTGAAATTCAAATAATATTTGTTTTTCAATAATTATTTTTTCGTAATTAAATTTTTGTAGAAGAAAATAAAGCAAAACAAAATAAAATATTTCAGCGAGAAACGTCAAAATTTCAATTTCATCGGCATTTTTGAGAAATGGGCCACGGCCACTGTCATTTCCCGTTTCGTTCAAATTATTATAATTTCGATATTAACAAGAAAATTAATTAGTTTTTTGACAGGCAGTGCTAAAAATCATATAATAGTGGTTTCCGATAATTATTTGCCATAATTTCATTCCTGTGAACTACATTAAGGAAAAACAAAAACTACTATTTATCTTGCAATATAACAGCTTTATCATAAAAGATCGTGTGACGTCATTTTGTTTAGTTATTTGAAGTTTTAATAAAAATTAGAATGCATTCAGGGGATTTTATTTTAATTAAGTTACATAATACATATATTTATAATTTTTGTTGATGTTTTATTAATAAAACCTTTTTTATTTTGAATTAGTCACAAGATATGTAATATTTATTATGAAAAATAGATCGAATTTTTTTTAAAGGAATAATAACCTTTTTTTAAAGGAATAATTTTTACATTAAATAGTAAAGTTGGTAGATGGTTTTTATAATAAGTTTATTAAAAAAAAAGAGGAAACAAATTGATGAAAGTACATAATTAAAGGTCTATTTCCTCACTTTTTGACACAACATTTCGTAAAATACTAGCGCTATTATGGTAGGACCAGAACCAGAAAATTGTTTTATAGTACAGTGAACATAACAGCATAGAAAAATATAGATTTTTAACAATTTTTAAAACAATGTCGGTTGAAAACATTTGATATTTTTGGGACAAAAAACAGTTTGTGTTATAACATACATTTTCAAACATTTAATAATTTAAACCGATTTAATAAAATGAACTTTAAGAAACTCAGTACGAAATTTCGTTGTCATTGCCGATGTAGGGAGTTGTGAGAAAGGTTCGGAGCTCAACGCGAACCCTATATTTAATTTTAATTGTTTTGGTTTATTTTTTTATAGAACATAAAAATTATTCCTTTTTATTGATAAAAATTCCATTTACGGTTTTTCAAAATTATTGCTATAATTGTCTTTTAGCCGTTTCGTTCAAATTTATATCGTTTCGATATTAATAAGAAAATTAATTATTTATATGACAGATAGTGCTAAAAATCATAGAATATTTTTTTTCCATCATTATTTTTGCATAGCTTCATTTTCTGTAAATAAAATATAGAAGAACAAAAGCTGCTATTTCAGTATTTTCTTATTATTATTATTTTCAACCATTTGTCATTGATCGTATAAAAATTTATCGTTAACCTCACGATGGTTTTTGTAGAATTATAGTTAAGCAGAAGGTGCACACAGAATAGATTAGAAGAGGTTGGATTATGATGGATAGTACTTAGTAGTTGTATCAAAGCCGGATGAAAAGAGCAAGAGTGTATTGGTATGCGAAGGGAGGGAAAAGGAGGAGGGGGGGGGGGGCGTGGTAAGAGCCCTCGGGATACCCCTAGTTATATATACCAGCATAATTCAAATTAAAAAATATGAAGGGGCTGGCATCTCCATAGTTCTTTTCGGCAAAAGTCTTTTATGGGGACATTGATTTTAGTTTTGGGTAGCGATGTATATTATACATAAAACTCTTTCTAAAAAAACATGTATTTTATCTCTGTTTAGAAGTTTATTACAAAACTACCATCAACAATCAATAGTCTCTCTGGCGTTTACATCCCATGGAGGAATTTTCCCGTCTGTGCAATCAGCTTCCAATCGTCAAAACGAAGCAAAAACGTTTTCAAAAATAATCTAATTTCTGTCTTTCCCACATTAAAACTGAAACCGAGTTATAAGAATTTAAATCAATTCTCGAAATATGATAAAGTCTTTTCTTTAGTTGTGAGAAATTTTTAACTATTTTCACAGTTTAGTGAATTCTTGGAAACATTTTCCTTTTTTTTGTCTTAAATGCATTTCTTTCAGCATTTTAACAAAAATATCGGATGGCACCGAGGTGTAAACTGTGATGAGATGGTCTCGGTCGAGGAGTCTACGGTAGTACTTGAACGAAGACACTACACGGGAATCTTTTAATTTTTGTTTTTTATTCTTTTTTGGTGGAGATCGTATCGTAGTAGTTTTATGGTGTTTTTGTTATGTTTTAATTTTGTTAATTAATTATTTTTCTTTTCGTTGGATCATAAACTAATTTTTTTTGTTTTTTTTTTTTTATTCGATTAAACCTAGTTGATGTGATATAAAAAGGTTTATCCAGAAAAGTAAGATTTGAAAAATAAAATAATAATTTGTACTTAATTAGTGATAATTTCATTTATTCAATTAAACCTAGTTAAAGTGATATAAGAAGGTTTATCCAGAAAATTAAGATCAAGAAAATGAAAAAGAAAAGGAAGAAGTGAAAAATTGAGAACATGGTACAGGGATTAAAAGGTAAGTAGGGACGGCTGTCTGCGTTTTTCTTATCTAGCATCCGCTCACTTCTAGGGTTTCCTGACTGCCGATTCAATTCCACGACCGTTATAGACTGAGCCAAGTCGATAGAGCGGGAATCGGGAATACGGTCAGGAAAACAATTCTATGACTCTAGTAAGTGTAAGCTTCGCTCCTATCTGGGGTCTAGCTATCAATGCTAGTCGTCACAATTCCTAATGTGTAGAAATCTACCAAAGTTTCTACAATCTTGGAACCAGGAAAGGATAAAAATCTGCCAGAAAATTATCGTTCGATCTCGCTGCTCTGTATATCATATAAATTGTTTGAACGAGTGATATTCAATCGAATTTCAGCAACAATTGATGAAACTATTTCCACAGAACAAGCAGGATTTCATCCTAAAAGAAACTGTTGTGACCTAGTGCTGTCATTAGTTACATATGTTGAAGCTGGCTTTCAGGATAAGAAACAAACTGGGATGGCCCTTATTGATTTAACTGCAGCATATAACACTGTCTTTAAGGCTGCGTTTTTGTTAAAACTTTGTCCAATTATTAAATGTCGCAAAACACTTAATATTATATCAGCTCTATTGTCTGATAGAAATTTCATCGTACACCTAGCAAATATCATATATTTCATCCTTAACTTCATCTTCAAAGCCCTTATTTAGATTCTTTAAGTATGAAGCGAAATCATGCTCAAAATCGTGGTTCATTGAACTATGATTCTCTCGTTGTATTCGTTGGCAGGAAAAACTTTACTTGTTGGTTTCCCACAGATATCAATAAATATGAATTGAGTCAGCGTTCGTTTACAGTTGGAGAACTGTCCCAGTAATCGGCAAGCCTTTAACACATCTAATTATTCGGTCTTGCGTTTTACTGTAAGTCCCTTTAGCCTGGGCTACTCGGTGACGTCAGTTTGAGATATAATTCCAAATTAAAACAAGAGTTTAAGTTTAAAATCAAATCTGAGTTTTATTCAATAAAATCGTTCTATATATACCAAAAATATTTTACATAAATCATTTCCCCAATTATAAAATAAAAGCAATTTCTTTATTTACTAAAAATCTATTCTCCCACCAAATTCAATAAAATTTATCGATTCTTATTTACTTAAAATACTTAAAAATATTTATGTATGAAAATTTGTTTATTCGTCAAAAAGGAATAATTATTAAAAGAATATAAAACAATTAAAACGTGTAACATGATAACTTTTAGTATTATATTTTCTTCACACACTTTTTTTTTAATGTTATGAAATTGAATCTGACCCATATTATTATTTCGTTTATATGTTTTACATTTGTTATGGTCAGTTATAAAAATAATAAAAAAAAATCGATTTATGTTTTTTAATTTAGTTTCTACGTCATGTGTGAAATGCATTTGGCTTTTACTATCATGAGTAATGATTTATTATTATGTTTGTTGTTTTTTTAGTTTTATGATTGTTTTTCATCAAAGTTTTATTTGTAAGTTAGTAGCTACATTTGAGATGTAGTACACAAATAAAACCAGCAGACTTCGTCAATTAAATAATGGGCTACCACAAGGGTCTGTACTTACACCAATTTTATTTAATGTATATATATCTGATTTACCAGAAACTTTTTCAAGGAAGCTTAGTTATGCAGATGATCTGGCAATTGTCATACAATATTCGTATGATGCCGGATCTAAAACAAATTCCGAGTCAATATTGTCAAGAGATTTGGACCTTCTAGCAGATTATTATTCGAAATGGCGTCTGAGAATAAACCCAAATAAGAGTGAAATTACAGTTTTTCATCTATCATATTATAATGCCAGTGATGTACTCCATGTTTCCATGAAGAATCATATAATTAAATTTAATCCAACTCCAAAATATCTTGGAGTAATATTAGATCGATCGCTTACATTTAAACATCACTGTGAAAATCTGAGCAAGAAAGTAAGATCTCGTGTGAATATAACACAAATGTTATCTGGAACAAGCTGGGGTGCAGATGCAAAAACTTTACGAATATCTGCGCTTTCATTGGTTTATTCTACTGCAGAATATTGCGCACCTGTTTTGAATCATAGCGTTCACACTCGACTTATTGATATCCAACTAAATTCATGTATGCGGATAATAACCGGTTCAATAAGATCTTGCCCTTTACCATAGCTCCCAATTCTATCAAATATTGCTCCACCATACATAAGAAGAGAAGCTATGCTTGTAAAAACTTGGAACAATATTATGGAGAATCAACAGCTACATATCCTTGAAGATTTAAGAGACGGATCAGAAAATCGGTTAAAATCAAGAAAACCATTGTGGTCGAAAATCGAAACGTTGGGTCCAATTAATAATTTTTCAATTTCTGAACGATGGCAACAATGATTCTGATTTTACAAATAAATATATTGTAGAAAATCCGAATCTGGAAGTTGCTGGAATGAATGAAAATCGATCTATATGGAAAAGCATTAACAGAATCAGGACCAATCATGGATGCACTAACTACGAATTTCATTTATATAATAATGAAGTTTGTCCGGCATGTGATAGTGGACATCCATTTCAAACGGTTTCTCATATTTATACTGAATCCCCTTTAAGACGGTTTGATTGTGATTTACAAGAGCTTCATTCATTATCAATTGCTGCCAAGCTTTGGAAAGATTCCTTGAATATTGATTTGTAGTGTTCTTCTTCTAAATTTAAAAATAAATAAAAACATACGAATAAATAAATAAATTATTGTCTATGCAAGATTTTAAAAAACTATTAACAATTTTCACTGTATTGTAACGACGGACTATTTTCAATTTTTACTCTAAAAATAATAGTTTTCAAATTCAATAATAATTTTATTAATTGTGGTAAACATAGACGTTTATCTGTCCTACTGTACATTTAAACGTTTATTCGTACCACTGTACATTTTTTTTGATGATTTAAATAAGTTCAAGAATATTAAAAATACAAGTTTTGATAAATGATGGAATATGAAACAGAAGATCGAGGATAATATGATATAAAAACGATCAAATTGTTTGGATGAGATTAGTATAATTTTTAAAATCGAAAAGATTAGAATTTAATTAAAATTTAAATCATAAAGATAAATCCAAGTCTTCAACTGTTAAATGTGCAAATAAAAATTGTATAAGTGCAAATAAATTGTTTATCGAATTTTATTGAAATAGTTATTTTTGTGCTGTTCTTTGTAAATACAAAATAATAAATAAAGCAATTGGTTTTTAACAATGTTGGTTTACGGACAAAAAAACTAAACTTTTCCTAAATTTGAAAGCTTATAAGTTGTAGGTTGAACAACACAAAATGCCGATAAATAATTATGCATGGGAAAAATTTGCTGACAAGTTTATTGAAGCCATTAACGAGAAAAGGAATTTACGTTTGGAAAAAAAATACATAGCATGAAAGGAGACAAAGATCAAAATAATTTATTCAGTCAATATATGTGGGACTGTTGATGCAATTACAAGAAGATGCTAAAAGAGTAGAGCGGATCAACATTCAAGATAAATTAATGTAAGCTTTTAATTGAATTTAATTTATATAATTTTTGATTTGTTTTTAAATAAATTATTTTTCAGCCAATTAATAGTTTTGTTAAATTATTCATTCGGCGATTCATATTATAAGAGATTTCCAAGTGTTATTAGTCTGTTTGTCTTAGATTAGGGGTACCAGTATAATATTACAGTATTCATATAGTTTTTTGAGCTTTCCGGTGTAATGTAATATTAATTAATTTCGTATAAAGTCCAAAAATCGTAACAGTATTTAACACTGATTTAAAAAATAAAAAATATTTCACTTGCTTTTTTAAGCTACTGGCTGTATAGTTCACAATTTGGGGAACTATTTTTCTTTAGTCACTTATAATAATTTAAACAAACAATGTAACCATACTCACAGCTTTGTTTCTAGTGTTAAATTTAGTTCCCAGTAAGGTTAAGCACCAAAAAATCCGGCTCTAAGGACCATGTATAAACCCTTGGAATGTTTGGAGTTTTTGTATAATAGTTTTTGCTAATCGCTAGCCAAAAATCCAATATCAATTCCAAAATTTGCTTATTTCACCAAATAATTATCAAGACCCTTTTAATTTTCGAAAAAATATTTTCTTTATTTTATTTTATAATATACTCACAGAACCAGGCGTGCTCTGCTACGCCTATAAATAAAGTTTGTGCTCAGACATTTTGTTGACGTAGTAGCAATGATTTAAAAAGAGGTAATGAGAAATGATAACGTAGTTTTTAATTTTAACGCGCCAGCCACACACAGTTGTCAATGTGAGAAGAACGGATTCTCCAAATCTAGTCCACATACTTGCAGTAACTGTCCGTGTGCTTTGTTGATGGTAATTGCAAAAGCGACTTGCAATGGAAACTAAACGTTTGAATCTGTTGGGATCATTGAAATATGTGGCCTGTCTGTCGTGGCAACACAACATCGTTCTCGTCGAATTTTCCATTCAAAGTTGTAGCTTCAATGACATTGTTCATCATCTTTTTCACCGAAAATTTCAAACAAATTTGTGCAATTTCAAAATATTTGACATATTTGGAATTACAATATGGGTCACACTAACACATTAAAACTTTTTAAGACCTGGGTTCTACAACATAATGCTTTTTAAGACGTTGATAGACGCAAATTTCTTTTTTTTTTATATTCTTCTGAAAGAAGGGAAAACTTAATAATAAATCCTTTCACATAATAATGTACGACATAGGATAATATTTCATGATAGGGTGAAGGAAATAAAAACAAAATACTTTTTTTTTTCAAATTTGCAGGAACAAAGCTAAAACTAGGTTCCTAATTATCCTAGTGATAGAAGAATATACCAAGATCATGTAACGCATTGTTTACCTCAAGCCAACATATATAATAGTTATATGGAAGCTCATTTGTTCGAGTAAGCAAAAAGTTTATGCTTTTAAAAAATTAAAAAATTACGTCCATCAACACCTTAGAAATCATGTTGTTATGGGACCTTTTTCTTAAAAAGTTCGTATGTCTTGTTGTGACACACATTGTAATTCCTACTACCCAACACATTTTATTCAAAAAAAAATTGAGCGCTATCGTCAAAGAATATTCCGTAACTAAGACAAAGGGTACTATCGTTGATTGAAAAAAGTACATCCGCCAGCACCCCTAAAATATCACTTATCCCCTTAATATAAATGATATCTTACTACCACTGTCAGTAGTATGCGATATCTCACGTTAACGAATTTTCCATTAGCAGGTACTTAAGTACGCGGCTCTGTCACATCCAAAGATCCATAATTTGAAATTTGACCTATGTTCCTGCGGTCGGGCAGATATTATAAATTCATTGGTATTAATGCATTGTAGATGTTTGCAAATCACTTTTGCAAACGTGTTGCCGGCTAAGGGCCACATTTTTAATTAGTTTATTTATCATAATTGCTATCCATATTTCAATATACATAAGCTATGCTTCTTTGTATAGTATTTGTGCGAATTCCATTTCCTAATTTTGAGCTTTTAATCGATGTTATCAACTATCTTTCTTAGTTGAAGAAACATGTATTACATACAATTGCAAACTAATAACATATTTGGTGTAGTTGATAAAATTTCTAACATCATTATGTGTTTAATTCAAATACATATAGTTTTGATATACAAATGCAATTCTTTCAGATTATACTTTCATTTTTCAATTTCATTAAATTATGTTCAACAAAACAAATTGATCAAAGGAATATAACCGTATAAAACGATATTTAAAGAAAAATCAAATTAAATTATTATCAACATTTAGGCAAAACCCCTTAAAATAATTATAATGGCCCTGGGGTTCCATTTAAAAAAAAATTGCCTGTTACCTATGCGCAAGGATACACAACAACTTTGCAAAGCTTCATGATGATCGGATGAATGGTGTATTAATGCATAAACGACAAACTCACATACTTTCAATTTTATATATATATATATATATATATATAGATGAACCTTATTATTCATTGAAATTATATAAATTCTAAATTTTACTGTATCGACGAATTAAGTTCACTGCTAAATTTTTAATGAAAGTATAGAATTATTATATAAACAAAGTATATAAAATGCGCTAAAGTATATAAAATGCGCCAAAATAAAACTAGTCAATTAATCAAAAAACAAATGACATCTTTATTTTAAATAATTCTTGTGGTCAGCGGCATCTATTACTTTGTAGAAAAGAAATCGCGAAAATATTCTGCAGTTTCCACTGTAAAATACAAATGTCTTTTGTCAAAACTAAACAAATGAAAACAAGATAAGTATAGCAAATTCTAATATTAATTCTTAGTTATATAATTATTTAATTTTAAAACATTTTGTGGAATATCCACTCATCTGGGATCTACCGTCAACCAGTGGCGTCATTTCACCAAAATCTTGGGGGGGGGGGGGGGGGGGCGAGAATTTAAATGACATAAAAAGATTTTTTTCGTAAAACATAACATACACATTTTTATACACACATATATTTAAAAGCATTTAAATGCATCGATTTAGAAATAAAAATAAAATGCTTTTGAGCTACATTGCTTACTCTGCTAGTCTGCTGGTGTTGTTTGATCGAAGAGAATGCCGCAAAGTTCTGCAAAATCCCTTCATTTGTTAAAAATAATTTTAAATTTAGTATCAGCTCTGCATTGTTTAAGCATCAAAAAAGTAGTTTTAATTAAAGCGCTTGTGCTAGAAATTATTATATCTTTGCTTTGTAACTGTTCAGAGATTGAATTTGTAAACGAAAGCAGATCCTGCTGCATATAGAAAAAAAAGGATGGTTTTTCAATACGATTTTTAAGCTCCTGGGCATCCCGGGATTTAAAATTTATGAGTCACATAGTCCCAGGATCCATAAAACACAACGGGATTGCAATCCCTACGTGACTCCTCTTATGTCGAATCGTTTGTTTGTTTGTTTGTTTTCCTTTATTTGTCTCAGAGAGAAAGAGTTATGTCTACCCTAAACTGACCAGAGCCAAATCGTTAAAATGTGGGACAAAATGCAAACATTCTTCCAAATACTAACTAATTAGAATTTCTATTGCGAGAAAGTGGAACGGTGAAAACGTGCTAACTAGATTGTGCATAAATTTACTATTTAATGCTTTCCTTTACTATTTGTTTACTATTTAATTCTTCAAAAAATTCTTTTATTTTAATTGGACATTCAACCGTTAGGAAATGTGCTTGCAGTGGTTCGTACATTTTCTAAATTCTTTCTAGTGCTGGCATTACCGCCAGCCAGCGAGTTTCCCTGTATCCAATAAGTTGGTTATGTTCGACATTACTTTTGCCGCAGAACTCCCTCAACGTCTTCAGTAAAGACAGTAAAATATCCAAATTTTTTTAACCCTGCCATTTAAATCAGCAGCATTTCTTATTGCATTATTTAGAATATGGGCTGCGAATCCAATACCCAATACACTCTGGTTCAAATTCGAGTTTAGCTTGTTTTTAAATTTTCACCCCTTGACGTGACACCACTAAAATTGGTGTTCGTGTTATCAGCGCAAATTGCAACAAAATAACAACAAAACTTGTTTAAGCTACTGGAGCTGGTGGCTTATAGCAACGCTTTTTAATGTTTATCTGTATCTATATGTCTTTTAATATCATAATGTCCACTGTTAATTTGCAAATTCACTCCGACTGGTAATACACTAAACTTTTGCGTCGTTATATTTTGAGTTTTTTATAAAAGGATAGTCCAATTCAATAAAAGTTGTTAGAAAAATAAAACATTTTTATTAAATCAACAAATTTAATAATTATTTAATTCAATATCGTTTAAGAATTTACGTAAACGTTTTCTATCCGTCTTGATTTGCAGGAGAACTTTTTAAATATAATTTTAAAAATTAGTATAAATTTACCTTTTATAGTAGCTTAAAACTTTTGTTACACAATTAAAGACTGCAAAACAATTGAAACAATTTATTTTAATTTTACTAAATAATTAATATCTTTTCTGTATTCTGTAAGTATAAGAGGTATACAGTATACCTCTCGTTCTATCTTTTGCAAATCTATACCATTTATCAAGTTTTTATGCCACTTGCTTTATTTGTTCTTTATTGAGAAAAAGAATTAGAAATTAGAAAATAATAATTTTACTTTTGAGCTACCTAGTTAAAGTACGTTTTAAACAGAGTTTGAAACGCTACCTATACCACTCCTTTACTTTGTTCTTTCAGAATGCGTAGCTTAAAAAAAATATAACACTCTCGCATACAGGAGTAAAAATAATAAAATATCATTCTTGCTACTAAATTGAAATAAATGTTTTCTTTCAAATACTCAAAACATTTATTTTTGCGTCAAATTTGATGCTTTCCAACGTAATATGATTCGAATGATTCGTTCAATTATTCATGTATTGTTAGAAAAATGAATATAAAGGATGACGTAGAGTGACTAATTTTCTTCTTTTGCAAATCGAATGAAAGAACAGGAAAATGTAATCTGCTCTAAAGGAGTAAAATCGAAAAAACAAAAATTTTACTCTTACGAGTAAGAACGATATTCAAATTATGAACATTTTAATTTTTGAATATTATTTCAAAGGATTGAAATGAGTGCTCGAATAAAGGAAAATTGTAAACTCTGGTTTAAAAATTTAAATTCTTATGAATTTATACGCAAAACTGAGTCTTTTTAAGTAAAATATTTTGTATTTTGTTTTTCATAATATTCTTACGATCTCTCGTATATACACCGGGGAGATGTTTCTATAAACAAAGAAACCTTTTCGCTGTGGTAGATCTGTTAGACATTAAAATATATGTAAATTATTGAAGTGAAATAACTGAGTTTAGTATTTCTAGGAAAATTATAGTTAAAACACTATTTTAGTAAAAAAAATATTGCACTGGTTTGTTCTCTCAATATGGTTAAATCAACATATACATAACATAATACAATCTGCAAAAAAAACTGTGAAGCCATTGCTTTGACTAAGATATTGCGCAAACTGTACGTAGGTAGATATAAGGTTTTTTGATTATTTCGATAATGCAGGCAAATGTGGTGGAAATATTTGTTTCGTGGGACGCTTCGTGGGACAGATTTCTCCGTGGGACAACGCAATGAAATGTGTGACATTTTCACGCAGCGTAGGACTTCTGGTCAGTTTACTACCCATAAACGTGCGTAAATTATTCATTTGATTCAAAATTGTACAATTATTGCGAGCTTCTTTTAAATCTATAAGAAAAACCTACCACAAAAAAATAATAGTTTCTCCCTCCCTGTGACTGTATAAAAAAAATGAACAAAGATTGACGATTAGAATACGTTTTGGATTTTATTATAACCAACCAAACATATAATTTTTGCTATTTTATGAATTAAAAATTATAGTCCATATAGCGAAAAGAATTTGTCAGCAAGTTTTCATAACATACTTTGAAAATATTTACATAACTTAAATATTTGTTCGTGTCGTTAGAAAATATTGCTTGTCTATTATAAAACATTCACTATTATAAAATCACTGGAAATAACCCAATAAATTTAAATTGCTCCCGTAATTATTTTCATTCATTTTATAAAAATTAGCACAACTATCAAGAAAACTTTTGATATGTTATAGGATTTTACATTTTAGAATTGTTTTTAATTTACTGTTTTTAAAAAAGTCTTATAAAGTTTGTACAATATGATATAGATAAAAAACAAGGCGAAACAGTCAGGGTTCTCCAAATAAGTGGGGTATAATTAGGTTGTGTTCTCCTGCATGTACTTACTTTTAAGTTTATAAAAATTACCAATAACAATCGAAATTTGAATGTTAAATACTGCACTATAAACTCTCGAGGAACCCTATACTAATGAAATATTTTGTTTCCTCTGGCTCAGACACGAATATCTTATAAACAAAACACAATCTCTCTTCTAAAAGCGGTAATGCCGCGCACCTTATAGTACGATAGAACGCACCCACGGCGTTTTTGGAAGAACGATCGTGTTTTGTTTATAAAACTGATTTCATCAGAAGATTAGAAGCAATACGCTTTTCGTATCGGCGGCGCTTGAGTCCTTGATACAAAGAACGATAACGGTTTAAATATTGCGGTGAACTGTACTTTAGTCGGGCCAAAATAATATGTAACGTAATAATTATATTATCAGATATATTTCAATTAATAGTATGCGATAAAATTGGTATATTAGTTAAGTAAATCTTCTAAAAATTAGACGAATTTACAAAATAACAGTGCATTGAAATTTTTATAGTGTATAGTTCTATCACGATTGGATGGTTTTATTGAATCGATGTATTGATAGTATCAGATCCTTGGGGGGGGCCAATGCCCCCCCAGCCCTACCCAATTGACGCCCCTGCCGTCAACAGACAATTTCTCTTCTTCAGTATGAGTTGATTTTGTTGGAACTTCATCTAGCTCCCAAAATCTACGAAGCGACTGATCAATGGCAATTTCGGTAAACTAATTGACTATAGTATGATCAAACTTTGCTTCAATGAACTTTCCAGCGATTATCCACCCAAACATGGTATTTTGGGCGATGGGATCCATTGTTTGATCCATTGGTGATGCGTGATGAACTCAATATCTTCAAAAATTGATCAGCACTAATTAGGAGATCAATTTTACCTGGTTTGTTGTAGTCTGGATCTGCTAGTTCGAAGTCCTTTAGATGAGGTATATTTGATTCTCGAAATACCACTGATGGTGCCTTTCTGGTAAACTTAGGTAGAATCAAGACCTTGAAGTGTAGTTTATTTTTGTGATTGAATCTAGATGCAACTGTAATTGTGTAATTCCTTTAGAGATTAATGCTGCCTTTGAAGATAATCCAGACACAGTAGCTCGGGCTTTGTTTCGATATAAATTTAACAGTTGAACATATGATTCTGTAAAAAGAGTTATTTCAAACCCTGAATCTAGCAGTACCCGACACGGTTGAAATTTACCTGATAGACTCATCAACACGACACTGGCAGTGGGGAAAATAACAGGTGCTACAGAATTATCAACCGTTGCTTTAATGTTACAGGTTGTAATTTGATTAGACGTTATTAAGACTGGTTTCACTGACTTATTGTTGTTTCATAGGTTATTAGCACTTACCCCTTGCAACGCATCTTCTTCCAAGTGCAACAGTGGATGATGTCGTTTATAACATTTGTCGCATTTCCCTTCCGCTTGACATTTGAAAACTGGATGATTTGTATTTAGTTGTGGTAACAGTAAATATTCTTTATATGTTTTCTGCGCTCTGCTCCATGTTTAAGAATATAGAACATTCAGATAAGTTATGTGGTTCCGCTTTACATACACTGCATTTATTATCCGATGTTGAATGCATTGATTTGATATTTGCGGTTGGTTTTCGATACGATGTTTGTTTACTAGAAGCTTTAAATCCTTCTGCTGCGTCTGCTCTTTGGTTGAGAAAGTTGAATAAATTATTCCGTGTAGGACAAGGCTTATCAATGATGAAATTCGCCAATAGTTGTTGGTTGTCCTCATTAATGACTACCAAGTAAATATTCCGCAAGGATCTCTACTTTCAAACTGAGTACCAAGAGCCTTTAGCCCTCAAATCAATTCATCGCATGTGTCTGTAAGCCTGACTTCGTAATGCTGTTGCTGATGGATTCTTAATATGAGGCTGTCCCACAAAGGTTTGAATAAATGAGTTAACAATGTGCTTCTTCTTATCGTATCTTTTCCATAATTTCTGAAAGGCTTCAAAATTCTTAGCTTCAAAAATCGCCATATGTTTTAAAAAGTCCAAGCGGCACGTATATCCGCTAGAAATAGGTAGATTTCGAGATCAGACAGTTTTGTGTGCCAGTAGAATCTGATGTATCAGATTAGTTTAAACAAAACTAACTAATTTCAAACAGATATTGAACAAATTTTAAAAAGAAAATTAGCTACCTACAAGCAAAATTATATGTATCCAATTTGGCAACAAACAAATATCAAATCTACCACAGAACATGTGTGTGACAATTTATGACACAAACCTACTCTATATCATATGTCGTGCAATTACTGCAAAATATCAAAATAGTTTATTTCTAAGAAAAAAAAATTAATTTCTTCTATTCAAATCTTTTATTTTTTGACTGTTATAAGGTTGACATTGACTGTTATAAGGTTTTTGGAAATTGTAGTTAGGGATTGTTGCAAACTTTTTTGTTGAAGCCAACAAGTCAAAAACCTCTAACTGCAGAGATTTATATTTATAAGAAACGGATTAAAATGTTTCTACAGATTCTAAATTTATGAAGATTTTAAAAATATTAGTATCCAAACGGCCGTTATAACGGATTAAAAAAACCACTATTTTTCCTAGTATAAAGCCTATAGTTCCTTAACCATGTGTCAGTCTTTTTTGATTTACGAACTCGTCCAAGATATTATTAAAACACACATTTTTCAGAAAGGTTTTTTGATCTGGCTCCACAAATGCAACCGTGAGAGCGCCGGTTGATTCAAACGCATTTTGTGTTTTACAAGCTTTTTTGTTGGAGCCGTTCACTCAGAAACCTCCAACTGCAGACGTCTTTTTTTTGAAAGAAACTGATTAAAAAGGTTTCAAAAATTCTAAATTTATGAAGTTTTTAAACGCATTAGAATCCAAACGGCCGTTATAACGGATCTAAAAAACAGAGTTTTTTTTTAGTATAAAGCCTCTAGTTTCTTAACCATGTGTTGGATTGGGCTGATTTACGAACTTGTTCAAGATATTAACAAAACGCACATTTTTAAAAAAGGTTTTTTGATCTGGCCTTATAAATGCGACCGTGAGAGTGGCGGTTGTTCCAAAAAAAAAAATTTTTTTGCAAACTTTTTTGTTGGAGCCGCTCACTCAGGAACCTCTAACTGCAGAGGTCTAGATTTAAAACAAATTGATAAAAAAGATTCCAAAATTCTAAATTTGTTAAATTTTTTGAAATATTAGTATCCAAACGGCCGTTATAACGGTTTAAAAAAATCAATTTTTTTCAGAAAAAAGTCTCTAGTTTCTTAACCACGTGTCGGATTTTGCTGATTCACGAACTTGTCCAAGATATTATTAAAACACACAAGTCACGTAGTCAAACACACTACCTCAACTTTCGTTATATCTCATATCGTTTATATATATATATATATATATATATATATATATATATATATATATATATATATATATATATATATATATATATATATATATATATATATATATCCCAAGTAACAATTTCTGTTTTATATAAGCTCTCACAGTGCTCTAGAGCTAAACCATAGAGCTGATAGCTTTATATTTTGCTGAAGTAGCGCTGCCACAGCCCTAATAGAGCTGTTATGATGCAGAATTTGCTACTTTTACAGCTTATTTCTCCTTCAGATAACTCTAAACAAGTGTTTCAATAATATATAATAGAGCTATTTTAGCTATATAACAGCTGTGTGTTAGAGTTTTTAAGAATTACTATCAGGATTAATTTTGACGTTTTCTTTTGAAAACAAATACAAATAGTTTCTTTTAATAAAATTTTTTAATTATAAAACTAATACATATTCGACATGGTTCCAAAATATACTGGTGTTAAGTTTTCTCTCAACTTATGTCGCGGAAATAAATTAAATAATATTTTAAATAAATAATATATTATGATTTTTTTGAATATGTATGGGAATTTTAGGTGCCAATTAATTTTTATGGTAAAACCTGGTAATATAAGACCCACATTTCAATGCGCCCTTAGTAAATATTGTATAATTTCTGAAAAATAAAATAATTGTTATACAATTATGAATTTTTTGTAGCATTTTTGACATTTTCAGGTTATGTCAAATGAATTTATTTTTAGGAATTTATTTTTAAAATATAATACTTATTCTAAGTTATAAATGGTCGTCAACAAAAATCCAGTTATCGTAATACGTGATAAATTCAAAATACATAGTTATCAAAAATAGTTATTAAAACATTTTTAGTCATTATGGCGATACATTTTCCACTCCATCTTTATAAAAACGAAGATGATGACAAGTTACACCAATACAGAGCTTCATGATACATATTAATCCTTTATAACGCTACTTGTAATAGAATATTTAAATATAGAGCTACCTCAATCATGCTACTTCTTTATAAAACTATTTGCTTTGTAACAAAATAAGTTGATTATATACTAACGCATTTATGCAACAAAACATAGATAAATCATCTCTCTCGATTTATTTAAAAATGTCATGTCATGCGAAATGTTGCTGTGAGTTTTAGTAAAGATTCATATACTTGCAATAACTCTAAATTAACGTAAAAAGAAACAACGAGCTCTTTTGTTGCATTTTTTAATTATAAACAAACTGTATGTAAACATACGTTGACACTTTATTAGAGCTAGATTTAATAATGCTAATAGCTTCAATAGAGCTTTATAATAGCTTGTTTTTCTGTTGCAAAGGTGTAATAGAGCTTATAGGTCTATAACAAGTGGTGCTGTACTACTTTGATTTTAAAGCTCTAAATAAGATTATTATGCTAATGTAAAGCTAATATAGTTACTTCCTGCTCTACATTTTATTAGAGCTAAGAGTTTGTAGAAACTCCTTTATAAAGCAACATTAATTGTTTTTAGAGCTTCAAGTATCACTCTACAAAGTAAAAGAACCACTAGCAACATAGGTACTTTTTTAGAGCTTTAGTACAGCGTCACGACACTTATAGCTCTAAGAATTGTTACTTGGGATATATATATATATATATATATATATATATATATATATATATATATATATATATATATATATATATATATATATATATATATATGTATATATATATATATATATATATATATATATATATATATATATATATATATATATATATATATATATATATATATATATATATATATATATATATATATATATATATATATATATATATATATTTTGATTTTTTGTGGATCAGAAAATTCTTTTAGTTGTTGTATTGAATCGTCTTTTCCACCCGGTCTTAATTTTATATTTTCTTTGTGTTATTTTAGAAGATTATTTGAATTGTCAGTTCAAATCAAAATTCATTCGGATTCTAGACCAATATTTTTAATAAATTATTTTGGAACAACGGATCATTTGTAATTAAAAATGTGTTTCTTCCTCTTTTTTAAACTGTAAAAACTTTCTTTTATGTTCTAGTACAGTCAATTAGTGTTTTTCATTGTTAATTAAAATTATGTGTTTGTAGATTATCAAAAAATTTTAAAAATTAATTAAGTTTTTTCAAATGTTTAGATTTATTAACAATGTATCTTTTTTTAAACTTTAAAGGACTTGAAAATGGACCCATAAAAGCTCCGAAACGTTGTCGTTTCATCAAACAAAGAAGGAAAATCTCTCTCTTTTTTGAAGTAAATTTAATAAATTATGATAGAACGTCAGAGGTTTTTTAATTACAAATGATCCGTTGTTCCAAAATAATTTATTAAAAATATTGGTCTAGAATCCGAATGAATTTTGATTTGAACTGACAATTCAAATAATCTTCTAAAATAACGCAAAGAATATATATATATATATATATATATATATATATATATATATATATATATATATATATATATATATATATATATATATATATATATATATATATATATATATATATATATATATATATATATATATATATGTATATATATATATATATATATATATATATATATATATATATATATATATATATATATATATATACACCCAAAGAAATGAGCAATCATGTTTTATGCTTAACATAGGTATATATACCCCAAAGTATCACTAAGTATTAATCATTCCTTTTAAGCATATAAAATACATAATTTTAGCAAATATCCAAAAATAGTAACATTTTTAGCCTAGCTAAGTACATATTATTCCTTAAAAGTTATACTTTATTATGCATAATCAATGATTATCGTGAATAAAACAACATGCAAAAAGATATAACTGTAAATCTATGAAATAGATTTATGCGGTAGTATTGCATAGATCTATCCAATACTTTTTAGCTTTTATCCCAAATAATGTACTCATTATGCACTTTAGGAATAATACGTACCTTATTTTTCTATTTATTACTGTCCTTTTCTAATAGATTGAAATGATCATGGTTTTTTCTAGTAAAAATTGCATTTATTTAACCGCGCTCGCCGAGTAAAGGATCGTAATAAATATTAGATACATTAAATAATTATAATTAATAAATAAATTTCAAGTTTTATTAGAGTTTGTTTAAGGTTAGTGAACAGTTGAACAATTTGTTTAGTGAAATCGTGAAACAGTTTAGTGAAATCGTGATCGAACGTGTTGTGGAATACTTTTGATTATATAGGAGTAAAAACATTTATACATATAAGGTAAATTTTTTATTATTTTAATTAAAGTGCTTTTCTCAAATTAACAAACATTTAATTAAATTAAATTTGATGTAACCACGTGCAAATTCATGTAACGGAGAAAAATGAGATAGAGTAATATGAAAACGACATAGTTGGGAACGGTTATTTAGAATAATGGAAATTATTTTTTTTTCTTAATTTTAACGGGACCTTATGCAAATCAAGTAAATCTTAAATATGATTGCATTGTTTTGCGCAGTATCTATATATATAAAAAATATATTATTATAACGAAAAAATTTTACTGTTATATAGAAGAGTGCACAATTATAGCCACAAATAACTAATCACACCAGTTTTTAAATTGAGATTTTGTTCGTTTAACAATATTTTCAATTAATTCTGTTTTGATTTGACTTTGATAAAACACATAATTTTAATTATCCTCACAAAAAGAAAATGTTGGCAAACTTATACAATGTTTAATGATCATTCGTTTCTTCTGTATTCAATATTAATTATCGATTTATTGTTAATTTCATTACTAGATGGATGATACGGCAATTGCTAAAGAACAAGACCAATTATATGAAATCGGTTCGTTTATAATTTTACAAAATGATGACGAATTATGCTTATTGCTACGGGAATGGGATATGGAATCTATTATACCAAATTTAATAAGTAATGCAATCAAGTTTTGCATAGTTTCTATGAAATTATCTAAACTACTTTTAGTAATAAAAAGTTAATATCTATTACTAATTATTTTAAGGTAAAAATATCGATATGGACAGCCTAAAATATTTAAATGAGTTAGAGCTAAGTTCTATTTTCAAAGATGATCTAGGGAATCAAGCCAGATTTAGAGCGAATCCTAAGGAATGGAAAGCGAAAAATGTCCTTACTATTGTATATAAATTAACTTTATTTTAATTGTAATTTTCTTTTGATTTAGAACTATCCGAATTCTTTAGCCCTAAACGAATCGTTAGAAACAGCATCTAATACAAGTAGCACTTTTTCTGTATTAGATAAATTTTTATCAGCGACACAAGTACACCAACTTCGACATCATCTTGTTCCTCACCCCAGCAATCTCGGGAAAGCTTAGTACGTGCAATCATATCTAGTTTTTCATTTTAAATCTAATTTTTAATTATTTGAAGGATCTAGAAAATTTTTTTAAAACCTCATCTGGGATAAAATTAAAATTAGTGTATAAAAAAAAAATTGTATGAGCAACAAAGTCCACCTCAATTTTCATCTGAGCTACGAGAGCTATTGTGCTTGAACATTGCACGTTATTTTGTGGAAAATAATAAATGCATGACCATAAATGACTTTCGGCATGTAACAAGTCAAATACTCGAACATTTTCCAGAAGAAAATGCTGTGAGTTAACTGAAAATGATTAACGGTGGTTTTTTAATTTATATACTAATGATAAACAATTTATTTATTTTTTTTCATACAGGATTACTATTTTAAACTCGGTAAATACCCCTCGGGTAAATTGTATAATAAATACCGAGTCATTTCCAAAAATCTCAGAAAAGTTGGCTATTTTACGGATAGTAAGAGACGGCGTAAATTAGCCATCGAACCAAAGAAATCAGATGTCGAGTTAAGAGGTATTTGATAAAATATTATTTGACATATTACAAGGTATTTTGTAACATTTTATTCATCTATTTACAGAAGAAGAGGAAGTATCTGATCCCAATAAAAATTGGCTTAAAAATCATAACCACCCGTGGGAAGTTGTGGAGCAAAAGTGGAAGGATTCCTTTTACATACGCATTCAAGACATTGATAAATGGAAAAACACCAATAATTTGCTGCACGAATGGCCATTATATACAAATACTCTTGGTTTTCGTCTGGTAAGTTTTAGTATGAAAATTTTTCAATAAGCAATAATTTTGTAAACTTTCATTATACCCTTATTATTTTTAATCACTTGTATAACAGATTGAAATAGATTTCGAGCATATTTACCCACAAAATAGCGGCAAGCTTTTCAGCACGTGGATAAACTACAAGAGCAAAATAATTAATATATTTTCCAAAAAATTAAAAGACAAGGTCGCTATAACCATATTAAAGAATTTATCTAAAAACGAAGGTAAAGATACACTATTGCAGTAGAAATTTACCCAATTTGATTAAACATTAAAGTTTTTCTTGTATTTTCAGACATTTATCACATCCAGCTATGCAAACTGCTTCATTTCATTTTGAAGCCCACCGGCAAGCAAAAAAAAAATAATTCGCTACGGAAATTTACAATCAACGATTCAATCGAAGCATTTTTAGTTGAAGTTATTGAGCCATCTCATGTTGATGACAAGATAGAAAGTGCTAAAGAATTTTGCATATCGCATGGTATTAAGCTACAACCGTTTTTAATTTATATAAAAAGTAGTAGCAAATTTTGCGTAGTATATGATGATGTCTATTATATGTTTGATAATTTTTTGGTAGCGTTAGACATTTGCTTCAAAGTCTTTTTTGTTTTCAAACTTACATATCCAAAGCAATCCGAGAAATTTTAGCTATTTATTCAAAAATATTTGTATAATATTTCCACCTGTTTTGATAATTTAACACCCGATGTAATTGATTTGTTATCAGAAATTGATAAAAAATAATATTTTAAAATTCAGTAAATTCAGTTCAAGTCTCTTTAAATAATGAATGAATTCATTAAATAATTTTCATAACTAATTTGGTTTATAAAATTAAATAAACACATTTACTTTACAAAATGTTTTCTTGTATCTTATGCTCAAACCTGTTTAACGAAATTAGTCATTTACTTAAACATTTCACATATATTTATCATTTATCGCCTTCCACAGTTTTAAAATGTAACCAAGAAAATTGCTACCAGCTTTTTTCAAATCGTGGCTAATTCTGGATTCTGGCTGGATTCTGTATCATGCCTAAAACTTATTTTTGAAAATAGTACCATAAGTTTAAAAACAAATGATTTTAGTTTGTTGTTGAAATTTTTTACCTTTATTTAGGTTAAATAAAACTTGGTTTTGTTGTTAGTTTAAATCTTGTACATAGAATTCAGGCGATATACTATATTATTTATCTATATTTTATTTGTCAATGGTTTTGAATTTTAAATTTATGCTAAGTTTGATGTAAATCAATTAATATATCTTAATCAATAAGTATAAGTAGGAATATTGGACGTTGATTTATATATTATATAGGATGGTTTATACATTTTAATAAAATGTTGTGTTTTGTATGTATTATTGAAAAATATTTATTATTAAAAACATAGTTTATAATTGTAATATTGTAAAATTAAAATATAATAATAATAAAATATGATTTATTTGAAAAAAATTAAGCTAATGAAAGCTAAACTAAATTCGTGTGTTTTTATTTATGTTTAAATTAGCATAATAATTATATAACCCTCATTGAAGAAGAATTACCTATTTTAGAGTTTTAGAAGACTGATTACAAATGCAAAATATATGCTCAAATAGATCACTAAATTAAGCCTTCTAATACACAATTTATCTGGATTTACCGCACAAAGTGTTCATAACTAAACATAAAATAACCTTATGCGTTCATAACTAAACCTTTAATTATTCATAATTTATACTTTATTAAATATAAAAATGTTTCAACACAGGACTATTTGATGCATAAAATAGATTAGTTAGTGACTAACAAACGCAATAATTTGATCTTAGTTAGGCATAGTACATATTTAAGAATGACATAAATCGTGCATACCTACACACAAAGTTAACCAATATTATGCATAAACTATACATCAATTGAACACTGAAACAATCCTATAAAGGAATATTTTATTCTTAAGAAAAATTTCACTCATTATTCCTAATAAGTGAGTATTATTCTTAAACAAGGAACGGTTGAAAATAGCGCTTAATTTTGGTATAGGTTATTCCTTATAAGTATGTATTATCCAAATATTTCTCTGGGTGTATATATATATATATATATATATATATATATATATATATATATATAAATTGTTTTTTTGTTTGTTTTTTTGTCTCCGCTTATCATATATAGTCGTTTGGCACAAAAATTTTTCCGAAATTCCGAGATGAAGCCCATTGCAATAGGTAGATTTTTATATGAAATCTACCTAATAAGTTCACTCTTTAAACAATTCTCAAAGTATTGGAATTTTTGTAATAAGTTTGGTGAACAAGTCGTAAAATGACTGACAATCCTTGTAGTCAGCTTCGAATACTGAGGGTGGTTATTTTGTAGCGTTATCTCACTAGGTGAGATAAATAGTGAGATAAAAAAATTATGTTTAAATGATTTCTTTTATCTAATATAATTGATCAAAGACAAATATTTTATCTCACTTTTTATCTCACCTAGTGAGATAACGCTACAAAAAATAACCACCCAGGTATGTTTATACATGGCAGATTTATTTCAGATGACACGTAAAATTATATGATAATACTATAGCAACTACAATTTGTTATTCTTTTTACACTAGACGAAAAACTCTCATCTACACAGGGTATTAAGGCTGCTTGAAAAAAAAAAATTTCGTCTGATATCATAGAAAAATTGATATTTTTGTATTTATTATCAGATTTAAAAGTTTTTATTTACTTCGAGGCAAATTTTTAAAATATTTAGCTTTAGTTTTCAAAGAAAATGGAATTTGTTCTTCTTCTTCTCCTTCTCTACGAATTCCAGTTTCAGTAATCTCTAAATCAGGGACTTTGATAACTTCTCCATCAGGTCCTATTATCTCGGAAGATCCTATGTTAACCTAATGGACAGCAAAAAACATATGAATTACAATTTGTATTTGTAAATCAATTGAAAAACTAACGTCAGCTTCCGCAGCGGTTCCTGCTGCTAATGCAAAGACAATAGTCACGCATAATACCTATATTTAAAAAAAACACTGAAATTAATTTTATCTAAAATTTGACAAACATCAATATCTTACGATTAAAAATTTCATTTTTGGAAATATGTTTAGAACTTGAGGATAATTTGCAAACTGATAATTTTTCAAACCTAACTTACCTATTTAAATATTATCACATCATTAACAGTACATGTAAATTTGTCGTTGCATTAATTAACATATATAAATGTCATGGTCAGTTGGTTAGTTAAAAAAAGAACTACTTTGTTAACAAAACTACCAAAAACGTGATTTCAAGTCAAAAGATAGGGGAGTTATACCAATAATTTACCGTAACCGAATTTCGTGATTGTACACTTGTTTAAAAGGTCCTGAGATTACTGTTTCCAATTATCCGTGATTTCAACTAGCCGGATATCGAACAGCATGTAAAGTTATTATCCGGATATCCGGATAATAATCCGGATAGTTCTTTAAATAAAAACAATAGTTTTAAAAAATAAAAATTCGTTTGCAATCCAAATTTATTTACATCTGAAAAATAATATTTCGTTGGCTTAGAGTGTAAACCTGCTAACAGCATATTAGGTAAACTATCAGGAGAGACAAAAAGCATTCTTAAAAAATTTGAATATATTTTATAAAAAGACTTTTACTTTTCTGAACATTTATTTGTATGCCTTACAATATAAAATAAAATAAAGGTTATTTAATTCAGTTTTTATTTATTTATAACCACTTTTGTGATTTAACAGGTTTTTGTAATCAAACATAATTAGGGTTCCGTTTTTTTCACGGAACACTATTGGTGAGAGTAAAACGTGTTTTTCACATTATATCGATTATCTCGTTAACTATAAATGCTATGGACTTGAAATTTGGCATGCGTATAAAACTAATCTGTCCACATAAAATGACGGATACAAATAAAACTAAAGTGGTTTTCGTTTGGTTTACAGGGCTGCGATGTGAGACCTTTGAGAAAATACATTTTTTTATAGATTCAAGTAGGATATCATATGAAAGGGCTTTATTTCAGTATGCCATAAAAATTTATTTTGGAATTTTACACCTCACCGTTTTTTGTATAATTTTGAATAATGACGGTTTTTTTTTTTCGTTTTCTTACCTCGATTAGATCCGAACCTATCTGATCGAAAATTTTCAAATGTACTTGGAATGATAGAAAAATTAGTACGTTTTTAATAAACAATATAAAAAAGTGTCATATTTCCATACTTAGATTTATTAAGGGGGTGGAAATGAGGAGGGGTAAAAACAATATTTAAAATGTGGTCAAGTGGGGTGTCATTTGAAAGAGCATCTAATTTGGAATTCGTTGCAGTTTTTTTAGAATTTTGTGGTGCCCAGTTTTTGAGTTATTGTCAAAAAAGTGCAAAATTCAGACCGTTCCCCCCCCCCATACGTTTCGACACTGGTTGACAGAAAAATTTGTAAAAATTCTCAGAGTTAGGTAATTTGATAAATTTTGTACAAAAACTATAGCGAAGTCTCCAATAATTATATTTCTGTGTGTTTAGAGGACCGGGTTTAGAGGGGGTAAAAAAAAACTTTTTTTTACCCAAGCGAGTGGGGTGTCATTTGAAAGAACATCTAATTTAAAATTCGTGGCAATTTTTTTTAGAATTTTGCGGTGCCCAGTTTTTAGTTACTGTCGAAAAAGTGCAAAATTCAGACCATCCCCCCCCCCACCCCTCCATACGTTTCGACACTAAATGACAGAAAAATTTGGAAAATTTCACAGAGTTAGGAAATTTGGTAAGTTTTGTATGAAAACTACAGCACAGTTTTTGAGTTATGGATAAGATAGGGCAAAATTCAGATCGTGCCGCCGCCTACCTTTCGACGATGACTGACTGAAAACTTTGAAAATATTCACAGAGACAGGAATATTGGTAAATTTTGAATGAAAATCATATCGAAGACTCAAATAATTATATTTCTGTGTGTTTATGGGGTGGGTGTGGGGAGGGAAAAAACCATTTTTGACCCAAATGAGTGGGGTGTCATATGAAAGAGCACTTAATTTAAGAAATGTTACAATTGTTTTTAGAATTTTTCAATGCAGAGTTTTTGTGTTATTGAAAAAAAAATATTTTAGTATGTAGCCTTTCCACCCCCCTAAATTTCAACACTCGATTGACCGAAAAAATAATCAAATATAATTCATTTACGAGCTGGTGAATTGAATCTTTCTAAAGTTACCAAAAACATCTATGGATAATATTTAACCTGAATTAACATTTTTTTGCCATTTTTGATCAATGTAGATTTGATTGTAATTTACTATTGACATTTACAATTTAACATTTATTTTGTTATGTGTCTATGGTCTGAAAATATAAGGACATTACAACACAACTTTTTGTCAATAATTTTTGATATTGTGTTCTTTTACATTCACGGAACCCTTGACGAGCGAATTTTATTCGCACTTGTCTGACTTTTTTTTAATATGGAACTTAGCAGGTTTTTCGTATACAAAAACATTTTTTCCTTGACTAGTGCAAAATTATAAATTACTTCGGTCTGAAAGACCTAAGTATTACATTCATGAGCTCAAAGTGAAATTCTTACTCCTACTTTTTTTGGCATTTCTAGATGTTTTAGGACCTACTGATTCTAAAAAAGGAAAACAAAAATGTATGTCTGTCTGTCGGCCGTCCGTCATTACCTACGCTGCAGGGAAAACCGCTAGAGGGATTTCAAAAATTTTTTTTTCTAAAAATAGGTATACCCAAGAGACAGCTCTGAAAGGACGTTCTGTTTGATAACTGTACAGGAAGTGTGTCAAAAAATCATTATGTGTGTCAAAAATAGCAAATTTTCATATTTTTGGCTTAAAAAACGTTCATTTTAAGCATTTTAAGTGATTACGAGTAGGAACATTAAATTTGGAGAAATCTTGATGGTAGGGACTAGTATGTGAGATCAAAAACTAGATTATTGCATTTTAAGTTTTTCAAAAAATGTTGTCAAGTGTGTCAAAAAAAAGATTTTTATTTAGTTTTTTGCCCAATTTTTTGGAAAAAAATTAAATTAATAGTTCATGATATTTTATTATTATTATAGAGAATTATGGCATTATAAGTTTGTCAAAAAATAATGTCAAGTGTGTCAAAAAATGATTTCATTTATTTTTTAGCCAATTTTTTGGGAACAAAAATGTAGCTGTTTTTATGACGTAAATGTAATTGAAAATGAAATTGGACATGGAAATTTTTGAATTTGTTATAGTTTTTGAAATTTTTTTGGAATTTTGAAAAAGTTTGATTTTATTTAATTTAACAATAGTTTTGGAATTTTGATTATAATTTTCTGGCATCGTATTGATGTTTCGTGTTAGTTTTGTAATAAATTTCTTAACAGAGATAAAAAAATACTTGTCCTTTAACAAAGAGTTATGTTTGATATACATCGCTGCTCAAAACTAAAAACCATGTCCTCATAAAAGTTTTTTGCCGAAAACGATATCAAAATCCTTAACCCAGACCGAAGTCTTGATATCTCAGAGCTGTGAGATCTCAGCCCCTCCATATTTTTAGTAATAACTTTTCTCCTTACTACTTGACAATTGTATTTCGAGAAAGGCATGTTGATTAAATTTGTTTTTTTGTGGTTTTTAAAAGTTTTTGTATTTTTTTTTTAATTTTCTGTTAATTTATAGGATTCTGTTTTTTATAAACTGTAAAATGTGTTTTCCCTCTATATAAATTAGGTCGTAAAATGTAAATCCTATGGACCTGAAGTTTGAGATAGTTTTTTTCACATTAATTACTTCGGTTTGAAAGACCTAAGTATTACATTTTGAAATTGAATACGATTTTAAAGAAATTAATCAATTATTTCCAATTAATATATATACATATATATTTTTATATTATAAGAGTTTAATCAATCAGGTAATACCAAAAAACATAAATACTGAATAAATCAAAAGATTTTCTTCTTATTTGTAAGAAAATCAATTATATTTCTCTCACTTCCGTTTTTAACGCATTATTTTTCGTTCTTTTTTAGGGTTCCGTTTTTTATCACATTTCCGTTTTTATTACATTTCTGAGTTTTTCACATTATTTCGATTATCTCGTGAACCATTAATCCGATGAACTTAAAATTTGAGGTGCTTATAAAACTAACCTATCCACACAAGATGGTGGGTTAAAAAATAAATAAAGTTGTGTTCGTTTGTTTTAAAGAGGTACGATGTAAAGCCTTTGAAAACATACATTTTTTTAGCGAGACGAGTAGGGTATCATATGAAAGGGCTTCGTTTCAGCATTATTTAAAAATATATTTTCGAATTTTACACCTCACCATTTTTTGTATAATTTTGAAAAACGACGTTTTCTGGATGTTTTATTGCCCTGATGAACTCCGACCCTACTTCATCGAAAATCTTGAAATATATTTGGAATAACTGAAAAATGAGTAGGTTTTTAATAAAAAATATAGAAAAATGGCAAATACTCATAACTTTATTTATTAAAGGGGTGGGAATGTTAAGGGGTAAAAACATCATTTAAAACCAGGCCATATGGGGTGTCATTTGAAAGAACAGTTGATTTTAGAAATATTGCCATTTTTTTAGAATTTTGCAATGCATAGTTTTTGAATTATTATCAATAAAGGGACATAAAAATTGGTCCCTCCCCTTGCATTTCGAGCCTAATTAACAGAAAAATTTTAAAAAATTCACAGAGACAGGAAGTTTGATAAGCTCTGAACAAAAAATATAGCGAACTCTCAAATAATTATATTTTTGTGCTTTTAAGGGATTGGGGTGGGGAAGGGTGAAAAAAAAACTTTTTTGACCCAAGCGAGTGGGGTGTCATTTGAAAGAGCACTGAATTTCAAAAACTTTGCAATTTTTTTTAGAATTTTGTGGTACACAGTTTTTGATTTGTTCTAAAAAATGTGCAAATTCCAGACCGTCCCCCCCCCCCCTCCTACGTTTCGACACTGATAGACAGAAAAAATTGAAAAAATTCATAGAGACAAGAAGTTTGCTATATTTTGAACGAAAATTATAGCGAACTCTCAAATAATTATATTTCTGTGTGTTTAGGGGATGGGTGTGGGGAGGGTAAAAAAAAACTTTTTTTGACCCAAGTGAAAGGGGTGTCATTTGAAAGAACACAAAATTTCCAAAACATTGCTATTTTTTTAGAATTTTCCGGTACACAGTTTTTGAGTTATTCTAAAAATTGTGCAAATTCCAGACCGTTCCCCCCCTACCTTGCAACACTGATTGACAGAAAAAATTGAAAAAATTCATAGAGACAGGAAGTTTGCTACATTTTGAACGAAAATTATAGCGAACTCTCAAATAATTATATATCTGTGCGTTTAGGGGATGGGTGTAAGGAGTGTAAAAAAAACTTTTTTTGGAACGAAACGAGTGGGATGGCATTTGAAAGAACACTTAATTTAAGAAACATTGCAACATTTTTTAGAATTCTGCGATGCACAGTTTTTTAGTTATTGATTAAAAAAGTGTGATTTTAAGTGTATGTATATTTCGACGCTGATTTCATTAAATAAAGATGGCGACTGAGTAGGATCATACCAAAAATCGTATGCTTTATTAGTCTTGTTTTTTTTAATTTTCTTTTAATATTTACTATTGTGAACGCGGTAAATTTGTTGAATTAATTTATTATATACTATCATATGTGAATAAATAATAAATACAGTATAAAATTAACGTTCAAGTGTCAATTTCATAGACCATCGTGTCAATTACTGTTGTATAAATTTTGTGGTTTAGTTTCATCTTTTTAATAATTATTGATATTGTAATCGGAAATTATGTCACCTACAAACACCAGAAGTAAATCTACCAGTGCGTGTGACACTATGAAAGAACTTCTAAAAAAAAAAGATATAGATCTAAAAGATATTCTAACCTCACTAATTGCGGTCAATGAGCAAGTTATGAATGTCAATCAGAAAATTGATAATCTTGATGTGAAATTGGTCAATCTTTTTGAGGACCACAAAAAAACAAAAGCCAAAGTAGAAAACCTTTGTGAAATTTCACTTAAACATGATCTGGAAATATTCAATCTTCAACTGCAAGTTTTCAAATTACAGCAGAACGATCTTAGTGATGATATTGTAATACTGGGAGCACCAAAAAATATTAGTGCCAATGAATTTATGAACAACATCTGCAATTTTCTAAAGTATGATATCTCAAGTGTAGATAAAAGTTATTCCAAATCTATTGCTGTTCAAAACGATGGAGAAGAGGTCAAACATGTTCAAATTATTGTTAAATTTAAATCAACTATGCTTAAAACAAGATTTATGCAACT
>OY856186.1:380384767-380390958 GCA_963693315.1 Diogma glabrata | reverse complement strand
GAGTAAATAATTGAAATTTCTCATGCAAGTAGTAAAAAAAATTTTTTTTTGAATTTTCAAATAAATTTCAAAATACTGTAGACAATACAAACCGTTTATGTAGCTCAAATATGGATAAACTAGAAAATTTCGCTCAAGGTAAATTATGGAAGCATAAGTTAAAAATGTTTTCGCCAAATCAAATCGTCATACCTTATATTTTATATTACGATGATTTCGAAACAGGAAACAGTTTAGGTTCCCACGCAGGCTCTCAATCAATTGCAGGATTTTATTTTTTTTTTCCAACTTTGCCTTCCCAAAGTTTAAAATTAAATAACATATTCGTAACGCTTTTAATGAAAACAAAATATTTTAAAAAATTTGGACCTAATCAATCTTTAGGCTATCTAGTTGACTGTTTGAAACTAATGGAAACCCAGGGAATCGATCATATCAAATAAAACAAAAAACGTCAAATTCATTCTAGGTCTTATCATAGGAGATAACCTTGCATTAAACTCGTTAATGGGGTATAGTTCTTCCTTTTCTCATAACTTTTATTGTAGACATTGTAAAGAATCAAAATCTAAGATGGAACTATCAATTGTTGAAAATATGGATAATTTGCGAAACAAGGACAACTACAAATTAGATCTAGAAAAAAAAGACTTTAAATCTACGGGAGTAAAGTTTAATTCTATATTTAATGATCTTAAGTATTTTGATGTTACTGAGAATTTTTACTGTGATATAATGCATGATGTATTTGAGGGAATAATTAAATTTTTTTTTAAACCTTGAAATAAAGATGGCGACTGAGTAGGATCATACCAAAAATCGTATGCTTTATTAGTCTTGTTTTTTTAATTTTCTTTTAATATTTACTATTGTGAACGCGGTAAATTTGTTGAATTAATTTATTATATACTATCATATGTGAATAAATAATAAATACAGTATAAAATTAACGTTCAAGTGTCAATTTCATAGACCATCGTGTCAATTACTGTTGTATAAATTTTGTGGTTTAGTTTCATCTTTTTAATAATTATTGATATTGTAATCGGAAATTATGTCACCTACAAACACCAGAAGTAAATCTACCAGTGCGTGTGACACTATGAAAGAACTTCTAAAAAAAAAAGATATAGATCTAAAAGATATTCTAACCTCACTAATTGCGGTCAATGAGCAAGTTATGAATGTCAATCAGAAAATTGATAATCTTGATGTGAAATTGGTCAATCTTTTTGAGGACCACAAAAAAACAAAAGCCAAAGTAGAAAACCTTTGTGAAATTTCACTTAAACATGATCTGGAAATATTCAATCTTCAACTGCAAGTTTTCAAATTACAGCAGAACGATCTTAGTGATGATATTGTAATACTGGGAGCACCAAAAAATATTAGTGCCAATGAATTTATGAACAACATCTGCAATTTTCTAAAGTATGATATCTCAAGTGTAGATAAAAGTTATTCCAAATCTATTGCTGTTCAAAACGATGGAGAAGAGGTCAAACATGTTCAAATTATTGTTAAATTTAAATCAACTATGCTTAAAACAAGATTTATGCAACTGGTTCGAGACATTGGTCCAATTTTCGTCAAGCAAGTTATTCCCGAATTTGAAAATGAACAAAAAAAACTATTTATTGGACATAGACTATTGAAGTATTATGCTGACCTGTATACCTACTGTCGAAAACTAAAAAATCAAAACATCATCTGTGCTACCTGGTTCTCAAACAATAATCTGTATATTCGACTTACTTCTAAAAATACACAGAAACAGTTACCGCCAATAATAATCAATTCACAAGCTGATATAGATCGCAGAATAAAAGATCACGACTTATTTTTAAAAAACAAAACAATCTATGTGCAAGAATGGTATTGCATACGATGGAAATGATAAGGAAAAATAATAACTATAGTCATAGACCTCAAACTACGCTACGCTATCTAATTTTTTGAAGAACTGAAATTGAAGAACTGTGAGAAATTTAATTTATCTTATTGATAATTACTAACCATTTAATTTGATTTAATTTATATCTAATTTTAATTTACTTTAGTTAATCTAAATTAGGAGTGCCAAGCAGTTAAATAATATAACACATTTTTTCACCTTTCGATCTCTGGAAATTTAAATTGTTGGTATAATATATACACATATATTTATATATACATACCTATCATCTATACATATAATTGTCCGTTTTACTTTTTGAGCTTGTGATTGTAACAAACGTGAAAATTTTTTTTTTTTTTTGTTTTATCGATCAGCTGTCGTAATATCTATGTATTTTGGTCTATTAGTTGTCTTCTGAGAGTACGGAATTAAAATTTATTTAGTATGGATGACCAAATTTCAATTGAATATCACACTAGAACATTTTACGCAAACAACAGTAATGCCGTTAATGTTGCTTACTTGAATGTGCGAAGTATTCGTAATAAATATGACGAAGTTGTTAATTTATTAAATTCACTTGGAGCAACAATACATATAGTAGTTTTGGCAGAAACGTGGCTGTATGAGGATGAGAACAAGTTCTTTAATATTGAGGGTTATAACGTGTATCATGCAAATAGGTCAAATTTGTGTACTCTTGGTAGAGGAGGAGGTGTCAGTGTTTATATTAGTAATAAGCTATCATCAACCCAAATTAATTTGGATTTTGGTGATGACTTCAATGCTGAATTGAAATCGAAGTTTGACGATTCTATACAACTGGTAATAGTCAAAGTTGTTCAACTAAACTTGAACATTATTGGTATGTATCGTTCCACTCAATTGAGCGACAATAATTTTTTAACTTTTCTTGATATACTTATACCAAAATGAAAAACTGTTTCATCATTGGAGATTTCAACCTTAATTTATTAAATGAAAATGATCGTACAATACAGGCTTATCATGAATTGATAACTGCTAATGGTTTCTCTATACTCAATAAGGTCGATGTAAGCTTCCCAACAAGAATCTCTAATACTATATCTACAATCATAGACCATATTATTACAGATGTTTTAAACCTGAATTTCAACTTTTCAGTTGAGGATATTCAGGGGCGAAACTGCGGTGATCATTGTCTGGTTGCGCTCAATTTTAATTTTAATCGATCATTTTCGAATATTGAAAACCCTTCTCATTATGAGATTCTTGACTATGAAGCCATAGATAGAAATAATGGATTCTGGGTAGATCTTGATAATTCCTCAGGTTTTAATGACTTAGTTCAAAAACTTAAAGTTGAAATTGCCAAAAACAAAAAAAAAATTCCATTAAGACATAAAGTAACTTCCAACCAGCCGTGGATAACGGAAGAGCTACAATCTATTTTTAAACAAAGAAAAAAATTTTTTCGCTTAAAGCAAAAATACCCCAGTAATTCTTATGTTTTAAATAAATTACGTCGGAATCTCAAACTGAATTACTACGGAAAAAAATTTAAAGAGTCGGTTACTAATCCGAAAAGATATTGGGAAGTTATTAGGGAAGTCGTTTTCCCACAAATCAAAAAAAAATAAACAACAAATAACCTTGCAATCTAACGGCCAACTAATCTCTGATCCAATTACTATTGCCAGTACTTTTAATGAACATTTTATATCAGTTGGAGATATACCTTCAATCCGGAGCAATGATACTCAATCTGACCCTTCATGCGTCAATTTGAATTACAATATTCAGCATCCTTTTAGCTTAACCAACACGAGTCCTGAAGAAGTCACTTGCATCATTGAAAGTCTTAATGCTGGCGCTGCTACTGGATTGGATGGTATTTCTACGAAATTCTTGAAACATTTTAATGCAAGATTATCGCCAGTAATCTCTAAATTAATCAATAATTCATTAGCTGATGGTGAGTTTCCAGATTGCCTAAAAGAATCAAAAGTCACCCCAGTTTATAAAGACGGTAATAAACTACTTCCAACTAATTATCGCCCTATCTCTATCTTGCCATCAATCTCAAAGATTTTTGAAAAAGTTTTGCTTGGTCGTCTAATTGTATTTTTAGTTGAGAATAAAATTATTTCTGCACATCAATTTGGTTTTACATGTGATGCTAATACCACAGCGGCCTGTATGGAACTTACTAACTATATCTCTGAAAACCTTGACAAAAAAAACCTTGTAGCCAATCTGTTCCTTGACATTCAAAAGGCTTTCGACACGGTTAACCATGAACGTTTGCTAAGAAAACTAGCACGCTTGGGTTTCACACAGCTACAATTGAAATTATTTAAAGACTACTTGACTGGTAGAACACAAGCTGTACAAATTGACCAAACCTTAAGCTCTTTTCTTTCCGTTGACAAAGGTGTTCCACAAGGTTCTATTCTGGGTCCAATCTTGTTCAACGTGTTTATTAATGACCTGTGTTGCCTACCTCTACATGGAGCTGTGCAATTGTATGCAGATGACGCAGTACTGAAGTATGCTCATGTGTCGAAGGATGTCATCTTTTCACATTTGCAGAGTGATATTAAGCAAATAGAGACTTGGTTTGATATAAATCTTCTATCCTTAAATGCTAGAAAGTCTAAAATAATTTTATATAATACCAGCTCAGAATTGTTAAATAATAGTACTGATCCTCTCCTTAGTATCACATACAAGAATGTGAGACTAGAATTTGTAAATAGTGCAAGATACTTAGGACTCTTGATTGATTTTAGATTGAAGTGGGATGAACATATCAACAAAATCAAAAAATGTATTTTGCCTTACATATTTACTTTAAGCAGAATAAAACATTTTATACCGCGCAAAATTTTAAAACTAATTTATAATTCCTACATTCTCTCCCATTTAACCTACTTAAACCCAATATGGAGTGGTTGTTCCCAATACAAGATTAATGAACTTTTCGTCTTACAAAAACGCGCTATTAAACATATTTTACTGTTGCCTCGTAGATTCTCAACTCGCACTTTATTTAGCAATCATAAAGATTTCTCTGCGTTTCCAGAAATAATAGCATGTGAACTCGTTGTCTTGATTCATAAGGTTGTTCACAATAAAATAAAGAACTCGTTTGTTTTGGAACGTATCTTAGACCGACATGAACATGATACCAGAAGACGTTCGCATTTTCTTGTGAACCATTTTAGAACCAGCATGAGCTCGCATAATATTCTTTTTAAGGGACTTAACGAGTTCAATAAATTACCTAAACGTATTAAAAATGAACCATCTTTATTTAAATTCAAGGTAGCACTCAAGGAATTTTACCAATATTAACATATACGTTTTTTTTTTTTTTTTTTTAATTCTGAATCGCTGCGTCACCTATGTTCCTTAATCACAAGCTCTAACCTAGCATGTTTGTATGCGCTTAGTTATAATTATAATAATTTATCCTAAAGTGAAAGAAAAATGTTATATCTGCATAACCCATAAATTTGATCGTATTGTATATATATTCTTTAACTGTATCAGTAATTATATATATTTTAAATGAATTGAATTAAATAAATCAATATTATAGATTAAATAAATCAATATTAAAAATTAAATTGATCAATTTTAATTGTTAATTAATAACTCATAAATTTGATCGTATTGTTTATTATTCTTTAATTCTATCAGTCAATTTTTTATCTTTAACTTCAAATTGTATAAATTTTATTTTTATCATACACATTAGTTGCAAAAGACGTCTCAGTCTACGTAACGGTATAAAAAAGAAATTAATTAATATATATTAAATGAGTTGAATTAAATAAATCAATATAAAAATTAAATAAATCAATATTAATTAGTAATTACGAACTCATAATTATGAGTAATAATAATTATTTTTTATTTATTTAATAAGGAACTATGTTATTTAATATTGAAAAAAAAAGAAAAATTTTGTTGAATAAAGAAAAAAAAAAAAAAAAAAAAAATAGAACAAATATTCCCAATTTAGACCATTAAAATACTGGTTAAATCTTTCTTTAGCTAACATAAACAGCTATGGATAAGTTTTAACCTCAAGTAACATTTTTGATCAATGTAGATGTGACATTTTCGATAAAACATTTATTCTGTTATGCGTCCATAGTCTGGCGATATAAAGACTTTACAACATAACTTTATGTCATTTATTTTTGATATTGTGTTCTTTTACATTTTCGGAACCCTTGGCGAGCGAATTTTATTCGCACTTGTCCGACTTTTTAGGTAGATTTCATATAAAAATCTACCTATT
>OY856186.1:380332267-380379767 GCA_963693315.1 Diogma glabrata | reverse complement strand
AATCTATGTACAACGATCGAGAAGAAAAGAAACAAAGAACGTGTTTATGTGGTTTTTGGTTTATATGGTGATGAATGTTCTTTGTGTTGGGGAACTTTTCTACTACGACGTTTAAAATATATTAAAAAAAATGAGATTATAAGTCAGCTGATTCATCAATCAATCTACATAGAAGCGTGAAAAAAGAATTTCATGTTACCGGAATTTGAATTGGGATTTGCATTGAAAAATATTTATGTAAATATTGGACTAGGTTTTTATTAAACCATTGATGTTGTAGCTAAGTAAAAGGTATTTGTTTATTACAAAATAGTATTGTGAAGCAATAAACTTTTTTGGTGAGATTAATAATTTTTGTGTCAAAATATAAATAATTATAAACTTTTAAATTAATGTGAAATGTCATAAATTTAACTAAGAAAAAGGCATTACATAATAATATTCTGCATGTATTATATTTTATAAGTGTTATTCGAATAATTAGTTATTGTTTAAGTTAATTTGAATTGATTATTATATTTTTTAAAATTCTAATTCTATTTTCTGTTAGTGTGTGTTGATATATTAAAAAAAACATGGATGAACAATTTTTTAAACGTTCATTGAATAGTTTAAAGGGTTCACTTACTCGTACTAAAAATAAATTAGCCATTCGTAAGGGTGATAGTTCATTGTCAGAGTTAGATGTGCTGTTGCGTTGCGTTTGGGAGTTGGGTGGTAAATTCGAAAGTTCTCTGTTGGAATTAGAAAATATTTCTCCTCAGGAAGTAGAATCGTATTCAATTGAAGAATTTGAGGATGACGTCAGCGTTGTGGAAATCAAAATTTTGGATTTAATTAAAGGGCTATTATTTTGAAAACGTACATTTTTTTGTTGATTTTTAAATTTTTGATTTTTAAAAAATCTGAAATTTTGATATATTGTTGGCATTGACAAAAGGAAAAAAGTAATTTCTGCTTTTATTTTTTGTGTACTCTGAATCGGAGTTATGCGCGGTTGAATTTTGAGGCTTTTTCACGTAGTTTTTGGTAATGGTGGCAATGTTTTGTGAATAGGTGCCACAAATTTCATCCGACTTACGTATATTTTTGCAAGTAAAAAGGAAAATAATTGAATAATTGAAATAAGTAAGTTTAAAATTAATAACTTTTCTCTTTTCCGCTAGGCGGCGCGTAAAACCTTGGTTTACTTCAAAGCTCATATCTCAAAAAGTAGGCTTTTTTTTTTTTTGTTTTTCACAAATTTTAAAGTAAACATATGCAGCTATGAAATTGAGAAATAAAAAGTCAGCAATTCAATATGGATTTATTCTTACGATTTTTTAAAGTTTGGTATATGAAAAATTCACATGTGTTTTTTTATTAAGTTAATAATCCTGTACTAAATGTGGATCTAATAAATTAAACATTTCATATTTTAACACCTGCAAGAAATTTGAACCATTTTCTGTGCGGCGTAATGGTTAAAAACTTATTAAAAATTAATTTAAGTTAAGTGGTAAAATAAAGGAATTTAAATTATTAAAAGGGTGTGTAAAATGTTTATTCATTTTAAAAAATGTCTATTCAGCCCCTTTTTACTAATTAAAATCTCATTAGAGGCTCATAATTTTAACATTTAAAATTTCTAATGACGCCCACAAACGGTTTTTGACCAAATTATACTTGCATCCAATCAAAATATATTAAATTGTACCTACCTAATTTTACCTGATTCTACCTATGTCAAAACTATTTCAAGGGTATATATATACATTGATTGGATTGCCTTATAATCAATTATATTCCAAAATATTTAGCAGACATAACGTTTAGAAAAGATAATAATAGAAATGCCTTTTAAATTGTGCTGTAGCTTGTACGGTCTCAAAAATCATCAGCGGACATCAAAAAATGTGAAACTGGTCACACCAGCTGTTATTCAAAAAGCTGCGATCCTAAATTTTACTTTGCGTGATGACCAGTTTATATGTGAAACATGTCGCACTTATATCTATAAAGATAAGGTAAATTTAATTATTTTATTAAAATGAATAAAAATTCATATGCAACTAATATTTTCTATACAGCAGCTTTCATGTTCGGAAACTATCGTTTGTGAAATTATTTCTATAAATCAGGATGTTGAAAATGTTCCAACGAACGAAAATATTCAAATACCTCCAGCATCTTTAGATCCATCACCAGTTTCGGTTGATACTATATCTCCACCAGTTCCTGAACTACTTAATGACATTTTAGAAGATATTAACAATGTTCTTGAAGGTTAGCCGAATCTCCTATCAAACAAAATCATATTACAACAGGAAGTTATAAAAAAATTGCAAGTGTCACATCGGCAATAAGTCAAAGAATATTTCAAGTAGATTCAGTTAAAGTGTTATCACCAAACGAGGAATGTGAAGATACATCATGGCTTATGAACCTTAAAAAAGAGTTTAAAGATGCCAGCTGTAAATCAAAACAAGCATTTTTGTTGACAACTCTACCACGTAAATTTTGGTCAAATCAACGTTTCCAGGATGAATTTAATGCATCAAGACGACTGGTAGAATTCGCCATGGATCTGTTGGAAACAGTAGGTCCTTACAGTTGGCCTCAAAGCAAACAAGTGCACAGTTTGTCACAAAATATAGTAAAACAAATTCAAACATACTTCTTATCAGAGGAAATTAGTAGAACACTGCCTGGCCTTAAAGATGTTGTTACTATTACAGAAGGATCGACAAAAATTAAGAAATCAAAGCGGTTGGTGTTATGGACCCTCACCGACATCTACGAAATGTTCTTGGAAGAAAACAAAGAACTCAAGGATTCCACTGTTTTTTACCAGATAACACTACACCCGATAAAATAATTGCCAAAATGTTTTCTTTTTCTGATGATCATAAATATTTCAATTTAAAGGCAAAAAAAAATATATAAATTAATTTTTTAATGTATTTATTTATAATATTGATTAAATTATAATGTTTATAGGAAAAATATTTTTTTAATGTTTTTTTCTAATGTTAGTGTTGGTGATGTTGAAATTATAACAAAATCTTCGATCATTGGGATCTCCAATTCTTATTCTGAATAAAAACCTGTTTTTTCAATCAGAAATACACAAAAAATGGTTCAAATTTCTTGCAGGTGTTAAAATATGAAATGTTTAATTTATTAGATCCACATTTAGTACAGGATTATTAACTTAATAAAAAAACACATGTGAATTTTTCATATACCAAACTTTAAAAAAATCGTAAGAATAAATCCATATTGAATTGCTGACTTTTTATTTCTCAATTTCAAAGCTGCATATGTTTACTTTAAAATTTGTGAAAAACAAAAAAAAAAAGCCTACTTTTTGAGATATGAGCTTTGAAGTAAACCAAGGTTTTACGCGCCGCCTAGCGGAAAAGAGAAGAGTTATTAATTTTAAACTTACTTATTTCAATTATTCAATTATTTTCCTTTTTACTTGCAAAAATATACGTAAGTCGGATGAAATTTGTGGCACCTATTCACAAAACATTGCCACCATTACCAAAAACTACGTGAAAAAGCCTCAAAATTCAACCGCGCATAACTCCGATTCAGAGTACACAAAAAATAAAAGCAGAAATTACTTTTTTCCTTTCGTCAATACCAACAAAATATCAAAATTTCAGATTTTTAAAAAATAGTTGTTTTTTTTTCGATGTACGTTTTCAAAATAATAGCCCTAAAGCGAAATCGAAAACCTGAAATACACCTAGTTCAAATGGCACAAGCACTAATGACGTTTCACTTCGGTTACCGTTTCCACAAATCCCTGTCCTTACTTTTGATGGTCAATTCACAAACTGGGTTAGTTTCAAAGAAATTTTCCACGAACTTATTCACAATAATTCTAAAATTTCTCCTGTTTTTAAATTTCATTATCTGCATGATTGCTTAGCTAATGGCGACGCAAGTGATTTCATTGAAGGAATTCCATATACTTGAGCTTATTATGCACAAGTGTGGACTAGTTTGTGTGAGTTCTATGGTAACGATGATAGGACAGTAGAAATTCATATGTCGTTTTTATATTTCTTAAAGCCTCTAAAAGACGAGTCAAATGTTAAGTCCCTACGTGAATTCACCAAGAATGTGATGAAACATTACAACGCGTTAAAGGTTCTAAAAATTCCCGTTAAACATTGGGATATTTATTTAATATTTCACATACTGAATCTGGTTTATCCTTCATTACGCAAAGAAATTTATAAAAAACGATCTTTAAACAAGAAAATTACATTTTTAGAGGTAATTGACATACTAAATAACTATGCTAGACTTTTGGAATCGACAACAGTATCAACAGTGTCAACTGCATCTAAATTTATTAAAAATTCTCAAGTTTTTAGGTTTTAATCTTCTGATAACTCGAAAAAATATACATTTAAGAGTTATGATCCTCAGCCCCGACGAGAAATTAACCACTCTTTAATTTCAACGAAACTTAATTGTTTTTATTGCAATTGTTTTTATTGCAAATCACTTCATCGCATGTGTCTGAAAGACTGACTTCGTAATTCTGTTGCTGATGGATTCTTAATATGAGGCTGCCCCACAAAGGTTTGAATAAATGAGTTAACAGTGTACTTCTTCTTATCGTATCTTTTGCATAATTTCGGAAAGGCTTCAAAATAATTAGCTTGAAAAATCACCATATGCTTTAATAAGTTCACCCCTTAAACAATCCTCCAAGTATTGGAATTTTTGTACCGCAGAAAATGTATTATTCTCGTGAAAAAGTTTGGTGACCAAGTCGTAAAATGACTGACAATCCTTGTAGTCAGCTTCGAAAACTGGTACTTTTATACATGGCAGTTTTGTTTCAGATGACACGTAAAATTATATGATAATACCATAGCAACTACAATTTGTTATTCTTTTTACACTAGACGAAAAACTCTCATCTACACAGGGTATTAAGGCTGCTTGAAAAAAGACTTTTCGTCTGCTATCATAGAAAAATTAATATTTTTGTATTTATTATCAGATTTTAAAAGTTTTTATTTACATTGAGGCAAATTTTTAACACATACAGTTTTAGTTTTAAAAAAAATTGGAATTGAATCAGAGAAAAGATTTTTATCAATTATTTGTTCGGGGAAAGTCTAAAAGGTTGTTCTTCTTCTCCTTCTCTACGAATTCCAGTTTCAGTAATCTCTAAGCCAGGGAGTTTGATAACTTCTCCATCAGGTCCTATTATCTCGGAAGGTCCTATGTTAACCTAATGGACAGCAAAAAACATATTAATTACAATTTGTATTTGTAAATCAATTGAAAAACTTATACGTCAGCTTTCGCATCGGTTTCTGCTGCTAATGCAAGGACAATAGCCACGCATAATACCTATATTTAAAAAAACACTGAAGTTAATATTATCTAAAATTTGACAAACATTATTTCACAATCAATATCTTACGATTAAAAATTTCATTTTTGGATATATGTTTAGAATTTGAGGATAATTTGCAAACTGATAATTTTACAAACTTAACTCAGCTATTTAAAGATTATCAAATCATTAACAGTGCATGTAAATTTGTCGTTGCATTAATTAACATATATTAATGTCATGGTCAATGGGTTAGTTAAAAAAAACATAACTACTTTGTTAACAAAACTACCAATAAACGTGATTTCAAGTCAAAAGATAGGGGAGTTATACCAATAATTTACCTCAACCGAATCTCGTGATTGTATACTTGTTTTAAAGGTCCTGAGATTACTGTTTCCAATTATCCGTGATTTTAACTAGCCGGATATCAAAAAGTATGTAAAGTTATTATCCGGATATCCGGATAATAATCCAGAGAGTGCTTTAAATAAAAACAATAGTTTTAAAAAATTAAAATTCGTTTGCAATCCAAATTTATTTACATCTGAAAAATAATATTTCGTCGGCTCAGAGTGTAAACCTGCTAACAGCATATTAGGTAAACTATCAGGAGAGACAAAAAACATTCTTAGAAAAATTTGAATATATTTTATAATAAAAAGACTTTTACATTTCTGAACATTTATTTGTATTCCTTACAATATAAAATAAAATAAAGGTTATTTAATTCAGTATTTATTTATAACCACTTTTGTGATTTAACAGGTTTTTGTAATCAAATATAATTTATATATGGAACTTAGCAGGTTTTTCGTAAACAAAAACATTTTTTTTCTACTTCAAGCTACGAAAATGTCATTTTAATATATAGTAAAACCTATGTGAGAGGAAAACTTTTTCTAAGTAGTGACTGAAAATGTTTTCAGTCACTAGGAATGAAAATATATAAGTTTCGGTGGTCGCCTACAGGTGGTGGTTATTTAAAGGATGGAATATTTGAGATTTTGATCGAAACGAATCGAAACTAATCATTATATCAATTGTGCATAATTAGTTAATTAAACTAATAGTGCAAGAGCACGCAACGGCCAGACCTTTGTTATTTTATAAAAGCTGAAAGATTTTCTGCGCATACCCCTTACTCAGGTATGAACGATTAGCGACATATGAAGTTTGGATCATGGTGGCTTTGTCAGGGAGCAGGTAACAAAGGGGCCTAAAAAGTTTCGAGTAAGTATAAAAGATAATTTTTTTAAATATTCTTCGGGATAGTGTTAGAAGTCACGTCACCCATTGCCAGACACTTGATATCATGGTAACCCCCTGCCAGACACCCTAAAACTTTAACAATTTGATAAAGTTTAAGGGTATCTGCCAGGGTGTTGCCACGATACGATAGTAGGTGTCTGGCAATGGGTGACCTGACTTCTAATACAATCCCGAAAAATATAAAAAAAAATTACCTTTTATACTTTCAGGAAACTTTTTAGGCCCCTTTGTTACCTGCTCTCTGCCAAAGCCACCATGATCCAATCTTCATATGTCGCTAATCGTTCCTACCTGAGTAGGGGGTATGCGCAGAGATACTTTCAGCTTTTATACAATAACGAAGGTCTGGCTGTCGCGGGCTCTTAGTCTATAATAATGAGTGTGTTTTTTTCTATATCGGAGAAATCGGAGCGACAAAATAAAATTTGTATCAGATATATCGTATAATTTTTTCCTCCGATAATTAAAGGTCAGATATAAAATATATTCTCTGAGTTCTTACCGAAAAAATAAAAAAAAATTTATTAAATAAAATAAATAAATTTTATTAAAAAATTTATTTTTATTTGTTTTTAATTGAAACTTTAAGTACAATTTTTTAAATTTATAATTTAAACGATGACTTCCAGTCAGTAAAAAAAATATCTGTAATATCTGAAAAAGTTTTTAGAGAAAATATATGAACTATTTCATCATTCATATTGTCAAATTCATCTACTAAAAACTTACAAAACGACATATCTAAATTTGACTGTGTAAAAAATAAACAAGATTGTATTTATATATAGAATTTTTACCAGTGTAAAATAATGTTATTATTGTGTTCGCCTATTATTATTCCATCTGTGGGCGAACACAATAATAACATTATTTTACACTGGTAAAAATGCTATACACAAAATCCAATCTTGTTTATTTTTTACACAGTCGAATTTAGATATGCCGTTTTTTAAGTTTTAGTAAATGAATTTGTAAATAAATTCCTATTGTTATAAACAAATAAAATGTTAAAATCGATTTTTAGTGATTGCCTACGTATTCTACGTTCAATTTTCAAGAAAAACTTGTTTTAAACTAATTGAGAAATTAGTTTTACTGTTAGAAATATATTAACTTATCCAGCGCGGTACAACAAAAATTTATGGAATTTTTATCTTTCCGCGCTCGATAAATTGATTTATTTCTAATGCTACTCGTATACGAGAGAGAAAAATTGTAGATGTCAGAGAGCAAGTGTCTTACTTATTGCTAGACTGTTTACACATAGGAATTTGTTAATAATTTTTGTAGTTAACAATTTTTTTTAAAGTTCATCTTTTAGCTTTAAAAAAAACAGAAAAAAATGTCTATCATTACCAGAACCGAAGTTATGAATCTTTGAAAATAAGTCTCCAAGCCAAAAATCACGAAATCCTCGAAATTAAGAACCGCTCCATTTTCCAACCCAAAAAAATTCTCGAGCACGTATATCTTTCTTTTCTTGGGAAATGAGAATTTGGAAATTTTTCTATATAAAAACCCTAAAATTTCAGCCAAATCAAATATGTGTCGGTCAGAAAGATGTTCGGTTTGTAAAAGAATGACCCATATATGTAGCAATTTGCATTATATATTCAGTTTATTTTTAACTATGTGGCTGGAACGTTCAATATAGATCAAATTCAATTTCAAGCCCGTGAAGGTAGAATATTCTAAACAAATTCAGATTATTGATATAATTTTTGTAAATTTAATTTGTCTTTTGAAATGTTATTTATGTTAATTTATCTGTTAACTTATGAAGTGTTTTCTTTTTTAGAGTTGTTGAAGTAATACATATTTTTCAGGCTGTATATATATTTATTTTGGTTTAATTATAACTTTAAATTAGTTCTTTTTTTCAATTTGTTTTCAAAATTTGGAACCAAACCCCCCATTTTCATACAAAATAGGGTTCACATTGCGCGGTTTTGTATTGGGCGCTGTTTTTCTGGAACGGAACTACCGCACAGTCGGATATATATATATATATATATATATATATATATATATATATATATATATATATATATATATATATATATATATATATATATATATATATATATATATATATATATATATATATATATATATATATATATATATATATATATATATATATATATATATATACATATATATATATATATATATATGGCACCACAACCGAAAATAAAATAAGTCTGCAAGTGGTAAAGCAAATTTGCGCAATCCACCTGCCTATATAGCGGCACAGAATTTGCAGGGACAAAACATATATGAATCAATAAAAAATTTTAAAATACATGTTCAAAACATCTGCGGATTGAACGCCAACCATGACCACGTGCAACATCATCTTAAAGCACGACAAACCGAACATTCTATTCCTTACAGAAACACAAGTTTCTGAAAATTTTCTCTTTATAGAATCGCTTAATTCCAAATAAAGGCTCGAATCTGCTTTCAATTTCCATCAGGGCGTTTGCACATTCATTCATGAGAGTGTTGCGTATACACGCTTTCCAAATTCGGAACTACACGGTGATGGCTTCAATACAATGGTTTTAAAGATTTGTCTTCCCGAAATTACTTTTTTTACAATAGCTTTATACCGGTCCCCCAACAAACGTAACCCAAACTTTTTTAATATACTAACAAAAATTGTGGACGAGATTAGAGCAAAGTCCCTTAATTGTGAAGTTATCGTTACCGGTGACTTCAACGTCCACAACAAATCATGGTTGGAATTCTCCAAATCGACCGACGATGTTGACAATAGTGGAAAGCTGGCAGAAATTTTTGCCACGTCTCAGGGCCTATTCCAAATTGTTAAAAGCCCAACTTTCACTCCCCGTAATGGCGGTGATAATAGTTTTCTTTTAGATCTCCTTACCACTTACCCAGATATTACGAGTGTCGATGTAGCGAAAGGTAGTATTGGAAATTCTGATCATTATTTAGTTTCATCAGTTATCAAAACTGATTTACTTTAAACTACAGCTCTCAAACTCCGTAAAATATTTCACTACTCAAAAATGGATTAGAGTGGTCTTCAAAATTTTTTCCTTGGTTTCCCTTTCGACCGTCATTGTTTTTACACTGACAATGTAAATGTTTCTGGTCAACACTTTACAGAAACCATCCAATTTTCTATCAATAAATTCGTCCCTTTTTCCATTGTAAAACCAAAGCAAAAATACTTGTGTTCGAAGGCTGCCAAAGCGGCACTTAGAAACAAACGTAGATCATTTAACATATGGATTCATAGCAAAACTCCCGCTAATCGATTCCAATATCTAAAGGCCAACAAAATATCCAACCAGATTATCTCAAACGAAAAGTCTGAAATTGACAGAGCGAAAGCCTCAAAACTTACGTCTATGTCTGTTTCTGACAAGAGTTTCTACAGTGCCATCAATTTTTCTAATTCTGGTACAAAATTTTCTATTCCCCCTATTATTGATGGTGATTTAATCGTCAATGATCCCGCAAGAAAAGCTAACTTGTTCGCTGAACGCTTTGCTCTGAACTCCACTGTTTTGGAAACTCCTAAAGAAATACCCCAAATCCAGTCTTCAGGAGTTAATATGAATGAACTTCACTTCAAACCCAAAATAGTCGCTAAACTTTTAAAGGGGTTAAACATCAACAAAGCATCAGGAATGGACAATATTCCACCCATTATTTTAAAAACCTTTTTCAAAGAACTTGCACCAACTTTAACTAAAATATTCTACCAATCCTACAAATCTGGTATATTTCCCTCGTGCTGGAAGTTGGCAAATGTCCAGCCCGTCCCCAAAAAGGGACCAAAATCCGATATCTCAAATTATAGGCCAATAGCTTTACTATCGGTCCTATCCAAAGTCTACGAGAATTATATTAATACACACATTTCAAAATTTCTGGAAGTAAATCATTTAATAGCCGACAACCAATACGGTTTTCGAAACAAAAGATCAACCACCGATCTATTAAACTATGTAGCGCATTGTTGGAACAGAACAACTTGATAAAGGTGGTGAAACATACGTTATCGCTTTAAACATCTCCCAGGCATTCGATCGAGTCTGGCATGCCAACTTGATCCACAAGCTCGTTGCGTATGGTTTTCATCCCAATATTGTGACGCTGATTCAAAATTTTCTATCCAACCGATACATTTCGGTCTCCTTAGACGGATTTTCTTCTGAGTCTAAACTAATTAACGCTGGTGTACCCCAAGGCTCAGTATTGTCCCCAGCCCTATTTTTGATTTATATCAACGAATTTTTGAAAATCACCATCAACCCAATAAATAGTTTTGCAGATGATAGTACTCTGCACAAGTTGTTCGAGCCCCTTCCTTTCAAAGGTAAAATGCACGAACGAATTATTCCCACCAGGAGAGACGCTGCCATAAACGTGAATAAAGACCTAAAAAATGTCGCCGATTGGGGTGACCACAATCTAGTCAATTTCACCTCTACCAAAACACAGCTGTTAATTGTTTCCAGATCAAAGACCGAGTTCCCCAAAGATATTTTATTCAGTATGTGTGATGAACCAATAGGTGAATGTAAAAGCATTCGTTTATTGAGTGTCACCGTTTCAAATGACCTACTCTGGAACGATCATGTAATGGCGATGGCAAAAAGCGCATCTAAAAAACTCGGCCTCCTAAATAGATGCAAAAAATGTTTCACTCCATACCAATTGCTCCATGTTTATAAGTCCTATATTCGTCCCAGTATGGAGTACTGTTGTCAAGTTTGGAGTGCTGCTTCTGTTTCCATCTTGGTCCTCTTGGACTCTGTTCAAAAGCGGGCTATACGAATTGGGGGTGATTGAACTTTGACACCAAAACATGATTTCCTACAGCATCGTCGCACTGTTGCTGACCTCGTTGTTTCTTACAAATATTGTCACCAACAGTGCTCATATGAAATCAGCGGTATCATGCCTCAAACTTATTCTTACCCCCGTTCTACTCGGTAATCGGCTACCGCAACCAATCAAACGGTCAAGATCCCACGCTGTCATACTGGCAGATCGCAGAGAGACTTCTTTGTCCGAACTGCATATAAATGGAATAGTTTGCCGGAACACTTAGTCTCAGGTGACTTCAACCCGCAGAGGTTTAAAAAAAGCGTTCATCAATACCTTAGAACGCAAGTTGTTGTGGGACCTAGGTAGTTCGCTAGATAGTTTGCATTCCAAACAGTTTATTCTATAAACTCCAGGTTTTTATTATAAGATATAACAGATATATGTCGGCCAAACAAGCAGAAATTTCGAAACCAGATTTAAAGAGCACAACATGGCTACTTTTGGGAAGCATGTCAATAAATCAAGTGTAGCGGAACATATGGTTAATAACAATCATAAAATTGATACTAACAACTCCAAGCTTATAAGAACTGTTAGACAAGACTGGAAGTTGGATGCCTTAGAGTCATATCACATCGCACAAAATTACCACCTTATGAACTCAGATGAAGCCAAAATTTGTTCACTGCTATTCAACATAACAAACCACCATAAATCATAATAATATAAGATCCCTAGTGTTTTTTTGTATTTTCTTAACCATATCCTTGTTTAAATAATTTTTTAATTTTTTGTAATTTTTTTTTTTTGTTTTACCTCATCTTTACAACTAATTGTTTTATTACTTTATTACTGAAATAATTAGGTTTTTCTCAAATTTGTACCCTTTAATTTATTTCATTATTAGTTTTTTATTTCGTAAATTTGTATCAATAACGCCTTTCAACAATTATTGTAAATCACTATAAACAAGATCATTTTTGTAGATTAATGTTAATTGCATATCAATACCAGTTGATGATCTCACAGAGATTGAAACTATAGTAGTATAGTAATAAATGATATATAATAAATAAAATTTATTTTATTTCTTATTTTCGTGTGAATAATATAAGGTGTATGCAGAAAAAACAAACATTTTGATACTATGGATTATTCACGTCACTCCAACGACGAATTTTTTCAAATTAAAAGAAAATGTATTTAATATTTCTAAAGGATATTTTTATATTTTTGGGATTTGTGTTGTAATTATATGCGAGTGGCTGTGAGAGTGACTTAAATTAAGTTAGTATAATGCTTATTGCATTGGAACTTCTTGGGTTAGAAAGCTGAAAATTTCTGAGGTTATAATTGAAAATTTGAATTAAAAGCTAGTTTTAGTTTAAACAGAATAGACTCAAAAATGATGAAAACATGGCCGTTTGCGTTTGTTTTCGTTTTAACAGTCCCAGGGTCTCAACCTCTGAACTTAAACAATTTGTTTTTTATGTTTCGGATAGATTCATCTACGTATCTAAGTGTGCAACAGTTTTCAAACGTGAGATTGGCCATTTTCAGCTAAATAAAGGACAACAAACTTTAATAAATTTTTAAAACAGCTGATTTCTTAGGAACCTTTTGCGCTGAGATTTTTATTTTGAAAAACATGATAAAAAATAGTTCAAATATTCAATATTTATCAATTTTAATAAAATATTATGATTCAAACGCAAGTTATAACGTCCTAGATTATTCGACTTTTTAAGTTTTAGCCACTTAACCTGTACCCCCTCAACAATCTAGTAAAATAAAAATTCGACAGAAAATTAAAATAAAATTTATTCAAAAATTATAAATTACTAGGGGGCATCCCACAGGCTCCGCTCCCCCTCCCCCTTTCCCACTCCTTTCGCACACCAATACACTATTGCTCTTTTTATCCAGCTTTGATACAACTACTAAGTACTACTATCCATCATAATCCAACCTCTTCTAATCTATTCTGTGTGCACCGTCTGCTTAACTATAATTCTACAAAAACCATCGTGAGGTGTACATACTATACATTTTTATATGATCAATCACAAATGGTTGAAAATAATAATAATAAGAAAATACTGAAATAGCAGCTTTTGTTCTTCTATATTTTATTTACAGAAAATGAAGCTATGCAAAAATAATGATGGAAAAAAAATATTCTATGATTTTTAGCACTATCTGTCATATAAATAATTAATATTCTTATTAATATCGAAACGATATAAATTTGAACGAAACGGCTAAAAGACAATTATAGCAATAATTTTGAAAAACTACATTATCGAAAAATTTAAATGCCGTAAATGGAATTTTTATGAATAAAAAGGAATAATTTTTATGTTCTATAAAAAAATAAACCAAAACAATAAAAATTAAATATAGGGTCCAGATTGAGCCCCGAAGTTTTCTCACAACCCCCAACATCGGCAAAGACAACGAAATTTTGTACTGAGTTTATTAAAGTTCATTTTATTAAATCGGTTTAAATTATTAATTTTTGAAAATGTATATTATAACACAAACTGTTTTTTATCCCAAAAATATCAAATGTTTTTAACCTATATTGTTAGAAAAAAATTTCAAAAATTTATATTGGCTTACATACAAAACACAACTATAATCATTTAAAAAATTCTCTATGAAATTTCTCGTGCTTTTGCTTTAAACGGTTTAAGTTTGTTTGTGAAGTATATTAATTATTCTAAATCAAGCATAATAGTACTACTATATATAGCATCTTTTTACCTATATAGGTCCAAAAGCAAGATTAAAACTGTCAAAAATTTCCATGCAAAGTTATATGGAAATTTTCGATTATTTTCGTGTTTTTCATGTGCTAGCTAAAATAAATTTTACATAAATTATGCTTAATATATTCAATAAGCAAATTAAAAATTTTAAGTTTTAGTACAATGAAAAATTTCATTGACAATTTTTAAAATTATTGGAAGTTGTGTTTGTAAATCCTTTGTAAATTTGTGATTTTTTTCTCATACAGCGCTTTTGCGGTGAACACCGGAACAGAAAAATTGCCCAATACTCATTGTTTAACATCTTACTGATCTACATTTAAATTGTATAATTTAATTGAAGAAAGTATTTTACGAAATGTTGTGTCAAAAAGTGAGGACCTTTAATTATGTACTTAGACCTTTAATTATGTACTTATAAATAGACCTTTAATTATGTACTTTCATCAACTTGTTGCCTCTTTTCTTTTTTAATAAACTTATTATAAAAACCATCTACTAACTTTACTATTTAATATAAAAACTATTCCTTTCAAAAAAGGTCTATGATACTTTCCGATGATAAATCCGAACTATTTTTCATAATAAATATTACATATCCTGTGACTAATTCAAAATAAAAAAGATTTAATTAATAAAACTTCAACAAAAATTATAAATATATGTATTATGTGTAACTTAATTAAAAAAAATTCCTTGAATGCATTCTAGTTTTTATTAAAACTTCAAAAACTAAACAAAATAACGTCACACGATCATTTATGATAAAGCTGTTATATTGCAAGAAAAATACTCAAATAGTAGTTTTTGTTTTTCCTTATTTTATTCCACAGGAATGAAATTATGGCAAATAAGTATCAAACCCACTATTGTAGGATTTTTAGCACTGCCTGTCAAAAAATTAATTAATTTTCTTGTTAATATCGAAATTATAATAATTTGAACGAAACGGGAAATGACAGTGCAATAAAATGCTATAAAAACTGCATTATCGATCAAATTGCATTATCGTAAAACGAAATGTATGTATGAATAAAATAAAAGTGTGTAAAAAAACAATAATTTTAATGTTATTTAAAAAAAAAAAAATATGCAACAACCAGAATTCGTACTTCCAACCTATATAGATCATCAGTCGAGCGCGCTACCCATATAGCAATTAGAACGTTAGTAATATGACAGACTAAAGGATAGATAAAGATTGAACATTACGCTCGTAGTAGAAGGATAGACTCATGGCTATTATATTATGGATTGAACGTTACGCTCGTAGTTGAAGGATAGACTCACGGCTATTATACTATGGATGGATATTTATTTAAATATTGAAAATGATTTATTTCGCAAAAACGGAAAAATATTTTCTTATTCATGTATATATTTGGATGACATGAATTTCTTTCAATAGGGTTTCATTGGACTCTCTTTGAAAATTTCTGTGTTTGATTTTCTTCGTTTATTAAAATAAAATGAGACTGACTTGGTTCAACACATTTAATTGAAATTTGAGTCGTTTTAATTGTCTGTATATCATTACTTAATAAATAAAAATACTCTTTCCACCGATGCGTTTGGTCCTGGTAGACCAAACAGGAATTCTAATAAGTTTTGAAATTTCGGAATAAGCAATGCATTAATTATCAAAATGATTAAATATTTTGACCTATCATGGGTCATGCTTAAATTGTTTTTTTGGCGACTCTTCGTCCAAATTATTCATTCCTATTCTGTTTTGTCCTTTTCATATATTTTCCTTGATGATCCTATCATATACATATATTCTACTTAAACACTTTAACAAACAGAAGAAAAGTAAGAGACCAGAGTGCATGCTTGTTTTGTTAATTTTTACTAACAAGTATGAACGCGCCTTTATTTCTAAGAAGAAGCAATTAACAAAAAATAATAAGTTTTTATCTTCTTTCCGCCATTACAAGAATATGCAAGTTGGTTTTGGATTTTGGCTGTATTGAAATTAAACAAATGAAATTAAAAATTGAATTTAAGTCAAATAGAATATTAATTTCCACATTTATTTTTGTACTATAAATAATCAATGTTTTATATACTAATAAACAACCAAAAAATACATTTGACATTTCATGAATGAAGTTGTGATTTTTGGCGTGCTCTACTAAAAATTATGAAAGTTTATTAATTCTGTTGTGAACAGAATCACTCTAATAAAGGATTAATAAAATTCGTTGTGGAATTCAACATCAAATCCACATTTTCATTCCCCATTAACAGCTTTTATTAATCACAATACATATTTATTTTTATCCACGACTACTAAAGAATATTTACTTTCCATGCGTATATCTTTCATTGTAATTGTATTCATTCTTTTTTTATTTATCAAATTCTTTTTTATTTATTTTATTACGCTTTATTTATTCCAAATTCCCCTAACAAATTAAAAACTTGATTTGTTGGTATAGTAATATAAACGAGATAAAACACGAACAATACATATAAAATAAACAAACAAGTTTTATTTTGTTTTTATTTTCATAGAAATATTGCAATATTGCGATATAAACGTTTACAGGAAAACTTGAATGAAATTATTTGAAATATTTGTAGTCGTGGATAAAATAGTATCTTGTATTCGCTTAGGATGAAGGCAATTCTTCATTCGGATGATTCCCTCCACTCGCTACGCTCGTTCCGGGAAACTTCATCCTCGTGAAGAATTGCCTTCATTCTAGCTCATACAAGAATATACTATTCTAATTTCATTCATTCATAAGTATGCGATATGATAAAAAAATGACAAAGATGATCATTTTTGTAAAAGATGACAAAAAGATGGCATTATTTTAAAAGATGACAATCGTTCGTAAAAGATGACTGTCATCTTCAAAAGATGACTGTAATCTTCAAAAGATGACGTCTGGTCACCTTAACTTAATAAAGTGATTAGTGAAACAAACAACAAGTCTTATTGTTAGTTACCACTTTTCTCGAACTATATAATTGGCGTTAGAAGAAATACAATGGCGTTAGAAGAAATACTTCTATTTCACTAACTAATTAGTTCTCATGGATGATAACAAACTAAAGACAAGTTACTAGAAACAAAATGTTTAATGGTTATTTTCTGAAAACAAATTTTTTAATTTGATCCTAAATGTATGCAATTGATTCGCAGCTTATGTAAAACGATCATTTTAATTTTAATATTCAACCGCTTGAATCAACCGCTTCAACCGCTTTAATATTCAACCTTCAACCTAATTTTAATATCCAACCCATTTTAATATTCAACCATATTATATTTACGATCAAACTTTTCAAACAAGATTTTATGTGCGACATAAAATACGTAACGTACCAAAATTGTTTAATTGTGTTGAAACAGCCCGTCAGAATTTGAGTGATTATATTTGATAATAGCTTTTGATTTAAATTCTGCTTGTATGATGCAAATATACAAGCAAATTGATTGAAGTTTTTATTTGTATCACAAATATCATTCACATTTTATATAACTATAGATGTAAAATAATTTAATTGTTTTGCAACAATTACAACATAAATTTTAATACATAAATTAAATATTTTTAATATATGACGATTTTAAGTTTAAGTATAAAACTCTACAAATGTTATGTTGGTATAAAAGACGGATACTAACAAAACATTTGTAGAGTTTTATACTTAAACTTCAAATCGTCATATTGAAAATATTTAATTTATGTATTATAATTTACTCAAATAATATAATAATAATAAAATAATTCAACTGTAATAAAAATAACAACTAAAACTTCAATTTACTTTACCTCTATAATTGCAAGAAAATTAATTATATTAAGGTTTAGAAATTTTCTACGAAACTGCATTTAGGCGAATAGCCTAAACTTAGAGATTTGAAGTCATATCATAAAAAAATATTGCGACGCTGATGCATAGGTTGACTTTACCACAGCTCTGGAAACATAGTGTTCTGCAGCCAAATTCTGTAACTGTGAAGTGGTGAAGTGTTAAAAATTTCTTCATTTCGATTTTATCATTAATTTTTTATCATTTTACCATTTTTGCGATTCTATATGTGATTTGAATGTTAAAACATTAAATAGCAAGCGCCGCATTGTCAAATGTCAACAATATATAAAAATAAATGTTTATTTTAACTTTTAACACAATTTAAACGTAAAACGTTTATAAATTTAAATATATATAAGTATTTTAAAAAATAAATTTGAAAAATAAATCTGTATTTAATATAGAAATGCAATTTTAAAAAATCAAATCTCATTGACGTTTTGGTGTCTTTTGACATAATGTCAATAACAACAAAAGATTCGATTTCATTTTATTGCCAAACAAAAAGTCAGTGTTAACTTTTAATTTTTAAACTTCACTCACTTATATATTTTTGCGATGAAGTGATAAAAAACTTATCACTTCACTGCTTCACAGTTACAGAATTTGGCTGCTGGATATATAATGAGCTAATATCCATAAAATACTTTAATTAAAAGCTAACAAATATTATGGACTTCGTAGTTCTAATAATAAAAATATTAAAGCAGGCAGTAGGATCCCTATATGTGTTATTATGGTTTTCCATATTATTCACTGTTTGTGTGCTTTTGTCACTTTTGAATTAAAATGCAATATTTAAAAATATACTTTTTACTGTTTATTTTTAAATTTATTTATAATAATAAAACTTCCTTATAGTAACAATTTGATTTTTATTTTTTATTTTAAAGAATATCGATTTCGACTTACGTCATCCTCAGTTCTTAAATTATTATTCTTAAATTATTATTCAATAATAATTTAAGAACTGAGGATGACGTAAGTCGAAATCGATATTCTTTAAAATAAAAAATAAAAATCAAATTGTTACTAGTAGGATCCCAACAAACATAAATTCTGTTGTACAAGAAAAAGTAAAAATAAATTTTATCGGAAGTGAGGAAAATAACATGCAGAACTGTTGTAAACCGTACTAAATGTGTATATACCAAATTTCATCCGATTCGATTATCAGGTACAGAAATTATTGAGCTTCCAAAATAACAGGTGCTTGGAGGACCTCCTACCACTTTGCTCACTATCGCTAAAAAAACCAATCAGTTCCTTGCATCTTTTTCATATTTGCATCTTTTTGCAAAGTGTAATCAAAATTACTTAACGAACGAATGTTGTATGCTTCCAACAAATATTGAAACAATAAACAGCTGTTCGGGAGGACCCCACCACTTATCCCAATATTGTCAAAAAACTAGTCAATTATTTGTCATTAAAGTCTTCATCTTTTTTTAAAGTGCCATTAGAATTGATTAATGAATGAAATCTGTATGATCCCAACAAACTTTAAAAACAAAGTGTGAAAAGTCAGCAGTTGTATGGTAGACCCCCCGCCACTTTGATCAATGTGTCCCAAAAGATGATAATTATCTTCTTACACTAATTGAAACCTTTCCATAAGTTTCATCATAATCACTTCATTATTGTAGGCTGTAGTGTGCATAAAGATACTGAAAAAACTGCCAACAATTAAAAAAATTTTTTTTACCGGAAGAAAAAAACTGGAAGTTGGGATGCAGAATTTTTGTATATCATACTAAATGCTTATGTACAAAGTTTCATCCAATTTGATTATCAGGTACAGATGTTATTGAGCTTTAAAAAAAACAGGTGTATGGGACATTCCCCACCACTTTGTTCACTATCGCTCAAAAACTAATCAGTTCTTTGCCATACATGTTTGCAATTTTTTCCAAAGTGTCATCAAAATTGGCTCAGGAACGAATGCTGTGTGCTCCCAACAAACATTGAAAAATTGATGACACAGTAAACAGGTGTTCGGGCGACCCCGTACTACTTATCCCAATATTGTCCAAAAACTAATCAGTTCCTTGCCATTTAAGTCTCCATCTTTTTCCAAAGTGTCATTAGAATTGATTAATGGATGATGTCTGTATACTCCCAGCAAACTTTAAAAACAAAGTGTGAAAAGTCAGCAGTTGTATGGTAGACCCTCCGCCACTTTGATCAATGTGTCCCAAAAGATGATAATTATCTTCTCACACTAATTGAACCCTTTTCCATAAGCTTCATCATAATCACTTCATTATTGTAGGCTGTAGTGTGCATAAAGACACTGAAAAAACTCCAAAAATTTACAAAAAAAACATTTTACCGGAAGTGAAAAACCGGAAGTTGGGATGCAGAACTGTTGGGAACTGTACTAAATGCTCATGTACCAAGTTTCATCCAATTCGATTATCAGGTACAGATGTTATTGAGCTTTAAAAAAAACAGGTGTATGGGACACCCCCCACCACTTTGTTCACTATCGCTCAAAAACTAATCAGTTCTTTGCCATACATGTTTGCATTTTTTTCCAAAGTGTCATCAAAATACGTTCACGAACGAATGCTGTGTGCTCCCAACAAACATTGAAAAAAGTGTGACACATTAAACAGGTGTTCGGGAGGACCCCCACCACTTATTCCAATATTATCCAAAAACTAATCAGTTCTTTGTTACTTAAATCTCCATCTTTTTCCAAAGTGCCATTAAAATAAACTAGTGAATGAAGTCTGTATGCTCCCAACAAACTTAAAAAACAAAGTGTGAAAAGTCAGCATTTGTATGGTAGATCCCCCACCACTTTGATCAATGTGTCCCAAAACATGATAATTATCTTTTCACACTAACTATAACCCTATTTCATAAGTTTCATCATAATCAGACTGAAGACAAAAACACTGACAAAACTTCAAAAAAGTACAAAAAAAATTTTTACCGAAAGTGAAAAACCGAAAGTTGGGATGCAGAACTATTGTGAACCGTACTACATACTCATGTACCAAGTTTCATCCATTTCGCTTATCAGGTACAGATGTTATAGAGCTTTCAAAAAAACAGGTGCTCCAGGGACCCCACACCACTTTGTTCACTATCGCTCAAAAACTAATCAGTTCTTTGTCATGTCATGTTATGTTTGCATCTTTTTCCAAAGTGTCATCAAAATTCATTCACGAATGAATGTTTTATGCTCCCAACAAACATAAAAACTTTGTGGAAAAAACCACCTCTTGTACGGTGGACCCCCCAACCCTTTATCCAATGTGCTCCAAAAGCTGATAAAATCTTTCTCATGTTATTTAAAAGCTTTTACAAACATTTCATGAAAATCGATTGGTAATTGTAGGCTACAATAGGGATAAACACCTGTGTTGCACAATGTACAACCAACAGCATTGTACCACTGTAATTTATGTGTTACGAACTATGTAACATACACTACATGAAGTCATTGTATTTCATTTAATATTTTAAAACTTATTTTGTTATAACTGTAAGAACTGCAGCCAAATTCTGTAACTGTGAAGTGGGGAAGTGATAAGTTTTTTATCACTTCACCGCAAAAATATCTAAGTGAGTGAAGTTTTAAAACAATAAAGTTAACACTGACGTTTTGTTTGGCAATGAAATGAAATCGTTTCTTTTGTTGATATTGACATTATGTCAAAAAACAGCAAAACGTCAATGCGATTTGATTTTTAAAAATTGCATTTCTAAATTAAATGCAGATTAATTTTACAAATTTAATTTCTAAAATAGTTATATATATCTAAATTTGTAAAAATTTACGTTCAAATTTTGTTGAAACTTAAAATAAACATTTAGTTTTGTGTATATTTGACGTTTGACATTGCGCGGCTTGCTATTAGATTTTTTAACACTCTAATCGCATATAGAATCGCAAAAATGGTAAAATGATAAAAAATTAATGATAAAATCAAAATGAAGAAATTTTTAATACTTCACCACTTCACAGTTACAGAATTTGGCTGCTGGAATACTTATTTTGTTGGATTATATAAATTCATTTTGTTACAAAAAGTAAAATCATTAATTGTTCGGATATTGTTAAATCAACATTTTTTTGAAATAAATTATTATTATTGTTTTAAATAAAATGATTCTTGTGGTTAAATTAAATATAAATTTGAAGTTATTGCATTTCTTTTGAATTATTTTGTTAAAAGTTGATTAATTTTGTGAAATTGAAATACGGTTTCTTTATCGTAAAAACAGCTTTACGATCATATTCAACCTGAAAAAAAACTTTTTAACCGGAAGTGACAAACCGGAAGTTGGTATGCAGAAATATTGGAAACAGTACTAAAACCTTATATACTTAGTTTCAATAAGATCATAGCCCGGGATCAGAAGTTATTCAAGATTTAAACTTAGAGGTGTTCGGGAGACCCCCCGCCATTTTCTCCAAATTTGAAATGAATGCAGATCTTCCATTTTCATGTGAAGTTGTATCATTTGCCAAAGTTTCATCAAGATCCTATGCAGAAAACTCGCTGGAAGCGCAACGGATTCTTAACGAAGTCAGACTTTTACGATATACGGTCAACTCAACAATATTAACCGGCTTCGCCAGCAGAATCCAACACTACTCAAGAAGAACGAACAGGTTGGGGATGCGCCCTCGGGTATGCATCATCCCAACTCACAGCTGCATGGCAAATAATCATCTGACTAACATTATCAGAAATCCATAATAAACCAGGATTAATATCAATACCATCACATTTACCGACATTTCAACCTGGGGACAGATCAACACCTGTACCTATCCAACCGATGACTGATGTAATTAGAAATCTGGGTTTCCACAACTATCAACAGTCAAGATAGGAAGAGCAAGAGGAAGTGCCATGTTATCAACAACCAGGTCCTAAGGACTATACTATTCCAACGTTGTGCCCAGCGTTTCGAGTTGAACAACCATTCACCAACCCAATATTGTCACATCCACCAGCTCCGCAACAGCACCCCCACCATCCAACCAGCTTCCTCAGGGCTACCGTAACGCTGCTCCAGCGTTGGCACCTGTGGAGTACCGTGGAAAACATAGGAACAATTTGAGTCGTTATGATTAAAATTTGGTTCCAATCTTCACTGGGGACAGTCACTCTCTTGATGTTCATGAGTTTATTCATAGAGTAGAGTCGGCTGCCAGAAGAGATTGTGTGTCATGGGACGACCTTAGGTCCATCATACCACGATACCTTAAGGCAGCTGCTGATAAATACTACTTGAATTTAACTCAAGAACATCAGGTAGTGACCTATCCAGTGTTAAGAGAGGGACTTCTACGAACTTTCAGTACTCTTACAGATGACAAGGCGATATTACGTGTTCTTCTGAACCGTAAACAGAAGCCGAAAGAAAATGTGTAGGAGTACCTTGTGGAAGTTGGTTCGTTAAATCGTCGGTTAGTACATCCATTCGCTGATGGCGAAATGTTAGAGATCGCTAGGGAAGGACTGAGTACAGAACAAAAAAACGCTACTCAGTAGCAAACATAGCTACTATCGACGAACTTCGGACTTTATGTCAGAAGCTCGAGTGATTGTGGTCTACACCAGTTCCAACCCGAGTTTCAAATTTTAGGATAAGCGAGCTTCAGCAAATGGATGATTATGCGGTGGAACCAGAACAAGACCAATACCTGGAAGCTGTGGAATCTAGACCTATTCGGATATTACAAAGACCAATCATGTTATCTGGAACAAATCAACCTGATCCATCAATACCAAGGGAACAAATTATGTGCTACAAATGTAGAGAGATTGGACATCGAGCTCCAGAATGTCCGCAAAAACCACTGAAATTATATATTATTATATAACCAGGAACTGTTCAAATTGTAATCCATCGTTAAACTACAGACTGGGAGTACGGGCTTCGGGAATAGTACCCTCGGTTCAGTATCCATCAAGCCCGAAGACATCAACAAGAGATATGGGGACGCAAATGGATTCGGTTCTACAACATCAACAGGAGTGAATTCAACAAACAGCATTTTACCTACCATCATGTTACCATACCTACTTCAGACGTCTTCAACGTTGCATCAATTACTGTAGGAGGCGTAAATTATTTCGGAAAGCTTGTGTTTCTTCAATTCTTTCAGAATCAAAAGATCCTTGGCCGCGGTTATCAATAGAGATTTTGGACAAAAACATTTTAGGATTATTGGATAGTGGAGCTTCAATTACAATACTTGGAAGAAATTTCTTGGAATTATTGGAATCAGGTAGTACAACCTATAGTAAATACACAACGTGTATTCGTACAGCGGATGGTACCGTGAATAAAATTCTTGGTTAGATTGAAATACCAATAACCGTGAACGGCTTCACTAAACCAATGCGATTTCATATTTTCCCTGGCCTACGAAAAGAGCTCTACCTGGGCATAGATTTCTGGGAGACATTCGGTATCGTTCCTTCTTTTTTCAGCGAACTGACAAGTACAGATTCAACTGACACTAATACCTATAACCTAACCACTGACCAGCTTCAAGAGCAAGAAAGGGTCAAGGATTCTTTTCCGTCCTTTGAAGTATCTGGGCTCAGAAAGACTTCTTTGGTTGAAAACTTCATCGATGTTGGTAATAACGCACAGATAAACAGAGACGTTATCCAACATCGCCAGCTGTTCAACTAAAGATCTATGCTAAACTCGACCGGATGCTTCAAACGTGAGTGATCGAGGAGTCCAATAGCTCGTGGAGCTCGCCTGTGGTGTTAGTTCAAAAACTTTCTGGTAAAAACAGATTGTGTATAGATTCGCATCGTATCAATTCTCTGACCAAAAAGGACGCGTACCCTCTTCCCTTGATTGATGGCTTATTGGGTTGTCTAAATAGCACGAAGTACATTTCAAGTATTGATCTCAAAGATGTTTTCTGGCAGATTCCTCTGGCAGAAGCATCTAGAGACAAGACAGCCTTCACAGTGCCTGGTCGTCCATTGTATCAATTTAAGGTTTTAGATTGTGCAATGCTCCCCAGATAATGTGTCGGCTAATACATAAGGTGGTACCACACCAAAAATGTCTTCGTTTATTTAGATGATCTATTGGTAGACTTTTCCACGTTCCAGGAATATATGGAATTGCTGTCTAAAGTTTCAACATTAATAAGAGCAGCTGGATTAACAATCAACCTTAAGAAAAACAAATTTGTTCTGAAGGGAGTAAGATATTTTTTTTTCTTTCTTTCAGTATAAAATTAATTACGTTCATTTTTTATATTGCTCTAGCATAAGCTGTTTAGCAATGTAAGTTTTCATATGTAAACAATAATATCAAAAACTAAAAAAATTACTTCAATTAGAAACTAATCAATGTAGGAAACAATTTAGGAAACAAGTTAATAAATTTTTTAAGGTTGTTAATCATCTTTAGATCCTCTGGCAACCCATTGTATAATGGAATGGACCTACAGACAGAATTTTTTTCAGGTTTGATTTGAAGAACTCAGACATGTAGTTATTCCGATTTCTCGTGCCATACTGATGAGTATCTGATACTGTGGTCAAATCATAACTATATCGGATCATTTTGTTTTTGATTTTAAATAATAATATAAGAAGATCATGTTTGTAAAGCCTATCTAGTGGAATGAATTTTGAGTTTAGGAAGAGTTGTGTAGTTGGATAAAGTCTCGGTAGGTTCAATATATATTTTATTGCCCGTTTTTATAAAATAAACAGATCGTTTAGGATATAAGCAGCATGTTCACTCCATATTGGGCTTAGGTATTTTATTTGTGACATTATATATGCATTATATATCAAGGTTAAGATTTCTTTCGGTAAAATATTTTTTAGCTTACGTAATGTAAATATATATGGTACTATGTTTTTTTTTATCTTATCGATGTGCTTATGAAACTTGAATTTTTCATCAATAATTAGACCTAGATAGTTAAATTCGGATACTCTTTCGATTTGTTCATTTCTATATAGTAGGTTGGGTGTTTCAATAATATTTCTTTTGATTCCCAGTATCATAAATTTGGTTTTCTTCACATTTAATGACATACTATTTTTTTCAAACCAAATATTTAACTTTTCCAAATCTCTTTGCATTTTTCCAGATAAGCTTTGCATGTCGTTATCTGTATATTTTATGACACCATCATCCGCATAAAGCTGTAGCTCACCTTCTAGATTTAGTTTAGTCATATCATCTATAAAAATATTAAACAGTACAGGACCTAAAATAGAACCTTGTGGCACTCCCTGTACAATTGGCATGAAATTGCTTTTCTGCTTATTAATTTTTACACATTGTTCTCTATTGGACAGATATGATCTAAAAAATTGAAGTGCCGACTCATCTAAGTTTATCCTTTTAAGTTTTGATAATAGGATCTAATGATCAACTAGCTCGAAAGCTCGTGTAATATCCAGAAACTTACATCCGACAGTTAGTTTTCTATCTTATTTACTGCTTATATACATGCTAAGATTAAGACATGCTGCTAAGGTGTTTGAATCTTTCAAAAAGCCATATTGATTTTTTGATAGAACATTGTTGTCGCTTAGAAATGTTGTAAGTTGTTTTCCAACAGTTTTTTCAATTACCTTAGATATTGAGGGCAAGACTGATATTGGACGATAGTTGTTAAGCATTAAGTTGCTCTGAGCTTTATATACCAGCGAAACGATTGCTTTTTTTTTAATTTGTTGGGAAAAGTGTTATTTTTAAACGAATCGTTAAATAGAATGGTAAGAATTGGACACAATTTATCACTAATTTTTTTTAAAAATTTCGTTGAAATAAGGTCAACACCTGTAGCAGCTTTATTCTTCAGCTCATCTATATATACTTTTGCTTGCTCCTCTTTAGTTGCTTCTAATGTGAATGTATTGATTATATTGTATTCAAAACTCTGAATATACAATTGATCATATGAACTATTATTTTGTGGCGAGATGTTCAGAAAATGATTGTTAAATAGGCAAGCTACAGTTTGTGGATCAGAAATAATTTTGTTTTCAATGTTCAAGTTTATATTACTTTTGAACTGCTCCTTTGGGGTTCGGTTAAAGACCGCAGATTGAATAAGCTTCCAATATTGATCCGGTTTTAAGTTATAGTTGCTAAACTCATATTTAAATATTGGCTTTTAAGTGTTTTATTTAGATTAGCACACATACCCTGTAACGTCGACTATATTCGGAATAATAATATTAGAACCAATTTTTATTCTCTTTTCCATCCATCAAAAATATTTCCATATTCCATTTCATTTTTACAATCATAATAGCTTAACAGTTTTTTTTTTCAAATCATACCGAACAGCCTCAAATTCGAATATCACAAAAAGATAAATAAAAGGACTCATTGTTTATTCAGCACTGCTTCATTTTTGTTTTTTTTTTTTTAAAGATGAAACGTCAAAAAAAACACATTTTTGCAATTGAATTATTTTTGATCGATCAATCTGTGTTTAACTTTCGAAGCATAAAATTCAAAGAAAGAAAAGCGCAAGTCGCATTAGCAATAAAGTTATTAATTGTGTTAACAAGATTGAATAAATAAGGAAAAAAATTCGGTAATGTTTAACCATAAAGATGGTTTTGAGTTTTCTAAATATAGTAAAAGTATTTGGTAAATGTTTGGTTTACTAATAAATAGCATTTATATAGACCGATAAATGTACATAAGTTCATAAACATATTGGATAATAATAAACTATGTATTTTTTCCATCATACTTGCTGTGGTTTTTTTTCTTTCTTATTAAAAAAGAAGTGATCGTATAAAATTGTCGAGGTTTTTATTAAATAACCGTAAGGCTGATTAACGGTATATATCATACTTACACACATATTCAAATGAAAAACTTTGAGTGTAAGGAATTTTAAAATTTTTAAAGAAGCTGTTGGAAATAAAAAGGGGATTGGCTACTTGGGATCTTGGTCAAAGGAAATATATGAAGGAACTATTGGATTTTGAAAATAATGAAACGAGACTTGGAAGAACTTTGGGCGAACGAGTCGCAATCATCTTAAGTTAAGTTCATTTTTTTTATTATATCCTTTAAGATACGTATATACATATATGTTAATACTTAATTTTCTTTTCTATTTTAGAATGTTAAACTAGAGATCACGTAAGATATAAGAGATTTCCCAAATCTTCATTTGTAACTGGAGATAAACCGGCATCGCTGTAAGTAAATTATAATAAATTATAGTTTATTTTGTGTAAAAGTTCAAGCAGAATAACAACCCTTATAGATTTCAAATTGCTCCGCTATATACAATACATAAGGATATTTTTTTTTTAATTTAAAAAACTTTTCTCTTAATTTAATTGTTTCCAATAAATGTTTCGTTACCCAAGGTTTTTTAATTTTCAACCGATTTTTTATAACATTCTGCTCTGTATTACTTGCAATCAATGTTGTTAAACTATCTATGAGCTCTTCAAAATTATTTGCTTGGTTTATCTTTTGCCAATTCTCGTCTTCATCAATTTTATCATACCTAACGAACGTTTTAGGTAGATTTCATATAAAAATCTACCTATTGCAATGGGCTTCATCTCGGAATTTCGGAAAAATTTTGATGCCAAACGACTATATGTGATAAGCGGAGATGGAAAAACAAAAACAAAAAAATTATATATATATATATATATATATATATATATATATATATATATATATATATATATATATATATATATATATATATATATATATATATATATATATATATATATATATATATATATATATATATATATATAACGATATGAGGTATAACGGAATTTAGCGGCACTCTCACGGTCGCATTTTTCGACCTACACCAAAATAATTTTCTGTGTATGTTTCGGCAAATAATGTCTTGGACAAGTTTGTGAACTGGCCATATCCGGGTACCGGTTAAGCGGCTAGAGCCTAAAAAGTCGAATAATCTAGGGCGCTATAACTTCCGTTTGAATAATAATATTTTAATAAAATTTAAAAATATTGAATATTTGAACCTTTTTCTATCATTTTTATCCAGATGACCACATTGGCGTTTCAGGTTCCTCAAAAATCAGCTGTTTTAAAAATTTACTAAACTTTGCTGCCCTTGATCTAGCTGAAATGGCCAAGCCAAGAAAACTTTTTTTCACGTACTTAAAATATAAATCTTTCCAAAATTTTCAAATATAATAGTTTAAGTCTAACGGTTGAGACCCTACGGCTGTTGAAATGAAAACAAACGCAAAAGGCAATGCTTTCATCATGTTTCAGTTTATGTTATTTAAATTCATCTTAGCTTTTAAACATACTTTTCAACTATAGCCTCAACAAATTTCAACTTTCTAACCCAAAAGGTTCTATTTTTATAAGCATTATAATGCAACCCTTACAAGAAAAATATCAACCCATTTGATACCATAGAAAAATTATCAAAATGTCTTTTGTTTTTATTTTTTTTACTAAGTAACCGTTTGAAAAAAGATTAAATAAGAACAAAAAAACACAACAACAAAAGATGATTTTGAAATAAAATTGTTTGATAATGTTATAAATTATGTGTGATGGTATAATTGTAGTTGAGACGTAGTTCATTTGATCTTTAGTGGATTTAATATGTTATTAAAAGTAGTTTAAACCAACTTAAATAAAACTGTTCCGAAATTGTATTGATGGAGTTAGTTCGGATAATGTATTTAATTTGGTTCGATAATTTTTTTGAATTATTCTGTTTCTACTTATATTTTTTATTTAAACTAATCTGACTTATCTAATTTTATTTGGACACAAAACCGTCTGACCCCGAAATCTACCTATTTCTAGCGGATATACCTGCCGCTGGGATTTTTATAGTTTCAGTCGTTTCTTTTCGGATAAGAGTATTCGCTTGAAAAATTAAAGCCTTGTGGTCAGAAAACGAAACATCTATGGTAGAAATGTCATATTGAAATTTAAAAATATCTGTTGAAATATGATCAATCAGTGTTGAACTACTCGATGTTACTCTAGTGGAATATTTGTCTTCAATTTTGTTCAGAACTGAAAACCCATTGATTTGTATTGTTTCAAGGTATTTTTTTGCTTCATTAGAGCTGCCATCTAATAGATCTATATTAAAATCTCCCAATAAAATACTGTTTGGGTAGTTAGATAGGATCTGATTTAGTTTGAGGAGGAGGAGGAGCAGCTCTGGTCTCACGTATATACGATCTGATTCTTGCAATCTGGGACCAAGAAGAACTACCTGCTGAATGAAAAACAGCTCTCATTGTTCCGCTACATAAGAAAGGTGACCGTCTAAAGTGTGAAAATTATCGTGGCATCGCACTGTTGAACACTGCATATAAAATACTAGCTAATGTTGTACTTGCTCGACTCATCCCGTTCGCCGAATCTATCATCGGTGACTATCAGTGTGGTTTTCGTCCCAACCTCTCAACCACAGATCAATGTTTTACATTAAGGATGATTCTGGAAAAATGTTGTGAGTACAACATCAGCATTCACCAGCTCTACGTTGATTTCAGGCAAGCATATGATAGTATCATCCGCAACAACCTCTGGTCCGAACTCATATGCCTTGGTATCCCAGAGAAACTTGTTTCTCTGTGCAAACTCACAACATCGGGATCAAATTGTAGAATAGTAATCGAAGGGTCTGTTAGTAGGTTAACGTATACTGTGGGATGAGAACCAAAAAACCCCTATATTTCACGCATATATAATTGGTCTAGACTTAAATTGCAATAATTGTTTTAATCTTTTGTAATTGTTGTTGTAATTTGATTATTAGCGTTAAATAAGAGTTAGCTTTGGTAATGATATGATTTTTTATTTTTTTTGACCTGGAAAATGTTGTACTTGAGCTAGATGATTGGCCCAGAGACAGTAGACATTAAATCAAGTGGTTGTAAATCAAAAAATTACTCAACTTGACATTGAAAAATATTTAAACTGCTTCAAGTATTAAATTGAGCATTAAATAAGAGCTAGCTTTGGTAATGATGTGATTTTTGATTCTTTTGACCTGGAAAATGTTGAACTTGAGCTAGATGATTGACCCAGAGACATTAGACATTAAATCAAATATTAAATTGAGCATTAAATAAGAGCTAGCTTTGGTAATGATGTGATTTTTGATTTTTTTGACCTGGAAAATGTTGAACTTGAGCCAGATGATTGACCCAGAGACAGTAGACATTAAATCAAGTATTAAATTGAGCATTAAATAAGAGCTAGCTTTGGTTTTGATATGATTTTTGATTTTTTTGACCTGGAAAATGTTGTACTTGAGCTAGATGATTGACCCAGACAGTAGACATTAAATCAAGTGGTTGTTAATCAATTAAATTACTCAACTTGACATTGAAAATATTTAAACTGCTGAAAGAAGAGTGAACATATTTATAAGCGCCTTTATTAAAATTATTATGCAAATATATCTTATAAGAAACATTGGAATTACACAGAAGTTACAAGAAAAGAAACAAACTATAAACGTGTTTTTTTTTAAATTTTATTTCAGGTTTTTTTCATATATTTTATTTCTTTTACAAACTTTTAAAACTATATCGTTTTTATCTATAGCAACTTGACACTGAAAATATTTAGAATGCTGAAAGTCTACATAGTTTTAAACCAGTAGTAGTAGTACAGACAGTAGACAGAAAATCAAGCGGCTGTTAACTATGACAACAAAAAAAATAAGTTAATTCTCATTGGATTATGATATTTTGAATTATTGTATGTTACTATGACAACAAAACATAACAAACAGTTTCATTGGATAATGAAATTCTGAATTATTGTATAACTATACAACAAAATAACAACTATTTCAATTGGCTAATGAAATTTTGAAAAGGCCGCTTTGATAAAAAATTTTATTCCTACAAATTTAAATGTTTCGTTTCGTTTATCTCAAATTTTTATCTTTTTGTTTAACAAAAATTATATTTTATGCTTAATTTTGGTTTAACACACAATTTGCAAAATAATTTTCATTGATTTATTTGATTGGTAATTTGTTTTGAGGGTTAATTAGTTTATTTTAATACATTTCAAAACACTCCTCTATTAGGAAATTGGTTTTATTACTTAAATTAGACATATAAGAAAATTCGAAAACTTAAATTTACAGATAATTTATGCATATGTACAATGAAAAGTTACTTGAACAAAATTTATTCATTTTAAACTTAAAAAACCATTAATTTTCGTCAAAACTGATCTTGATTTAATTTCAAAAAATGTACGAGTTATTTATTTTTTTATTTATTTTATTTCTGTTTAATATACATTTTATTTATAATGTATTTAAATTAAAAGAGATTCTTATTTATTTATTTGTGAATTTCTTTTATTTCTGTGTTCAAAGACTCATTGTAAGTTTTTGTCGCTTTTTCTATTTAATGTTACATGCTGATTCTGACATACCCTCACAGATGTAAAAATAGTCATAGCAAAGACTTTTCTCTTAGCTAAGACTAAAACCTCTTAAATGCGATTCTGTGTGTAGTCACAACTGTGAGATGTCAAAAAAAAACCTCTTAACGTAAGACCATCAAACATGGTCATCTTAAGCATCATAACTTAAAGCTTCATATTTTTTATTGAAATTCTTGTATGAAAAATTATATTAATAAAGGATAAAATATTAATTATGAATTATTTATGTAATTATTATAAAATTTATAATAATTATCTATTTTTTATTTTAGTTTGAATCAAAAATATAAAACAAAATATATATGGATATATATTGATTTTAAATAAAATGGCGATTGAAAATTTCATATTTGCAATATCAAACTTTTACGTCTCATGTTGTTTTATGAAAATTTTGCAAATTTTATATAAACTAAAGAAAAACAATAATTCTTTTCTCACAAATTTATTGCAAAATAATTAATACATGGTATAATTTTATATTAATTCTATATATATTATAAAATAAAATACATTTTTGATTATTGAAAATGGCGTTTGGTATTTTCACAAACAAAAATTATTCATATCTTAAAAAATTTTAATAAACATAAACTTGATTTTTATAAAAAATTATTATATAATATACCATAATTCTTAATAATAATTAATATGGAATTTTAATTTGTATTTAAAAAGAAAATATGACATTTATAATACTTTTGTTTATAAAAATAGCCGTTTGAAAGATCTCCAAAATATATTTGTAGAGTTATTATGCGGGTTTTTATGACAACGTTCACAGAATCGCAATTAAGATATTCCTCTTAAAAAAATTGTCATAACAAAAATAATCATAGCTAAGACCTCTTAACTCAGAATCAGCCTGTTAAACCCTGCATAATTGGTGTTTTAAGTATCTTTTATTTCTGTTTCCTTAATTTTTTAAGGTTTCTTTGAACGAATTTCTTCTTAAAATTCGTTTAAGTTGTAAAATTTCTTCGTTTCAATATCTTTGATAACACATAATTTGTAATTTAAGTTTGTAAACAAAAAGAAAATGTTAAATCTTTAAATGAAAGTATATAGTTTGTATTTGTTTCTAGAGGAAATGAATAAAACAAAAAACAGAGTTTTTTATTTGAATCAAATATTTTGATTTCGATTATTTCAAATAAATTTATTTTGAATTTTATCTTTTACTTAAATTAACGTACATGCATTTGTAGTTTTATTTTAATATATCAAAATATTATATGAATTTAGTTTTGATATTGATATTTTTAGTTTAATCTAATTTTTTATTTCGTTTATCTCAAATAAATTTATTTTGAGTTTTTTCTTTTGTATATCAAAATAAACTACATATGTAAGAAAAGAAATAAAAAATATTTCTTGCAGAATTTTCATTGATTTATTTGATTGGAAATGTGTAAACAAAAAAGATATCTGTTTTAATGATTTTCGTTAAAAACTGATCTAGAAATTTTGTTAAAAAAAAACTATATTATCAATATGTACTTAAAACTATACTAAATTATAACTATTAAAACTGTAATATCTTGTTTCCTTATTACTACATAAATAAGATTGTTATATTTTTATTTCGTTTATTTAAAATAAACTTATTTTGAGTTTTTTTAACAGAAAAAACAATTATATTTTATGTAAAGTTTTATAGAAACATTGAATCCTTTTTCAAGTTTTGTCAAAGACTTATTGTAAGTTTTTGTCGCTTTTCTATTTAATGTTAAATCCTGCATAATTGGTGTTTTAAGTATCTTTTATTTCTGTGTTCCTTAATTTTTTAAGGTTACTTTTGAACGAATTTCTTCTTAAAATTCGTTTAAGTTGTAGAATTTCTTCGTTTCAATATCTTTGCTAACACATAATTTGCAATTTAAGAAAAAAAAAATACAAATATTTTTGAAGAATTTTTAACTTTTGAAGAAGCCTTAACAGGCTGATTCTGACATACCCTCACAGATGTAAAAATAGTCATAGCAAAGACTTTTCTCTTAGCTAAGACTAAAACCTCTTAAATGCGATTCTGTATGTAGTCACAACTGTGAGATGTCAAAAAAAAACCTCTTAACTTAAGACCATCAAACATGGTCATCTTAAGCATCATAATTTAACGTTTCAGATTTTTTTACTTGGATTCTTGAATGAAAATTATATTAATAAAGGATAAAATATTAATCATGAATTATTTATGTAATTATTATAAAATTTATAATAATTACCTATATTTTATTTTGTATCAAAATTTTAAAACAAAGCATATATTGATAATGATTTTAAATAAAATGGCGATTGAAGATTTTATATTTGCAATATCAAAGTTTGACGTCTCATGTTGTTTTATTTGTGCAAATTTTATATAAACTTTAAGCAAAAACATAATCATTCTTTTTGAACAAATTTATTCTAAAATAAATATAATTAATCAATATATGGTATAATTTTATATTAATTCCATGTAAATTATTATAAAATAAAATACATTTCAAGATTGATATTCAATAAAATGGCGGTTGAAAATTTTCAAAAACGAAAATTATTAATATCTTAAAATATTTTCCAAAACATAAACTTGATTTTTACAAAAAACTATTATATATAATATTGCCATAATTATTAATAACAGTTTATCTGGTATTTTAATTTGTATTTAAATTGTTTAAGAAGAAAATATGACATTTTATAATAACTTTGTTTACAAAAATAGCCGTTTGAAAGTTCTCCAAAAATATTTGTAGAATTATTATGAGGTTTTTTATGACTACGTTCACAGAATCGCAATTAAGATATTCCTCTTAAAAAAATTGTCATAACAAAAATAATCATAGTTAAGACCTCATAACTCAGAATCAGCCTGTTATATTAAAATAATTGTGTAAACACAAAATATTTATTCACTTTACGCAGAATTTATGTTTAATTTATAAAATTCACCTGATAATCACAAAAACAAATTATCTACAAATAGTAATATCAAAAATGGCGTCAAGTTTGTTATTGTTTTATAGGTGCGTGTTTGTATTAGTTTTTGCTGGAAGACGAGTTTATCAAAAATCTCAATTTCATGAAATTGATTTACATCAGAAAAACAAACAAAATCTCTATTTTGAATTAATATTAATATGAAATGCAATTGTTCATAGCATAGATCTACATAACAGATTTTTTTTCGATTTTCTTTTATACAAAGAACAAAGATAAAAAGAATAAAAACTTATGAAGGGTAAGTTAATATATTCTTTATTACAAATTTGGAAATTTTTTCGATGTAATAAGTATTTATCTGATATACCTTATTTTAAAACAATTATGAATGAAAAATTGAAAGATATTTTATTTTTCATTTTAAATTAAGTTATATGGTGATGATTTTAACCAAATAAACATAAACTGTTGCAAAATTATCTACATAGATCAAGTAGTTTCGGTTAATATGTATATTTAATTTGTAATATAAAATTTGTTTGATAATTCTGTTTGTCATTCGTGTTTTATTTAAACTATCCGATGGATCCGATTCTACTTCTCCACAAAACTGTCTGATCCCGAAATCTACCTTTTTCTAGCGGATATATCTGCCGCTGAGGTTATTTGTTTGCTTGTGATTTCGGGGTTTTGAAACCAGTTGACCAAGAAAAAAGAAATGAACACAGCAATCTATCTATCTTTACAACTTAGCAGCTAATTGTTCATGCAAAATATTAAAAACGTTTGAAAATTAAGTACAATAGATTAGTTTAGACTTTAGATCGAACATTATTTGAATAGGCTCATTTAGAACAATTTTGTTAGTCCCTAGAATTATTGCAAAAAATTCTTGAAATATTCCAAAAATTATAACAAAATAAAAATATATATGTATATAACAAATCAAATTTTTCTCTGTTTTGACTTTTTTTAAAAACTAACACGAAGCATTAATAGGTACGTTGCCGGAAAATTATAACAGATCATAAATTATCATAATTTAGTGAAAAGATGATACAATCAAAAAACCTATCCAATAAGCCTTTCGAGAAAATATTACGAAATCAGAACGAAATACAAAGTATTTCAAAAATTATTACAAAATCAAGGATTGAACCTTTTTTTCCAAAATTCTATAATTATTACAAAAAATTTTTTATTTAATTTGTGCATATTAGATGTTTTAAATAACTTTAGTTTCTGTATACTATAATTTTTGTTGAAATTGATTTGTTTTATTCGTAATATGTAAACAAAAAATCTTTTAATGTTTAATTTTTCAAGAAATATTACTTTAAAAGCGTACAACAAAATATTGTGTTCAATTCATGTAAATAATTCTTCCTCTCCAATTAAAATGGTTCTTTATATTGCAATTAAAATAATATAATTAACACAGTTTACGTATGTAAATATAAAATTCAGAATATGAAAAGAAAACTGAATCAAATTGAAAAACTTACATTTTTTTGAATATTTCAGGCATGAAATAAATTTTTTTTAAATATTTCAATCGAAATAAATCACTTAGTTACTTTTTATTAATTTCACATTAACTTTTTTCACATGATTCTTTTAAACTCAAGAAAATAGTAACAAATAAAAATTTCAGAAAGGTCTTTTTATATTTTCATTCAAATTACTTTCTCCTCAGATAAAAGAAATAACAAACGATAGTAAAATGAAAATTTACCCACATATAATTCAAGTTGAATTTAAAAGTAGAAATTTCATTTTACTATCGTTTGTTATTGCTTTTATCTGAGGAGAAAGTAATTTGAATGAAAATATAAAAAGACCTTTCTGAAATTTTTATTTGTTACTATTTTCTTGAGTTTAAAAGAATCATGTGAAAAAAGTTAATGTGAAATTAATAAAAAGTAACTAAGTGATTTATTTCGATTGAAATATTTAAAAAAAATTTATTTCATGCCTGAAATATTCAAAAAAATGTAAGTTTTTCAATTTGATTCAGTTTTCTTTTCATATTCTGAATTTTATATTTACATACGTAAACTGTGTTAATTATATTATTTTAATTGCAATATAAAGAACCATTTTAATTGGAGAGGAAGAATTATTTACATGAATTGAACACAATATTTTGTTGTACGCTTTTAAAGTAATATTTCTTGAAAAATTAAACATTAAAAGATTTTTTGTTTACATATTACGAATAAAACAAATCAATTTCAACAAAAATTATAGTATACAGAAACTAAAGTTATTTAAAACATCTAATATGCACAAATTAAATAAAAAATTTTTTGTAATAATTATAGAATTTTGGAAAAAAAGGTTCAATCCTTGATTTTGTAATAATTTTTGAAATACTTTGTATTTCGTTCTGATTTCGTAATATTTTCTCGAAAGGCTTATTGGATAGGTTTTTTGATTGTATCATCTTTTCACTAAATTATGATAATTTATGATCTGTTATAATTTTCCGGCAACGTACCTATTAATGCTTCGTGTTAGTTTTTAAAAAAAAGTCAAAACAGAGAAAAATTTGATTTGTTATATACATATATATTTTTATTTTGTTATAATTTTTGGAATATTTCAAGAATTTTTTGCAATAATTCTAGGGACTAACAAAATTGTTCTAAATGAGCCTATTCAAATAATGTTCGATCTAAAGTCTAAACTAATCTATTGTACTTAATTTTCAAACGTTTTTAATATTTTGCATGAACAATTAGCTGCTAAGTTGTAAAGATAGATAGATTGCTGTGTTCATTTCTTTTTTCTTGGTCAACTGGTTTCAAAACCCCGAAATCACAAGCAAACAAATAACCTCAGCGGCAGATATATCCGCTAGAAAAAGGTAGATTTCGGGATCAGACAGTTTTGTGGAGAAGTAGAATCGGATCCATCGGATAGTTTAAATAAAACACGAATGACAAACAGAATTATCAAACAAATTTTATATTACAAATTAAATATACATATTAACCGAAACTACTTGATCTATGTAGATAATTTTGCAACAGTTTATGTTTATTTGGTTAAAATCATCACCATATAACTTAATTTAAAATGAAAAATAAAATATCTTTCAATTTTTCATTCATAATTGTTTTAAAATAAGGTATATCAGATAAATACTTATTACATCGAAAAAATTTCCAAATTTGTAATAAAGAATATATTAACTTACCCTTCATAAGTTTTTATTCTTTTTATCTTTGTTCTTTGTATAAAAGAAAATCGAAAAAAAATCTGTTATGTAGATCTATGCTATGAACAATTGCATTTCATATTAATATTAATTCAAAATAGAGATTTTGTTTGTTTTTCTGATGTAAATCAATTTCATGAAATTGAGATTTTTGATAAACTCGTCTTCCAGCAAAAACTAATACAAACACGCACCTATAAAACAATAACAAACTTGACGCCATTTTTGATATTACTATTTGTAGATAATTTGTTTTTGTGATTATCAGGTGAATTTTATAAATTAAACATAAATTCTGCGTAAAGTGAATAAATATTTTGTGTTTACACAATTATTTTAATATAACAGGCTGATTCTGAGTTATGAGGTCTTAACTATGATTATTTTTGTTATGACAATTTTTTTAAGAGGAATATCTTAATTGCGATTCTGTGAACGTAGTCATAAAAAACCTCATAATAATTCTACAAATATTTTTGGAGAACTTTCAAACGGCTATTTTTGTAAACAAAGTTATTATAAAATGTCATATTTTCTTCTTAAACAATTTAAATACAAATTAAAATACCAGATAAACTGTTATTAATAATTATGGCAATATTATATATAATAGTTTTTTGTAAAAATCAAGTTTATGTTTTGGAAAATATTTTAAGATATTAATAATTTTCGTTTTTGAAAATTTTCAACCGCCATTTTATTGAATATCAATCTTGAAATGTATTTTATTTTATAATAATTTACATGGAATTAATATAAAATTATACCATATATTGATTAATTATATTTATTTTAGAATAAATTTGTTCAAAAAGAATGATTATGTTTTTGCTTAAAGTTTATATAAAATTTGCACAAATAAAACAACATGAGACGTCAAACTTTGATATTGCAAATATAAAATCTTCAATCGCCATTTTATTTAAAATCATTATCAATATATGCTTTGTTTTAAAATTTTGATACAAAATAAAATATAGGTAATTATTATAAATTTTATAATAATTACATAAATAATTCATGATTAATATTTTATCCTTTATTAATATAATTTTCATTCAAGAATCCAAGTAAAAAAATCTGAAACGTTAAATTATGATGCTTAAGATGACCATGTTTGATGGTCTTAAGTTAAGAGGTTTTTTTTTGACATCTCACAGTTGTGACTACATACAGAATCGCATTTAAGAGGTTTTAGTCTTAGCTAAGAGAAAAGTCTTTGCTATGACTATTTTTACATCTGTGAGGGTATGTCAGAATCAGCCTGTTAAGGCTTCTTCAAAAGTTAAAAATTCTTCAAAAATATTTGTATTTTTTTTTTCTTAAATTGCAAATTATGTGTTAGCAAAGATATTGAAACGAAGAAATTCTACAACTTAAACGAATTTTAAGAAGAAATTCGTTCAAAAGTAACCTTAAAAAATTAAGGAACACAGAAATAAAAGATACTTAAAACCAGTGGCGTTTCCTAAATATTTCTTTAAGGTGTTCGTTTTTGTTGAATGTAGTTATGTAGTTATAATATGTATGTATTTATAGTATGTATATTGTATATAGTTATAATGTTTCGTGCCTTCGTCATGGCCTCTAAATGCGAGTTTACACAATGAACAAACAATATTTATTAACATCTTTAACAAATTTCTGTTGCGTCTGATCAGTTCATTGTAATTTTGTCTTGATATATAACTTTGCTCATCTAAAATTAAATCTAATCTTATAGTCCACAATGTTTTAAATGCCTACATATTCGTAATCTAAGTTTTACTTTTTCCATGCTTTTGTATCCCAATGCTTAAATGAAATTCGAAAACCCGTCAAAATTCCAAACAGACTTTTCTGACTGTTTTGTAAAACAATACATAAGGCCAGTAAAACAGTTTATTCAAAAGTAAGCTGCCTGTCAACCATTCAGGTGACTTATAACTGGAAATTATTAAACGCCGAGTGAATGTTTGTCGCTTTGAAGTGCATTTGGTTTCCATATTTGGTAATTCCGGTACAGGCTTTCCATTTCGTAATATACATTTCTTTTCATCTATAGTTCGCCCAGCAAAAGATATTGCCTTCAAATCGTTAATTATGCAAAACGTCTCTTCCATGTCTTTGTATTAAAATAATTTTTAAATCCTCTTACAAATTTAAGAAAATTACCACCATGCAATTTAAATTATTGATATTTGGCTAAACAACACAATTTATTACTGTTCTGAGGTAGTAGTTTCGCATTGTTGAAAAATTATATTATGTTGATCGTTTTCAAAATAAAATAAAAAGTCTTAAAAAAAAAAATTGAACCGAGAAAAAAAAACACAAGAAAGTGAAAAATAACTCAATTGTGGCTTAGAGACAAAAATTTAGTTATATCTATAATCTAACAACAGCGAAAAAATTAAGCCTTTAAACAAAATTATTATATTATAGAAGTTATTTGTTATTATAATTATTACAATTATTATAGTTGTTATTATATTATAAAAGTTATTGTAAAAATTATTATAACAAATAACTTCTATAATATAATAATTTTGTTTAAAGGCTTAATTTTTGTGGCTGTAGTTAGATATAACAAAATTTTTATCTCTAAGCCACAATTGAGTTATTTTTCACTTTTTGTGTTTTTTTTTCTGAAATCGGTTCTATTTTTTTTTTTAAAAGATTTTTTATTTTTTAATTTTTAGTGTATAAAAGCAAATGTCTGTTAGCAAGCATGTCAGAAAGCGTTTTTGATGCAATAACTTAAAATCCCGGAAGGTATTCATCGATGAAAATCTAGTAATCATGGTTTTCCGATTTTTATAAAAAAACGGAATATTTTCTATCAAGAAAAATTATTTAGGACTACCTTGGCATCTATAGCAATATAACGCGGGTCAAACCAACCAAATAAAATAAGCTTTTTCGAAGGAATCGGCAAAAATACATAAAAAATATAGTTTTTTCCACGTCATGAAAAAAAATATGGGACAACCTCTGAATGTACCTTAATAGAACACAATGAGCCGTTTTCGAGAAATCGGGGAATATACATAAAAATATACAGTTTTTCTCGATTTTCTGAAAAACTATATTTTTCACGATATAGAAAAAAATATGGGACCATCTCGAAACTTACCTCAATAGAATAAAATTTAAATCATTCAAATCGAACCAACCGTTTTTGAGAAATCAAAAAAACTCAAAATTAAACATAAACCTCCTTCTCTTTTGAAGTCGGTTAAAAAAAATTTTAAATGTGTCCTTTAGGTTCAAAAACTATCAATTCCACTTTTTAAAATTTTTGAGTTATGTATTAATTGATTTCGTTTCTTTCCATTAAACTGAACATATCAGTAAAATAAAAATTTAAAAATATTTATCTATTTCTGAGAAAATTGGGTGACAAATTCCAGTTACGTTTCAAAAGCAATCTATTACGTCATAGCTTTTGAAACAAAACAAAGCTATTCCATTTCAATTGTTTTGCAATCAAAAACAATCTATTCCAATAAGAATCATGTCTCTAAAAAACATAACATGCCTATTCCAAAACATGCGTTTGGCACCGAAATCCTTTATTTCAAAATATTCGTATTCAAATATCAGTCGATCGTGATATTTGTTTTAAAGTGGTAGATATTTTGTTGCAGCTTGCATCAGTTTTTATATCCATTATCCAGTAAGTAAATGCTAATCAGTTTGTCAGCGAACAGCCGCGGTGTGTGATTGAATCCGATTGAATTCAATCTGGCAAAGTTCTAGCGGTGGGATATCCGCAAGAAATAGGTAGATTTCGTTGTCAGACAGATTTTTGTAGAATCGGATTAATCAGATTAGTTTACGTAAACACACTAATTACAAACAGAATTAACAAACAAACTTTACAAATAAAATTAGTTATGAGCAAACGTACAACTATGCAACTTAGGAACGTTTTCTTCTTTCAGCTTCTTTCAGAACGTCAGCTTCTTAAAATCAACAAAGACATATCATATTATTCATTGTTTCAGGAAAAAACCAATTTTTGTGTTCATTCATTTGCAATAATTAAAAATTTTTCATTTTTACCGTCATTTGAAATTTTTCGACCATTTCCAAGTTATTACGTGAAGAAAAACTGATGAAAACTTTTGGTGGTGTTGGTTTTTGTTGGAACCGATTACTTTGGAGCCCTTCACTGCAGATGTTTAGCATTTTCAAAAAAGAATAGAAGTATACTCAAATATTTAATATCCAGCAATTTTGTCCCAAACAGGCGTTATAATGCTTTGATTTATACAGCTTTAAAGCTTAAGCCCCTTAACTGGTAACCGGATTTGGCCAGTTGTAAGGCCAGTAAGAGATTATTTGCCCCAACATTTCCAGAAAATGTTTTTGGTGTAGGTTAAAAAATACGACAGTGAAAGTACCGCAAAATTTCGTTGTACCTGTACATTGTTGATTGCAGATAGCTAAAAAGCTTTTTATTTCAGTTATCTGGTTTTTTGAAAAATGATAGAAATTTACGTCCTAAACAGCCGTTATAACACTTTGATTTGAACAGTGTTAAGGCTCTAGTCTCTTCACCGATACCCGTTTATAGCCAGTTGTCGAAGTTATCCAAGAGATTGCTAGCCACAACATTTCCAGAAAATATTTTTGGGTCAAACAAGGTCCAAAAATGCCACCATGAGAGTGCCGCTAAATGCCTTCCGTTTATCATATATAGTCATATATAGTTTTTCATTATTATTTATTTTAAAAAAGATATAACATCTATAATATAGATATATCAAAAATCAATATTTTGTTTTATTGCATTATCTAAAATCAACCAACGTTGTAAAATATTCTTGGTTTCGAAATTAGAAAAGTCGGCGGTTTGGCAGAAAACCAAATTATCAATCAATACGATAGTATTTCAAAATGTAAGTTTGAAAAAATACATTTTCCAATAGTAATAAGTTTCAAAACGAACTTATTCCATTGTGTAAGTTTCAAAACGTCTCTATTCCAAAATGTTTTCTAAAATACCAGCTTAACTTGACTACCTACTTTATTTTACACTTCAAACAAATTAATGGAAAATCCCTAAAGAAACCAATTAAACAATAAAATCACCGAGTTTGTAAATTATTTCAAAATAAAAAGTTTTTTTCATTTATCTTGAAAACTCGTAAAGTGGAATAGATCTTTTTGAACCTAAAGTACACAAATATCCATTTATTTTTCTTCTGCCTTTATGAAACTGAAACAACTGAATAACCAACAACAATTGCATTCAATTTTTCAGTTGTATCAATTGCTTCAGTCAAATCGAACACAGTTAAAATCAATGTAAAACGTATTACGTATCATGTTCTGATTTTTAAACGAACATAAAACTATTATTTTAAAACAAATACATCTTTAGTATTTACTTCATTCCATTTGTTTTCTTGCTATTGTGTAGTGTAAGTGAATATTTAATGCGTATGTAGTGTTAAATATAAAATATAAAAACATGTATACATTGAATATTATTGGGTTCTGTAAAAATTACGAACATTTTGAATGCATTTATTCTATATAAAAAAGTTATTCTCCTTTTTGCTTCATTTAAGCTGCGTATATGAATTATATATGCCAGACAAGGAATTGGGTTCGGTTGCTTTTCTGTTCATAAATCTAATGAACAATGAATTTGAGGGGAAATTCTTCTTTGTTGTGTTATTATGCAGTGTAGATTAAATATGTTATGGCTTACACAAACAATTGTATTTTTTTTCTATTTGCTTATTAAAATATGTACATTTGTTTCATTTATTGCAAGAAAAGTATTTCTTTCTTTTTTAATATTAAAAGCTGAATTTATTTTAGTTAGCCATTTTGAAAATTTTATGGATATTTCTCAAGTCGTTCGGCGAACGACTAGAACACCCAGAGAAAACGCCACTGATATATATATATATATATATATATATATATATATATATATATATATATATATATATATATATACCCTCAATTTATTTTGTTATTTTTTTTTTGGTATAGAATAGGAATAAATTCGTAAAAATTAATTAATTATTAAATCAAATAAAAGTTAAAGAATTTATCCAATCAAAAAAAAAATCAAAAAAATCGTTTTATCATCTACTTTTCTCATTAAACAAAAAGAGCCTCAAAATATGAAAATACTATAATATTTTTTTATCAAATTTATATACGTACCTTTATCTTTTCCAATGATATTAATATCCGCTAAGATTTTCATCATTAACTGAAAATGTGCATGCTTTTGTCGTTATAATTCTCATCAAACCCCACATTTTAAAGTAAAATAATATAAAAAAACCATAAAGTTTTTTCTCTTCAGTTATCAAACCAAAGACATTTCGTCACTTTCATATTTAGTCAAAAATTTTGTTGTTTTTATCATTACCGTTTGTTAAGAAAACTGATTTTCATTTTGTTGATTTTCAATAAAAGCAGCAATAATAAGAAAATGAAATGAAAATTGATTCGATATCGTATCTAAAATTTATGGTCTTATCCAAAAACTTGACTGGGAGTTAACAGTAGTTATGGAATTTATCTTTCGCTTAGTTGAAAAGTAATAATGATAACATTGATCAATAAAGCTATGTCCATCTTCATTCCATATTTAATTAGAAAAATAATTTCATGTAACGATCTGAACGGTGTTTTTGATCCGAATGTACGATTCAAAAAACGGGAAACCTTTATTGAAAACTTATCAATTGTTTTTGTGGTAATGGTAAGGCTAGTAAAAGCTTCATGAAAATTAAAAGTGCCAAAAAGTAAATGCTGGAGTTGGATCATCAACAGGTGAACATATACCGCTATATAAAATAAAACGTTTATGGAAAATAACAAAATAACATTTTCGAGCGAAATTTTTTAGTGAAGGTAATGAAGACAAACACAAAAAACAAACTTGTGCTCTGAATTTGATCGATTGATTTGATTTCAAAAATTATTTTCTCTGTCTTGTTTTATTTAAATTGATTTTTTCATAATATTAAGAAAATTGGTGAAAAATTAATATTATTTTCTACACATACATAAGTCAAATATTTAAATTTTTTATTTCTGATTGTTTGTCTTTTAAATTGTATCATTAAAAAAAGCGAAATAATGAAAGCATCATATCTCAGCTTTCTCAGCAACATTACGTTTTGTTTCTGATAAAGCAAGGTTGATCAATTCAAGGTCTGTGGTTTAAGTAAATTTCAAGACAAATCGACATCGAAATTATTATTCGAATCTATAATGTTGTTCGGAAATTCTATAACATTACAACACAACCGTTCATAAACTTTTTTATCACCTAAGCAAAAATTCCATATCTCATTGTAAAAATACCACCTACACACCTCAAGATAACCCCAAAATGTATTTCTTGAACATCAAATTTGTTTCTTTCTCTTTTATTAGTTTTCACTCTTATCGAACGAATTTTCATTAAATTCTATTAACATTTATTTTTTGTTCAAAGAAATTCAATATCAAAAGTTTTTTTTTTCATTTTTAGTAAATGATTTTACGGGATTCATTTTTTTCTCTTGATTATATTTTTTTTAGTAAAATTGTTAATTTTTTAAGAGGGTTTGGTACGTTTTATTTATATTTTTATCAAACAAAAATATCATGTTTCTTAATGTTTTTATTTGACGAAACAAAAAACTGAAAATTAATAAACTTATATATTTTTTTAAATATGAATATTAAATTTATAATGCAGATTAGATAATATATAACGATTGGATTGAATGTAGTACAGATGTAGTACATCGGAAATTATTTCTGTGTTAAAGAATAACTACAATTAATCTTAATTTGTAAAGTTCATGTTTCCCATTAACCACTCAACAGTTGATAATTTTTCTGTTCATAATCCCTTTATTTATTCGCATTAAGAATAAACACTTCATATATGTATATACAAGAAAAAAATTGCATCATTAATCAACCGATACCTTTATACATCTTAATAGCTTGTATTTATTGTATAACACATTTTTTAAGGTACATTATTTTCTACAAACTACAATGAAATGTGCATACTCTTTTCTTCAATTAATGAGAATCCTTCCGGATACATTCACATAAGTTTTTGATATAGATTTTAGACAAATATTAATATTACCTTTGCATTAAATAAAATTCCGAAGCAATATGATAAAGGAAATATGATATAGGTATAAATAAACTAAGGAAAACAAGTGGTCACCAAATAATATCTAAAACGAATTGATTTATGAACACAATACACAATCAGGGGGAAGGTCAGTATGTCTAAATTTACTGTATTAAAACGATTATTTAACTTCGAAAATGAACATTTTCATCTTATGTTTATGGTGTCAAATCTGAAAATTTGTTGTGTAAGTTTATAAACTATTTTATTTTCATAATGATGATCCCTTTTGTTTTTCTTTAAAGAAATAATATTAAAATAAACAACAATACGAGGGTGAACTCACTGTCCAAGAGTTAGTTCATCATTTACTTCATTTGATTTATTTGATCGATAATCTTTTGTGGTACTTTTTGTTTTGTTTGAGATTATGTTTTTATTGTTTAATGTTTACTTTTTAGTGATTTATTTGTTATTTTTTAAATCATCAGAAAAGTGACCCTGACACTACTGTTCTAAAAAGGTTTTACATTCATTGTAAACAATGAAATATACTTGTCACTGGAACGATTATGTTTTCGTTGAAATGATTTGATTCGTATTTTAAATTGACTCTGTAAATGAACATAAAATATTTTATAGGTAGATAACTGTTTACTGCCGAAAAGATTAGCAAAACTCCCTATACTGAACTATATATCTTCAAATACAAAAAACTGCTTAAATTCTAAGTTATTTTTGCCGTTTGAATATTTAATTAAATAATATAA
>OY856186.1:380108532-380332067 GCA_963693315.1 Diogma glabrata | reverse complement strand
CACGCACGCCAAAAACCCTGCCGCTAGCTCATAGAGCGAAGGTTCTCGACCAACCTCACTAACAAGAAATTTTAAAATAAACACAAAAAAAATTCGCGTGCAAAAAAAACAAAAAAAAAACCATGGTTCAGTGGAAGGGATGGCCCGCCCTGTCACAACTCTCCCCAAACTATTTGACCTAGCCCATCATTGTAACCTTAAACCGGTAAGATAAAGTTTTGGAAAGATAAAATAAAAATACTACTTCCCTGCCCAAGCGATGATCATCTGAATATCCAATATTGTAGTAATTAGGTACTAATAAGGGAAAATAAGGGACTAATTATTTTTTTGTAAGTATAATTGATGGTTCTGATTTCTCAGTTAACTGTAATGTACACTCCTCTTTTTGGTTATCCATATATTCTCCCGACATTATAATTTCAATTTTCTACACCCACAATTCGTATTGGGTTGCATATAAGGTGAACCCCAACTCATAATGAAACAACACATTTGATATTATTCATATTGCCTTAAATTTTATTAACGGTTCATTAAACCATCATGGTGCACATTAGTCATATTATTTTTACTTTGCCACTTAGCACAATAAGTTTTTCCACATTAACTTGTAACATTTATTTTACATATATATTTCTTTTTTTTTGTATACTTAATCTTAGGTAACACAAACAAACTTTTTTTTTAAATTATTACAAAAAAAATTAAATCGATAAATTTTATAAACACCAAACTTGTAATAGTTTCCTTATTTTTGTGTTCTTTCAAATTAAAATCCAAAAATTAAAACAAAACTCAATGGCAAAAAAAAACTTTAAACTAACCAAAATTCCGACTCAAACCATGGATTACAACGAACCCTTTTAACTAATCAACCCCAACTACCTAATTTCACTCTTAATCACCAACCGTTTCTATCACCAAAAACCCACCAACTACTCAATAAATCAAAAAAAAAAACAATTAATAAAAATTTTCCTCGCACGAAAAAAAAATTTCGTCAGCATAAATTTTCTTTTATTTTCTTAATTCTTAAATTTCTTTCATATTTAAGTAAAAAAATATGTAGAAAATTAATAAAAAAAACAGCTTATTACCGGAAGTGTTGGATGTACGTTGGAATGTTTAACCAGTTGTGTTGTCACACAAACCGGTTGAAAGTGAGTGAAAAATTAAGATCTATAGTATATTACTATAGGATGGAAAATGCAGGTACACCCAAAATTTAAAATCTTGCCCATTGCAGGACAGGACGAAAGGAGGAAGTCCGGCTGACTACATTCGTCCTGAGAATCGTATGAGAAAGTAAGGAATGAAGTGGGAGCTGGGCTCGAACCCAAACCCCGAGAAAGATTCTCAGGCTCTACCGACTGAGCTAGCCGGGCCAGACAAAAAATATATGGCCGAAAACTAAATGAAGACAAGAAAACCAATATACAGAAAACAGGATTTTTCGGATTGTAGGAAGTCGATGAGTACTAGAGGAAAGGTGGTATCTATTGACGCACGTCTTTGGAATGGTATATATCACGTCGTCGAGAAATAAGGTCCTCCAGTTCATATGAGGCGTTACCAACCAACCAGATAACTTTGGCTTTAACAAATTTTGGTGCCAGTTTGGCACTTATATGTTTACCAGCGTCACTTAATATGAAGTTTCGACGGAAAACGATATCACCGGGTACGAAAGCACGTTTTCGAGAACGCAAATTGTAGCGAGCTGCATTTTGAACAAAGGCTTCAGCGGTCAGATCTTGAATTCGGGTGCGAATCTTTGATAATTGATCTGAACGATCAAGGGTTTCCCCACTCTCGTCCAGACAATTCAAGCGTCGAAGTAAAGAATAAGACGTACCATGAGTAATCATGGGCAGCCCAAAGGAAGCATAATAGGGGGAACAACCTAAAGTTTGATGTACAGAACATCGAAGAGCACATGCGATTTCACTAAGATGCACGTCCCACCGAGTATGGTCTTCGGTCAAGTACGCACGTAATCCAGCGATGACACTTCTGTTCACTCGCTCGGATGCGTTAGCTTGAGGAGAGTATAAAGCTGTATAGGTATGGTTGACCCCATACCTTGAAAGAAAGGTTTCAAACAATTTAGATTTAAACTGCGACCCATTGTCTGAGACAATTGTTTCGGGACAACCAAAAACATGGAACACATTAGTTTCTAGCAGTTTGCAGATAGGCTCGGCGGTGAGTTTGCGTAAGGGAAGAAGAAACGGGAACTTAGTAAGATGGTCTAAGACAATCAAAATAGTTATATGACCAGACTTAGTTCGGGGGTAAGGACCAATTATATCAATATATAACCGTTGGCCGAGTCTTTCAGATTTGAGTGACGTCACCATAGGAGCACGAAGCACGGTGTTAGGTGCTTTGACAGTCTTACAAACGTCACATTGAGAGACATAGGATTTAATTTGTGTGGCCATCCGGGGCCAAAAATAGAATCGACGTAGATGATACAATGTTTTCGCAACACCACCATGTGCAGAGGTAGGAGGATCATGGGCCTGGGAAATCAACTTGGTTGTCAACTCTTCAGGAATCCACAACTTCCAATTTTCACCTTCCGGTGTCACATCACTCGGTGAGAAATTAAGTTTTTTGTACACTAGTCCATCGGACGTACGTAAATCAGGAAGAGAACCGTTGGAATCACTGACTATCTTTACCAATTTAAGGTAATTGTCACTGATGAAAGCTGGGGATTTTAAATCAAGATTAAAATTATCAATTTTGTCCTCGGTAACCGCATCGATGGAGAACATTCGCGAAAGAGCATCTGGAACCACGTTTAGCTTACCACGCCGATGCTCAATCTCAAAAGTGAATCCTTGCAGCTTCAAGCTCCATCGGGCCAAACGACCTGACAGATCTTTCTGCTGAATTAACCACTTTAGAGAAGCGTGATCAGTAATGATCTTAAAAGAGTGACCCTCGATGTACGCTCGGAATTTCTTGATACCTAGGATTGCAGCAAGGCATTCCTTTTCGCTGACCGAGTAATTTCGTTGAGCTGAGTTCAGTTTCTTGGACATATAGGCTATAGGATGTTCAATACCCTCTTTGTCCAATTGTACCAATACACAACCCACACCATCATTACTCGCGTCGCATTGTAGGATAAACGGCTCGGAAAAATTTGGATTCACCAGAACTGGTGCTGAGGTCAATGCTTTCTTTAACGAGTTAAAGGCCACATCAGCTTTGGGGGTCCACACTAATTTGTTATTAGATTTTTTTAACAAATCCGAAATTGGTGCCGTTAGTGAGGCGAACGCAGAAATAAATCGACGGTAGTAACCAGCCATGCCTAAGAATCTTCTAATCTGTTTCACCGTGGTTGGCCCGGAAAACTCAGCAATTGCGGCGGTTTTATCTTCATCGATTTTTAATACACCTCTACCTACTACATACCCCAAGTATTTAACTTCCGGGATTAAGAAATTACTTTTCTCAACATTTATCGTCAAATTTGCATGTCTTAGGCACTTGGCGACTTCTTTCAGAACATCTATATGGTTTAAAAAGGTGTCAGTAACAATTAGAAGATCATCTAAATATACAAAGACACAGGACCTTAAATGGGGAGGGATGACTTGATCCATTAATTTCGTCATTGTTTGGGGCGCGTTACACAGTCCAAACGGCATTCGAACGAACTGGTACAACGGCTGACCAGGAACAGTGAAAGCTGTTTTCTCTCTAGACGATTTTTCGAGAGATATTTGTCAGAAGGCATCTGTCAAATCCAAGCTGGAGATGAAGTTGGCTTGAGGTAAGCGACTTAGAACTCCATCTATTTGGGGAAGGGGATATGCATCTTTCTTGGTGACGGTATTAACCTTACGGGAGTCCAAACATAAACGAACCTTACCAGGTTTGCGTACTAGGACCACTGGCGAGCTCCAAGGACTGTAACTTTCTTCGATGACACCCAGCGCCAGCATACGATCCAGCTCACCTCCCATCATTTTCTCTATTGCTGGTGATATGGGATAGTGTCTTTGTTTGATGGGGACAGCGTCGCCAACATCAATGATGTGTTCAAGCACATGTGTTTGACCTAAACCCATTTTAGAAAATGACGGAAGAACCTGAATTGCATCCTGAAGCTGTTCATCTTCGTCGGAAGTAAGGTTTGTAGAAATTAATTCAATAGAATAATCTAAAGAAGATGCAAAAAGGACTTGATCTAATAGTTTGAACGTTTTAAAAAAATCAATACCCAGATATAAATCCTGGGTAAGAGAAGGGATGACATAGAGATCAAGGGACTTACTACGGCCCTTAAATGAAACTTTAGTAGTAACACAGCCAATAACTTTTTGGCTGGTACCATCTGCAGTTTTGATCTTAGCTGTAGAGCGTGTAAGAAGATGGGGAGTTTGCACCATTTCTTGTGCGAATGCACCACCGATGACACTGATAGACGCTCCACTGTCCAGCAGTCCAATCCGAGTTTGATTCAATAATTCAACCTTGGCATGATACCTTAGATCATTTGAAAGTGTAAAAATTGAAGAGATTGTTTTAGAACGAAATGATTTGGGAATACGCCAAAAACGACGCATTCGAAAAGTGGATCTCGATGGAGATTTGGTATTTCCAATGGCATCAATGAATATTCTGGACCTGGCAGCTAAGTAATCTTGAAGTCGCTGCTTATGTGACTTAAAAGGCAGAACAGGTGGAGTTATAACGCTACTTGGATCTCGTTTGAGGATGGTTATTTGCGGTTTATTTTCCGTTGTGGTTGTCGAAAGGTTAACAATGGTTGATTCGATAGGAAAAGCATCTTCTACAACCGTTGGGATGGAGAGTGTGATAGATGTATCTTCAGCTGGTAGAGATAATTGAACGTTGGTGTCTAGAACTGGAAGAATAGTATTGGTGTCATGTAATTTTAAGAGGGGTTATTTCGGAAGTGGGAACCTGTTTGAAGAGTTCGGGGAGCGAGGAAGTGGGTTTGGTACCCCGCTCCCTCGTCGGTTTACCTGACAACGACGGCAGTTGGGTAGATAGGTGTCATCTTTTCCACACCCGAAACAGAAAACTCGTCGTGCTGCAGTGCAGTCTTGATGAATGTAACCTTCTCGTTTGCAGTTCCAGCAGTGAGGTGGTTTTGAAAAAGGTTTTGCAATGGATGGCTGGTTAAGTGAACACACTTCGGGTTCTTCTTGGGGTTCCTGGACCTCGAGGGGTAAATCAGAAATATGCCGTGCAGGTCTAAAAGAAGAATGTCTGTACCTAGAGTTAACATCTGCAAGTAACTTTTCTCGGTCACGACAGAGCTCTCGCAAGTGTTCGACGCTGTACACTTGAACGAACATCAAGTCCTTACGAATGTCCCCATTTAGGTTGTTTTTCAACAGGGACAATAGGTCTCTGTCACTAAGCTGTGTGTTCAATCTATCGGTTAATCGAAGTATAGCGTGCAGGAAGTCGTCAAATGTTTCACCAGCTCGTTGTTTACGGGATCTCATAAGTTCTCGGATCTCATCGTCAGAACGACGATCCTTGAACTCTACGCGTTAAGCTTGACAAACGTCTGGCCAATGAAGCTGTTGGGTCCGCCGATGATATCGCCAAAACCATTCAGAAGCACGATCGACGAATAAAAGATGAAGGTGACGAGAAAGGATATCAGTTAAATTGGGGAAAGAGTTGTGGTTCAGGACTCCAATTCGATAAATAAATTCTTCTACTTCTAGACCGTCAGGTCAACCGGTGAACACTACATTCCAATTCCGGATAGTGTTGGAATATTTTTCAGTGGAAGCTGTTCCACTGTTCTGGGTAGGAGGTGGTGGAGGATGAACCTGGGGTGGATATCTAGAAGAGGGAGGTTCACAGGAGGAACAAACTCACGCTGGAACATGGAAGGAGTAGGGACTGATGACATATTGTACCTGGGTGGATGACGTACTGGGGAAGCTTGTTTATTAGTCATCGGATTATTAGGGACGTTAAGCTGATGGTCAAATGGTTGGATGTTGAGCGGCCCAGAAGGTTGATGCAATTGTTGATTTGCCGGGGGCATAAATTGGGATCTAGCCTGATCAGCAGTCACCAAAGATGACTGGCCATTCGATGGATGGAGAGATGGTGGTGCTGGACCACGTGACATCGATAATCGAGCCACTTCTTGCGTCAACACCCGCAAAATATTGGCTTCACTAGCCCTTATAAATGCTTCCATCGTCTGTTGGGTGACGGAAGAATTTGGACTACGTACAGTCCCAGACACAGGCGGAAGGGTAGGATTCCTGTAATCAGTATTGTCATCAGCTGTTGTAACTGGTGGTGGGGATGAACGTGGTGTTTTTGATGACTTTAATTTGGAGTTGTCGTTTTCTCTTACATGTTTCTGACGAGGATGTAATTCGTCTTCACTGCCATCCTCCCAACTTACCCGTGAGGTATGTAATGGAAGAGGACCAGCTGGTAACTCAGCTCCTTTCGAAAAGGGGTTTGGAACCAACGCTTGTGTTGATTTCGGTGCTCCACGGAGAACCGTTGAAGTGGGGTGATATGCTATCGGTAATTTGGATGTAGCTTTACCGTTAGCATCCACCTTGAACCGGGGACTTCTGCGGTAGATACAGCCATGGCCATCGCTGTCTGTAAGGGAAGCGGCTGCTGCCTCGTCTCTAAGACGTTGGGCAGTCGATTTTGAACGAGTAGATCCTTTCTTCACTGCGCTTTGGGACTGTTGAGTGGGAGCCGCGGCTGCTTCGAGGATATCAGATGGAATTACGTATTGGCAGGTTGGGCATGCCTTTAACAGCGAAGGTGCTATCAAGAAACACCTTTTATGGAACGAATAGCCACAGGGCAGAATCAGGGCCTCCCTTAGGCCTTCCATCTTCTGCCTGCAAAGATTACATACCACACTGCTGTTGGTATGTAATGTAATGATTCAAAAAAAACAAAAGAAGTTCCAAGAACTGTTAAAAAAAAATTTATGCTTTCAAAAAAAAATCTAAAAAAAAATATTCAATTTCTAAAATAAAAAAAACGATAAAAATCGTTGTTGATTAGAAACCATTATTGATTATATTTTACATTAATCAAGAATAACTAAACACAATGTATGAATTCATATAATTAAGAATATAGAATTATATGCAAGAGTTCATGAATCACGAACATTTCTATATTCTCCACTTGAGTATGGAACTATCATCAACTTAAGCCTAACCATCATCAAGAAATACTCAATTACTAAGACTAAAATGGCTACCGTTGACTGAAAATAGTTCAATGGCCAGCACCGTTAACATAGAATCTTGGCTAGTGATATATCACTGGTATTTTCATAGGACTGGGGACTGGAGTACTCACGGTTGTCACACCTATAAAAATTTAGAATAAATTTACAAATCCACAAAAATTGATGCCGTCGTCCGTAAAATGAATAATTTATTGCTTTATGTAATATTATTTATTATACGTATTTAATTTGTAGGAAAAGGGCAATCGTCAAAATTAATGCCATTTTGAATTAAGTCCTAAGTTTAACTGTTTATTGTTTATGTGTTTTTAAAAGTTATTTTAAAATTAATTTCTCAACTACATATACTCGTATTCTATAATCTACTAACTATCTGCATGTTAAAAACATTTGATACGATAATTCTCAAATTGAGTAAAATCGCTTTTAAATTTTAGAAATTGAGTTGAAAAATTTGATTGTAATTTTCTAAAAATAAAACTGTATTAGAAATACTTCTTCAAGAATTGGTTTTTCTACAAATGATTGTAAATATTTGACTAGAAATGAGAATAAACCTTGCATAAAATCATCGACATATTGAAATTTCATTTTGAAGCGTATAGTTATTAAATTGATCATTAAACCTATTAAAACAAATGTAAATGATTTTGATCGAGTATTTCATAACTAAGGAAAATTGACCAATTTAATCTTAATTTAGAAAATGTTCTTATTGATAAAATTAATAAACCTTCTCTCAGGTTAAACCAGTTATTCTATAATCTAGAAAATGAGTTTCGAATTTTCATCAACTAAGAGTTTCTGTATTTGAGATTAGCTTTTATTTAATATTAGAATACGATTTCTCTCAGTGCAGTTATACATTTTTATTTAATTAAATAATTATTTATTCACCAAAGCAAAAATATTTTTTTTATTTTATAGATTTTCAAAATCAATCAAATTATTGTAGCCGGTTAAATAATTATAAAAGAAAGGAAAAATTAAATAAATTGGATTGTATACCTATCTCCTGCTGGTCTCAAAACGAAAGTGAATTTGTTTTCAATATTTACACGACAGTAAAAAAGAAACCACAATTTTCTACAAAAATAAGTGTTTTTGTTTTAAATTGTAGAATTGATTTCTTTCGGAATGCATCTTAATATTCATATTGCATCATGTAACCTGCTATAATAATTCGATCGATCAGATAAAATAATTGATTTGAAATGAACATTTAGGCAAATAGCTCGAAAATTATTAACGTATATATTATAGGAGTTAATTATAAAAATATATATTTCAATTTATAACCTATTCTAAATTAATTACAATTTTGATCTTGCCTTCATCTCTTAACTTTATTATGCGGTGATCCTCAACAACCAATGCTGGGGTTCCCCAAGGTTCTGCACTCCCACCAACCTTGTTTCTTTTATACATTAATGATTTACTTATTTCAACAGTGCACTCAATCGATAGTTCACACGCACTAATTTTTAAATTGAGTTCAATATATTACTGCGCGTTTGTTTTAAGCCGGGCATTCACATACAACGGAAACCGAAACCGAAACTGAAACTGAAAATTTTCTGTTGTTGTTTCTGTTTCTAATTTGGTTGACGGTGGTGAATAATAAAACAGAAACGGAAACCGAATTTTGTTTGAGTTTGTGAATTTGTTATCCATTATGAATAATAAAATTGAAGAATAACAAAACAAATAATTTTTATTTATTAAACCTATTTATTAAATTCAAAATTCAAAGCTTTTGTTATCACAATTCAAAATAATAATTAATATTATGTGACAGTTTCTGGTCATGTGACAGTTTCGGTACTGAAACAATTCAATTTTGATTGTTTCCGTTTCAGACAAAACAGACGAATTTTCCGTTTCTGTTTCTGTTTCTAAATTCGGTTTTGGTTTCAGTTGTTGTCAAATTTCTATGAAATTCGGTTTCTGTTTCTGTTTCCGTTGTATGTGAATGCCCGGCTTTAGTGTCAATAACTTTTGAGATTGTTGTTTTACTCTTTATTTTGAACCCAATTTCTTACATTCGATTCGAATCATCTTTTATAATATTAATTTTTCTCAAAGTTTATTATGAAACAGATGTGTAATCTCCTTAGTGGGTTTCTGTATCGTTGAAACAAAAAAATTAAAACGAGCTACCAAATAATGCTACCGTTTTTTTTACTACATATATAAGGCAGCCGATAGAGGCCATTCCAATCAATTAGTCAATGTTTTCGATTCTCATCTGATGAGACAGCTGTTTGTTTTTTTTTATGTTTACCATAGTTTATTTGTGGTGTGTTAATTTTGCTGTGAATTTTAAAATAAATCAAACAAAACTAAAAGAAGATAGTTTCGAGAGGCAAACCCAAATTATGGAGAGACACAAAAAGTTTATATTACGATAGCCAAAGGTAATTTATTTATGTTGATCTGTTACACTGAAACAAAATCCTAACTGTGTATATAAAACGTTAGTTGATAAATTTACCTAATAGCCTGTGATATTCTGTTTAACAGTAAAATAAACCATAATGATATTTGTAAATAAAAGAAATAGTCAAGATTCTGTGATAGCCAAACAAAAAGCAAAAGTACAGTTATAAACTGTATACCGATTAAATGTCAATTATATATGAAGCAAACAATAGTTTAAGTTCTGTGTAAAAATGTTAATTAAATCATAACTGTAATTTAATAGTTGAAAAAGAAAAATCTGTGATACCCTAGGTTGCTAATAGCTGTGATAAACTGTTAACCAATAACAACAAAAAAATTTATAAATCTCAATTCCATATATATTGTTTGAGTGTTATAATTCGGTGATACTAATTGCTACAAAAGGGAAGTGACCTGGATGGTAAATATCTGGATGGTAGTTGACATTAAATTATTGCTCGCACGCGACAACTACATCCTGTGTGCTGAACACTTTGGGTACATTTTGTATTCATATCACGTATTTCCGGCGACGTCAACGGTTACCGTTATCCGCAACGAGTTTTTTTATTAATACCTACACTCTCCGTGATCATAAACCAGTTATTGTTACATCAAGTTTTACCAACATTATCACTTTCACGAGTGCTGAATAATTGGGAATACTTTTGGAACATCTACAGTCATCTACAGTCCGTAATTGTCACCAAGTTTTTTTATTATAATAACCATTTGGCAAACTGGCTGTCATCCTGAATGCGGAATTCCTCGATATATGAACATAATGATGAAGAATGAGTAGTGGAGCTTTGGGTGTGGGATCTGGACCAGCTATGGGGTGAGTCATTGCATTAGTTCCTTTATTATATGTAAACGTATGTGTGTGAAGGTATGGATGTGCGCGTGAGTGTATGTACGTGGGTTTTTGTGCTTGGGGGTGCGTATGTGGGACGTGAAAATTTCTTTAACTTATTTTGTTACACCGAGTCTGGCGTTATTGACCGGTGAAAAATGTATAAAAGTTTTGGGAGTAAGTGCAAATTAAATAAAAGAACTTCAATTCGTAGAACAATATTTGTTTTCTTTATTTCTTCTAAAGTTCATATAGTGCAAGTTTTTGTTGAGAAGTGAGGACGTCATTAAACTTATATTACAAGCATTTACTGTTTTAGCATTGGTTTGGAAACATTCCAAGTTGTTGAAATGTTTTATCAGCTCTTCAACGTTGATAATTTTTTTTGTATTGACTGGGAAAGACCCAAATATTTATGAACATTCACAATTAAAGGTTGGAAGATTTAATTTAGGTACATCATCCATGTGCTCAGCTACATCGTATGATAGTGTATCAGCATGGCGTAAATACTTTATAGCAAACGAATGGCAGGAGCTGAGTAACAAATGAAAAAAAATAGTTTATACTTACACATATCATTAGCCTGTAGGTGTTTGCTAATATTTGGATGTGAAAATTGAACAGCTTTTGATACTAAATTTGCAATTGCGCGTTCAGATTCGAATGTACAGCGATATTATATTAAATAGTTGTTGATGGGATCTGAACAACAAACCTATACCTTGCTTACACCTATTAACCTACGTACCTGTTATGATAATCCAATGTCATCAATTAAAAAAATCAACTTTCTTTTCACTACTGCTTACGTACGCACTTTTTCTGTATATGTATGCGTGAGTGTATGGGGGTGTGGATGACGGTGTGTATGTATGTATGCGTGAGTGTATTGGGGTGTGGATGACGGTGTGAATGTATGTATGGGGGTAGGTATGATGGTGTGTGTGCGTGTTTGTGTGTATGAGTGAATACGTTTTGATATGAAAAGGGGTGGACGGGGTGATCGCGGTTCTTTCACATGCGGGGGTCACCAGAGTCTATCTTTTTCACTTGCCTTTCCGTTCAACCCGTTGTTTATCAAAAGATACGCGTACATTACTGATATTTGTGTTGGAGTAGCAGGTATTCTTCTTCCGACCCACTTACTGAGGCTAGTTTGGGGCTTTATAAATCTCACTAGGTGCGCGGCCTGTTGTGTCATTTCATTGATTTATCAATGAAACAAACTCTCCATTACAAGGTGCCTGTCAGTCAACAATAAAATGTCTAGACTCTGTACAGAGAAAAGCAATACGGTTGATTGGTAATACCAAACTAACGAACCAGCTTGATTCACTCCAGCACCGAAGAAATGTGGCTGAATTAAAATTCACAATTCTACTATAAATATAACTTGAGCGAATTCTCCTCTACGGAAATTCAAAATATCCATTAACTGTGTGCGCTTTATAATCGACAAACAAGAGCTGCCGAGTTATACCATCTATTTGTTGTACTAATACCTCTTTGTAGAACTGTGTCCTTCCAGAATGACTATTTTAATAGAGTGGCGTGAATTGTGAAACTCACACTCAAAAAAAAAACTAAGTGAAACTAACAAAATTCTACATACGTTCTACAATTTTTTTATAAATATACAACACACAAAAATTTTTGTTAAATTTACATTTTTACAATAAATATTGTAGATATACAAAAAATTATTTGTAAACACTACAAATTCTTTTACTAACATCCAGCAAAAGATTGTAAGCTTTATAATTAAATTGTAAAAATGCCCGAAACATTTTTGATTTTATTAAATCTTTTGTAAAATCCTCAAAATTAATTTTTATTTGCATAAAAGTTTTAGAAAAATAGCAAATTTTTTTATTTGGTCAACAAAATACATTTATGGATTTAATATTTTTTTTTTGTAAAACAGTCATTCATATATATATTAGTTCTTCGTAAATAAATAAAACACAATTTTTTGCTAACATTTATTTTATTTTTATTTTTTATTATCTTATAATTTTTATTATATATTTTTTATGTTATATTTTTATTTTGAAATATCTGCAGTATTTAAAAAAACAAATTTAAAACATATTAATACGCCGTTATGTTATCACAGCCTAAGCTTTCCGAGGTAGCGCTACTGAGGTAGCACTGTAAAATCAATTTCAGCATCTAAAAAAACATTGAAAAAGTTGTGATATCTTTATACTTTATGCTGGCTGTCACCGATTACGTAGGTTTTGAAATATGTTATAGATCTGATCCAATTCAGTTCATCCATTATCCCTAAGAGTCAATTTCAATATCTACGCTATCGGTAAGTGGCCTATTAATATCGAAATATGTAAAATTTCTCACCTGTACATAGAGTATGTCTTCTAAATTTATCATATATGTATTTTTACTATCACTATTTATCATGACATTGCTAATTAATCACAATTTTAAAAAATATCTGCGAATTTTTACTCTGCAGACAACCAAATTGAAACTGAAATTGTTTAATACCAATTTTGGTTATACATAATTTCAATTTATGAAAATTTATTAAAGCATTTGTAAAAGCAAAGTTTTTTTTTGTAAAAAATGTGTTTGTTTTTTTTAAATTGCATAAGCCTCTTTGTAAAGTTTAAAAAAAATCGACAATATTCGTATTAAGTTTGACAATAAAAATTGTAGAATGTCATTTTTCTGTTGACAAAATTTTACAAAATTTTGTACAATTGAATTTTATTTTATTATGGATAAGTGAGATATGATTTAAAATTTAAAAAAATCAACTTAAACCTTAACAATATTTTTGTTAAAAGAATGAAAAAAATTTGTATCTTGAAATATTTATGATTTTGTACATTTGTAATCCAAATCACAAAAACAATTGGTTGGTTTACAATTTTTTTTTCAGTTTTCAAAAAGTCAAATAGACTATACAAAATTTTGTATCAAGTTTAGCATTTTTTGGCAAATTCACAAAAAAATTTTGTTAGCACTTTTACAAAACGATTTTGTGAATCTTACCGGGCAAATTTTTTTGAGTGCAATGCCCTTCTCTGTATTTCCAGATGAATTTTCTCCTCTGGCATTTAAAGAAAATGTACATCATCATTTCAAACAATTAGTATAGTTGTCCCTATATCCTCTTTTCTTTCATTTTCCTCATCTCCTTCCTTTATAGTTGACATGGTACCTTCGGATATTCAAAGAGTCTGAATAATGAATATTTTATATTTAGTGTGCTAAACATGTCTAACTAATTAATTAAAAAAAAATACAAAATTATGTCATTTATAATAAATCAACAATGTTGAAATTTGCATTTTTTATTTGTTTGTTTTATTTCTTATCTTGCAACAAAAAAATCTGCATATACAAAGTTTAATTTAAATGCCACGAAAATTTTAACTAGTTTTAAAACAAAAAAAAAATAGATTGATTTTACAAATTTAACTTGAACAATTAATTAGTCAAAACAGTTAAAATTTAAAACACTTTTGGCACAATACACTACTGATTACAACTTTATTGTTTAATTTTATTTTACATAATGATCCCGAATCAAAAAAATGTTCGGAGATAAATAGGATTTTCCATGTTTTTGTTTCTATCTCATTGTCTCTTTCATCTTAATAAAAATTATACATTTAAACTTTTACAATCTACATATATCATCTGATCTAAAAACTTTTCTAAAAACTCAATAAGTTTGAACAGCTGTATTGTTCGAGGGCAATGAACTAAAATTACATACATAAAAAGTTTCATATCCTTTCCTTCTATAAAAAAAGCCTGAGTTAAAACAAATTTGCGAATTATTAAGAAATTTCTTTATATATTATGAATATTCCTACTTTTAGAGAAATATTCGAAATAGTCAATCGTTACAAAGTAAGTTTTTGTTTTTTTTTCTCAATTAAATGCTTTTATGAAATTGACATTATATTGCAAAAGTTGCTTAAGTAGCAATTATTCATAAAACGTTTTAACATATAATAAGCATTAAATGTGCAATCATCGACACCGCTAATATGATTATAAATTCTCCGAAAATGCTGCATATTATCAGCATTTATGCAAGCGTTTTATTTTTTTTTGTTATTTGATTAATAGTTTTAAATGCTGTTTTAATTTACTAAAAAGCCCACATTTGATTCGCATTTATTTTGCTTTTAATGTTCACTATTTTACCACTTATTAGAATGGGGGATCACTTTGAATGGGGGATCAAAAAAATATATTGCACTATTGTTGAAAAATTTGGTGCCGCAGATTTTTTAAAAAAGTTTACCCATTTGATATCACAGGGTAGTGTTTTTTCATCATCTTTTGAATCCATTTTTTTTTTTTTCAAAAGTATACATATATTCTTCAAAAAGCATGTCTTCGTTTATTTTAATTTTATATGTTTTAAGAATAGCCGTTATTTCTTCAAATTGTGGTACTCCATCCAACTTTAAGCTCGTTAAAATTTTAAATTTTTTATCATTGAAATCAAACCACTTTTCAATATATTTAATTGCCGCATCAAAAAAATTGTTAACATCGATTTTAAATCTTCTTACCATATCTAAATTATCACATTTTTCAATAATTTGACGTTCAATAAATCCATAAAAATTTGAAGATTTTCTTTCTATCAGCGATTGCCTGATATTATTCATAATTGCATAGAGATTTACAATTATTAGTTCATTTCCTTGGAGTTTTTTAGAGCTGGTTGAAAAATGGAACGAGAATTCATGACGAATCCAAGATATGCTTGACTGAGCTCATCTTCAAAAAACATTCTTAATACAGGTGCAATGATGTTTTTACTCAAAAAGTATGCCTTTATTGGTTCATAAATAAGCAATAACCTTTCAATATCCGGCAAAAGAGTTAGCCACCTTGTAGGAGCGTCACGTAGCATTTTGCTCCATTCGGTATCAGTCCACTCAAAGAATTCCTTCAACTCCGTTGTCTTTGTTGTTGAACTACTAAACTCATTGAATGTTTTTATTACAATAAGTTCAACATCAATTTTAAGGAAATGGCATGCTTTCTTGCAGTATTATGCAAAATATGAACATTGCATCCGGCGGCTACAATATTATCGTTGTGTTTTTTTAAAGTAGTAAAAACACTATTATTCTTACCAAAATTAATGTTAGCATTATCTGCCCCGTAAGCGGTTCCATTCTGCAACGATAGTCCATTAAGAATAAGTTTGTTGTAAATTTCATTTGTAATTGTTGCAGTATCCTCTGCTTCTAATGAAAAAAACGAAAGCAAAGACAATTGTATACCATTACAGTTATCGAAATATCTTATGATTAATGGAAATGTCTTTACATTTCCTTTGTTTAAAGCGTCAGTACTTATTGAAAAAGGATGATTGTCGCTTAATTTGTTTAAAACAAATTCTATTGATTTAGGTCCAAGAACTTTTGATATAATAGCAACAACTTTTGTTTTCCCACAGAAATATTTTTCGGCTATAGCTGAATCTGGGAGCATTCCCTTAAATAAAGAACTGGAGCATCCAGCTGATACATAGCTGTGTGAATGCATAACAGTGTGGTAACGAAATGCTGCCTCGGCTAATTGCACAGATTCCTGCGATTTATCTTGATTATTTGAAAAAAAATTGAAATTTTAGATGATCCAGCAGCGAATAAATATTTGGAAATGAATTTTAAACCCTATAAACAAAAACACGAATTCTGTTAGAGCGTACCAAAAAATCATCGAGAACTTTCTTGTGTTGTGTTTTGTCGTTAAAATAAAAATGGGCGAATTCAGTACAGGCGGGAATTTGGTAGTGAAAGAGGGAAGCGGGAATAATATAGTCTCGGCGAGAGGTTCCCGCCGGTGGCGGGAGGTATGACATCACTGTTTGGTGAAAATTCAACGCAATATAATCGGACAAGAACAATATAGTTGCTGTCAAAATCATAATTTTGCCTTTTGTTTTGTGTGTTGACTTTTTCATACCAATTTCATTGATTGGCGTAAAAATTAATTTATAACGCAAAATTAAGTCTTTAATGATATTGAATAGTCGTATTTTTAAATATATATATATATATATATATATATATATATATATATATATATATATATATATATATATATATATATATATATATATATATATATATATATATATATATATATATATATATATATATATATATATATATATATATATATATATATATATATATATATATATATATATATATATATATATATATATATATTTATTATATAGATTTTATACGTCTTAAACCCGACAAGGTAGGAATTTTTATTGAAAGAGATAATTAATTTCATTAACCTCACTATTTGTGATGTTCGAAAGTTAGTAGGTATATTCCATACTAGCCTAAGTCACGTGTGCAGTTATTATTGAATGTTGCCAATCAATATGAAATCAATTTTACGACATAAATGTCAAGTAAATTAGTGAATCGTATGAATTTGTCAATTCGAAATCAGTTTTTGGGTTTATCTGAATAAACCTTATAGTTATTTGTTAATAAAAACAACTTTTATCTCTGAACGTGTTTCGGTTGGGATTCGAACTTAGAACCTCATCAGTACCAACTAAGTTTGAATCTTTTGGTAGACACGCTGTCATTAGTTGGTACTGATGAGGTTCTAAGTTCGAATCCCAAACGAAACACGTTCAGAGATAAAAGTTGTTTTTATTAACAAATAACTATAGGGTTTATTCAGATAAACCCAAAAACTGATTTCGAATTGAAAAATTCATACGATTCACTAATTTACTTGACATTTATGTCGTAAAATTGATTTCATATTGATTGGCAACATTCAATAATAACTGCACACGTGACTTAGGCTAGTATGGAATATACCTACTAACTTTCGAAAATCACAAATAGTGAGGTTAAGGAAATTAATTATCTCTTTCAATATATATATGTATATATATATATATATATATATATATATATATATATATATATATATATATATATATATATATGTATATATATATATATATATATATATATATATATATATATATATATATATATATATATATATACATATATATATATATATATATATATATATATATATATATATATATATATATATATATATATATATATATATATATATATATATATATATATATATATATATATATATATATAACATATTTATTTATTAAAGATATTTTTATTTTATTTTGCATGTTTTAAGATTGAAAAAGTTAGTTGTCAAAAGTACGAATCTAGTACCAAAAATCTGTTATAATTTTGTAAAAATTTGTTATAATTTGTTTGACACAAATATGAGTTACAGAATACCATTTTTAAACAAAGTTGTTAAGCATTTTGGTGAAATTGACAATATTGTCGATTGACAAATATGTGTTCGGGAATAGGGCCCCAGTAACTCATATTTGTGTCAAACAAATTATAACATATAATTATACAATTATAACCCATTTAGATGACATTTATGTGTTCGGGAATAGGGCCCCAGGTGACAAAAATGACATAATTTTTATTAAGTTGTTTGCATTAAAAACTAGACAATAATTTATAGTTCAAACATCAAAGTGAATAAATTATAACAAATAAATTTTCTCTAATGGAAGTTGACCAAAAAATGATTTGAAACACAATATTCAATGGGTGCGTTCATTGCACGACAAAAAGTCACAAAATGTAACTTTTTTTGATAATTGGTTGTTCACTGTATTAGTTGTTATCGACACCATTTAACGTCTTATGCGTTCACTGCATATATTGTTATAGACGCATAATTACAATTATAACCAGTAGTCGAAAGTATAGTTAGCTAGTGTTAAAATCAAATTTAAAAAGGTAAAAATAAAATGGGGGAGTATTTAGAATTCGCTGTTGACCAAAACAATTGTTTTCTTGAAGAAGAAAATTCTGTATCGGTATTTAATAAAGATAATTTTAAAAAAATTATTTGATTTAATAGTTTTATTAAAAGAAATATTTAAAATAATTTTTTTAGATGGTAAATTAGAAATTTTTAAAATAAACGATAATATTTTGTCACAAATTAGATAAACTGGCTGCAAAATAAATGAAGAGTTACTGCCTCTGGTAATTATTTTAATTTATGTACAATAAATATTAATACTTTATTACAAATATAATCGTATCATCGTATATAATCGTATCTTTTCAGAGAAAAGAAATTGGTATCATAATGCCATTTTAGCATTAATCGCCTCATAAAAGGCTTGTTATGATGCGTCTATACAAGGAGGGCTGAGAAGTGGTCAAATTTTTCAAAAAATTTCCGATTCGGAAATGGATGAAATTTTTGAAAAAAGCCACAACAGTTTGCTGCCGGTGGAATCTTCATCATCGAGATATGTCCCAATACCAACACCAACTGAAATACTTGAACCCGATGAACACGCACAAGTAATCCCTGCAACAAAAAAAAACTAGGCGTGTTGCCGTTGCAGAAACAATTGGAGATTTTAGGAAGGAGGCTGAAGAACGGCACCGAAAAAAAGGGGATAAGATGGACACTGCGAATGCACTCACAGAGCGGCAATTGGCACCACAAGAACGAGCGTTGGAGGAACATACAAATTTAATTTTGCAATTAATAAATAACATGTGATTTATTTCTTATGAAAAAACTTTTTTTACAAATATAATAAAATAATACATTTTTAACTATGATTTATGTTTTCCATCATTGAATTTCTCACTGAATTTCCACTTCTTGTACTTGTCTGGGGTACTGCATTGTCATCCGGGCTATTAATTTCCGCCTGTTCTAAACCTTCGTTTAGATAATCTGCCAGATTATTATCTGGGAAGTCTAAACATATGTTATGTAAAACACAGGCTGCCATAATGGTTGCTGGTATACATTCGATTCTTTTCATATCTAGATGTCGTAATCTTCGAAAACGTTCAAAAAGCAGAGCAACCCTGGTTAAACATTCCAATTCAAACCTATTGAATTCTATTAAATACAATATAATTTCAATAGGATTAAATCGGATTGAATTGGTTCAATAGGAAGACTTCGATCTACCAATTAAAATTCAATCGGAATGAATGGGATTTAACAGGAAAAGAGGTTCTGTAGGATTCTAAAGGAAATTTCCAATGGAATTTCAATCGGAAGTTAAGAGATTCAATAGGAAAAAGGAACTTAGAAAAAAATTAAACAATCTTATAAATTTAACAGGATTTAATTGGAAAAGATTTAATAGGAATGAATAGGATTAATCGGAATTCTGCAATGGAAATTTCCAATTGATTCCTATTTATATACATTTCCTATAGATTCCGGTTGAAAAATAAAATAGAGATATTTAACAGGAATGAATAGGATTGTATTAGAAATAGATTTTTTTAATAGGAATTAATTGAAAATTCCCAATGCAGAATTCAGAAATTAATTTTTTTCAATTGGTTTCAATTGGAATGTTTAACCAGGGAAAACTTCGCTCAATAACTTGCCTGAGGTAATAAAAAAAGAGGTTAATATATGATTATTAGAACATACAAAAAAATCCTTACCGACACGAAGCGTGAGTTTTATTAAACTTTTTTTGATCCTGCGTCAGATTTCCCCGAGCAATAAATGGAGGGATACACAATGATTCTAAGGGATAGGCCTTATCGCCCAATATTTTCTCATCCTCGTCAAAATAAAAGCTCCCGTTTTGTTTAACATTTTTGTAAAAATTAGAATTTCTAAAAATTCGATCAGCATGTACAGAACTAGGGTACCCTACAAAACAGTCAATGTAGGGCATTTTGTGGTCACAAATAGCTTGCAACGTTACTGCTGTGAACATTTTTCTGTTTGTATATGCCATTTTTTGATCCGCCGGTGCTGTTCATGGAACATACGTACCGTCAACTGCCCCTACTACTTCCTTAAGTCCATTATTTCTTTCAAAGTAGATTTTAATTCTAATTTCCGTTCACTGTCCGGAAAGTTTATAAATCTATTTGCGACATGATTTAAAAAATCAATTATACGAAAATTTTTTTTCGATAATGTAGATTTAGCCAAATCGAATATTTCCCCAATAGATCTATATATGAATCAGATGTAACAAGAATCCATGACTGCCAGTAATTGCTTTTCTGGCGATATAAATAAATTTTCCCCACCACATACTAAGTGCAAATTTGTATTGAAAACATTGAGGAGTTTCTCAAATGCTTCTCTGGACATTCTGAAATTCTGCTGAAACTCGATGCTATTGTAATTCAATACAATTCGTTCTACATATAAATTAATACGTGGTGGCGTCTCTTTTTGGCTAACAATTAACATAATTTCCTCATCTTCGAGTCCGACAAATCACACGATAATTTTTTAATGTTAGCAATATTATTTATTAATTTGTTTCCATGTTCCATAGCGAGATAAACAATTAATTTTTTTTGTATTATTCGACAATAAGAATTAAACCAATGAAGCACAAAAAAATATACATATTTGACATTTGACGTTTATGACAATTTTCAACACAAAATAACAATTTGGCGTTCATTACGTTTTGAAGTAATTTTCGTCGACAACGATGTATTTTTGACAATTCAACATTACATCACACCGACAAATTGTTTCTGCAGTGAACGCACCCAATAATATATTGTTCTGATATTTAATAATACAAATAATTTAAATTTTATAATAGAATTTGAAACTGTAAACTATTTTAAAATTAAACTTGATGTTATTGTTTAACTGTCATTTCAAGTAAATTTACAAACATTTAGAATGCAAATGGTGGATTTAGTCAACTTGAAAAATGTGCTATATCAATTTAGCATTGCGGAGACAATGACAATTCAATTTGAACCCAATCTAAATTGCACTTGTAAAAATTGAAATGAATTTTTTAATAAATTCATTCAAATTAAAAAATTCAAAATTCAATTGCTGGAATCCAGTCAGATCAATGACAACCAAACGAAATCGTCTAAATGAAAAAAACTAGTTTTTAGATCGAAAAAATGAAAACATGTATTAAGAAAAAATTAGTTAACTTAGCCGATTAAAATTTTTAAAAAGGTTAATAACATTTATTTTTTGCTTTAATTTAGTTATCCGGATTTTTTGTGAATTAACCGGATATCGGATAGCAAATATTTTACGCATTATCCGGATAGTTCCAATCCGGCTTAAACCAGATTGGAAACATTAATTGAGATAAGTAATATCAGTAAATTAATTTTAAATTTTATTACGTTTCAAATTTAGAAGCACAATAGGGTGGGTGATCTGAAAATTAAATATAATATTTTAAAATAGGCAAAACGAAATATTTGTTATAAGAATGTTTAGACAAAATAATATGAAAAAGTGTTGAAATGAAAATGTCAAGGTAAAAATTTGGCATGTGTGTATAGCTGATTACTCCCTACTTGGATATAAATTGATGTGTTAAATGATAATTTAATACATTTTTCACTAAGTTAATTTCACAACTAGTTATTCAATATTCATGCAAGAGTTCTGCGACAGCATTTTATGTTGTTTTAGATATTTTTTGTCGATGATTCTCTACAACTTAAAGGATGAACCTTTTTTGTTCTTCATCTTGACTTAAAATGGTATTGTACTTACTACATTACTATACGTTACTCCCCGTTCTGCAACGTCATTTACGATCACCATTCTTTTAATTTGCTGGTAAATGCTCAAATATTCTTCGTTCGCTGTCCAAGAATCTGGGTTTTCAAACAGAAATTTAAGAATTTTTGAAGGTTATTTCAAAAAATAACTTGGACTTGTTAGACACGAAAATATCTAAATTTATTTTATTCGGTACTAGTATATATTTGCTTTCTTAGATGTCATGTTGGTTTGAATATGAAATTGTAACTGTTTTGACATTGTTACTCAAACCCCGGTAAAAAAATACTAGAGGTACTAGAGTATCACCTTTTGCCTATTTTATAATATCATATTTATTTTTCAGGTCACCTTAGCGTGCTACTAAATTTAAAATTTGCAAAAATAATTTACTGATATTACTTAACTCAATACCTTTTAAACAAGTATAAAATCACGATATTCGGTTAATTCAATCAAAATATACGGACATTTTAGTGAGTTATTAAAAGATGGTCTCTACAGACATTTAAATTTCAAGACCTTCTAACAATCTAACAGTTTAAGACCGATTTAAGCACATAGTTTAAATGCACAATAAAACGTTGTGTCGTCATTATGAAATAAAATTTAGAATGCATTTAGAGGATTTTTACGACCCCTGCAATTTTTTTTTCAGTTTTTTAATTGAAGAAATGTTTTGCGGTTATCCAGTTTTCTTATGCTTTTTGTTGTTGTTTTCTTTCTTTTTTATTTCACATATTTTTTTTCCTGTTGGTGATTTATGTACATATTTTTTGTATTTATTTTTGTAAGAAGCAAAGAAGTATCTTTTTATCAATTTTTTTTTGTTATTTAATGGAAATACATTTTTTTCAATAAAAACTTGACTCTACTTTAGTTTTTTTAATTTAGGATCTGAAAATCAATACAATATTATATATTGGCCTAATCACCTGTGTACCAAATTTGGGGTGAAAAGATAAAGCAGTTTCTAACCCCCCTTTAGACACCCATCCACTCTCTCGGATTAGAGGTCACCATTGACCTGCAGTTCCAAGGATCAATGCCATAAGATGTATTGGCCAAAAAAGGCTGGCTCTTATATGGAGGGAATATCTACGGATCTGCAGCATTGTGGATTTGAAAATCCAAGCCATAGGTGATATTTACCTAAGATAACTGTGAACAATTTATGGTTCAATAAGTCAAGCATTTTTTGAAATATTTGGTCTACATACAGACCACACACACACGCACAGGGCTTCAAGCTACTGTGGAGGTCACAGGTGGGGGAATGGATAGTGAATTGATAGTATGAAACTGAGTTGCGGCTACACTAATAAGCAGTCCCCGACCAAGAACACAACAAAATCAAATGTAAGAGCGTCTGACCCACAGTGAACGGCTCACTGGTGTCTTTGCTCACGTTAGAAGCAGCTGCTTATTTTCATCTAGCAGTAGGTCTAAAATGCTAAGAGAAAAAAAAAATGCGAAAATGAAACAATATGGAGAGTATTTTTGGATAAAATCTTCCGGTGTATAGGGAACAGGAACCCACGTACCTGCGACTGTAGGGAATGAGCAAGTCGGCTTCTAGTTCCCAAAACCCTGGGATTGCAATGATACAGTGGTGGCAAACATGGCTGCTGTACCTACTACAAGCGATAACCTGAAGAAGCCAAAGACAACGTTTAGCAGGAGCAGTAAAACGACAAGGTTACCATTAAAAACAAGCGTTGGATTAAGCGAGAGCCACTACAAAAAGCGCAAAGCAAAATCTGACGGAGCGCACTCATATATCTAGCAATGCCGAAAACGAGTAAAAACATAATTTTCAAAGGTTGTGGCGAAGGGAATTAATCACGCAGAGCTAGCACTCAGAGACTCGGAGAGTGTTAGATCGTTGTGTCAAGAATTTTTATAGAATGTTGCGACAAAGATGAGGTAACAACGGAAGAAGATATTTGCATTGCAATCCAGACTCAATTTCCTACAATTGGGTCTATCCAAACAAATGCAATGAAATCTTTGAGGACAATGCGAAACGTGAATCAGACGGCAATAATCAGGCTGTCTGAACAATCAGCGCATGCGCTTGTTCCGCCTGGACACATCCGAATCGGAGCAGACTACGCAAGCGAATCACTTCAACACGCTGTTTCAGATGCCTTGATTACGGTCATGTTGCAAGGCACTGTAAAACGGATGTGGATTTAACGGGATTTTAAATGCAGAGGAAAAGAATACAAATCGAAAAATTGTAAAAAGCCCCACAAATGTGCTCTTTGCCTGCCAGAAACCACAGACGCTAGTGAGAATTCTACAGGAGGCAGTAGATGCCCAGCCTTCTAATATTTTTAGGTGTATCCAGATGAATCTTAACCACTGCGAGGTTGCACAAGATCTACTGACACAGACCGTCCGAGACCAGCAAGTGGACGTGGCATTGATTTGCGAAGAAAATAGAACTCTCGTTGCCCATGGGAACTGGGTTGCAGACAGGACAAGCAAAGTTGCTATTATGGACCTGTAATGCTCTCCCATTTGAACGTAGATCTAGTCGTCAGCATGATGGGTTTGTGAAGAGCAGGTTCGATTATCGAATTCACTTTTGCAAGTGAAACACTCCCAAGAGAAGCACAATAAAGGGTGTCTGACTAGTACATGCAAAGTGATCAGCGTTTTATTATAGTTGAAACAAAGCCACCACAGCAGTTTGAAAGCAACCATTTCAAGCGGAAGGCGCAGCAAAATGGATGACAAATCAAATAGTTGGACACAAAGATGCTGGTGTATATGGTTGAATGTATGCCAATACCATAGAGTGGTCTAATATTGGCACCAAATATATTGCAAAATATCTTTAAAGCACTTGTTAAGTATCTATGCCACGTAAAAACATCGGTAATTGACGGTACCCAGTATTCTGGAGGAATTAAAAAAAACATTGTCCATTTGAAGAATGAATGCTGCATCACACACCGGATGAAATGTACACGGCCAATGCCTTGTGGTTAAATCAAAACTATTGTGGTCTAAATTGACCGGCAGCTCTGAAAATCAATGTCATAGGTGATTTTGCCGTAAGATTCCAGTGAAAAATTTAGGGTTCAATTGGTGATGCTGTTTTATAGATGTTTTGCCTACATACAGACCACACACATACGGACGGGAGAACAGTCGCTATTAACTATTTCTAAAGCTATCGATGGTTATTAATATTCCACTTTTATAAAAGATCGTTCGAGAAAAGTAGCACCACCGTTTCATCAAGTAGCATATGCTTCCTTTTCCTCCATAACAGCAACTTGCTCCAATTAAGCAAAATATTCACACAACAATGTTTTTGCTAAAATTTTCTATCTGTTTCTACTTGTTTCTATTCCAATTTAAAAACAAATTTGTTTAATTCTAATCAACTTCCTCTAAACTTCTGAATTTTACCAATAAATCAAAAACTAAATATTTATTCTAGTCTGGTCCCGGTATACTTTTTTTGTTACTGTTTTCTATTATTCAGTTCAATATTTATTTTAGCGAAATATTTTTTTTTTTCACAATGCAGTGAATTGAATTGTTGGGCAGCAGTAAATCGACAACACAAAAAAAAATCAACAACAAAATGAAAATTTTAACAAATATGTATAACAAGAACAGAAAAAATTATGGATTTTGATCGAAATTGTATTTTCGTTGAATAACTAATTTGTTTTTGATAAGGATTTGAATTGATTTTTTGTTGAAGGATTATAAGCGATGTAGAAAAATATCAATAACTCTAAATAAATTATTAAAATGAGCATACGAAAAATGTTTGGTCACAAGATTTTCTAAAACCGTTTTGATGCTATTTGTATCATATTTCTAGATTTTATTGGTGTTCATAGAATTTCAATTATTATATGCTAAGTTTCAAGTGAAAAACCAAAAACAATAACTTTGGACATGGATAGAAGGTTCAAGCTAAGACCTGTTCAAAGTATTATAATACCCTTATGCTAAAACAGATCGTATATATTTGTATTTACGTTGAAGGAGTAATTTTAGTAAAGTCACATTGCCACCGAACTAGCTTAGTTGTTTCAACATAAGCCTTAAAATTCAAGGATACCGGAGTCGATTACCGACGGAGACCACTTTTACAGTGTTTCGCACGTGTTTTTTCAGGAACGCACGTGTTTTTCCTGGTCACCTTATCACCACGTACATATCAATAGAATAGAAGCTCTCCAACGCAGGTCTGTGCGTTTTGCACTTAGTAGTCTTCCTTGGGCTGATCCATACAATTTGCCTCCATATCTGGATCGACTTAGTCTTCTTGGTTTGCACAGTCTGCAGAAACGTCGTGAAATAGCTGACGTTATTTTTGTCCATCAAATTTTGGCTGGTGCTGTTAATTCCTCAATTTTAGAATCCTGTAATGAATAGTCTGGGACAACGCCTGAACGTAGTGTATTATAGTCTCTGATTCAGTGGTTGACATTTTCATTAACATATGTAGCTCATAATAGTTTCTCATCCATCCACCATCGATAGTCATATTTCCTTATAGTCTCAGTAACCCATAGTTTTTTTTATATATATATACATTAATATTTAATTTTGCAATCCCCTAATATTGATTCATACTGCGTTTCCATCCGCCTTATTTCGCCATACTGCTGAAGTCTGATGTCTCTGAACACTAACCATATTCGAACAACGAAGTTTTCAAACCTAAAAACAGCTGTGCGTATTTGTCCAACCGTTGCAATAAAAAGAATTAATATCCTACAATCTGTTATGCGTTCGATTTCCTGTATGGGTATTTTTTTTATCAAATTGTCTTTCCGTTATGGATCTGAATTTCACTGTAATACTGTTGTAGATTGTTGTTTTGTAATACATGAACATCATAAAATCGATTAAACTTACGTTTAATTCATTCTAATTCATTGATAATTATTATTAGTGTGTCGTAAATGATTTATTTCGCAAAATAATTTTTTTGCAATGTTAAATAGTACAAAAGTAACAGTTTTGTGTTAATAACAAAAACAAGGTCCTAACTTTTATTTACATAATATAAATTAATTGCCTTGCCTCAGAAACCCTGTATTCGAGTTTTTCGATCTTGAAATTTTGGCTATATAAGGAACGACTGTACAATTCTTAGCCTCTTAGTCAATGAATATAATTTTGTGCGGGACAGCTGTTGTTTTTTTTGACAGCTACGTGTGGTAAATGTTTTGTGCGCATTTTTGTTTGTCGTGTTTTGTTTTAATTTAATTTAATTTAAAACTAATATTAATGTAAGTTAGCAGAAAAGTAATTTAAATGATACAAACGAAAAGATAATTTAGTCTAAACCTGGAAACAAACCTGTGTAAATAAGATTAACGTAGATATATCGTGACTAGTGTAATGCAAAACAAATGAAAAATGTAATGAGTCAGATTCATGTTAATATAAGCCAAATAACAAACGAGTAAGTTTTGCCGAGTTATTACTAGCTTCTAAGTTTTGATTGTAAAATTTTGCTGAATGAACTATATACCGATGGTTATAATAAATATTTAAACTTGATATATTCATTACAAATGTTTCCATGGGGGGGGGGGGGGGGAGATAATCAAAAATCGGGATAATAAAAAGTCATGGTTGCATTTTGGTGTTAACTAACTGATAGCAAAGAAAATTTATTTATTTTTTTATTTATTTATTTTTTATTTCCAAAATGTTTCTTTATACATGTGTTAGATTTAAGGTACATATTTCAAAATGTAATACATATTACAAAATTAATAATTAAACTGAGCTATACATAGTAAGATTAAACTTATTAAAAAATTATTAGAAATTATCAAATAACTACTAACATCATTCTTAAAATATGCAAATATATAATCACATTTTGATTCTAATTTGGAAATTAGTGACATTCCTTAGTGGTACCACTAGTACTGAATGTCACATCATAATAGTATAAGATGCAGTGCAGTGCATGTTTAAATTTGTTCGTATATTATATTTTGTGCTTGTTGAGTTTTAATTTGTTAACTATTTCTTACTTAAACACAATATTTTAATTTAAATGATATATGAAATAATGCTTAAAAAAAAGAAAAAAGAGATAAATAGCAAAAACAAAAAATTTTTAGATGCTTTGAATTTAAACCACAGGATTGAATAGGAAATTTACATCACTCAAACTCATAAGCCATTTTTTTACATCTCTAAGAAACTTAGATAATATTACTTCCGTTCTAATCAATGGTGGTATTTGATTAAAAAATCTAGGCGCTGTACATAAATAAAATCTGGTGAAGTGTTGTTTCTTAGCACGTGGTATTATGAAGCGACCAGCATTTCGTAAATTACTATTATTATTACGAAAAGACCCAGATCTTCTGAAAAAAATGTTTAAGACTTTATATATATAAAGATGTCTTAGTGGTAAAATGTTGGCCTGCTGAAAAAGTGGAAAGCTGTGCTCCATTTTTCTTTTCTTTGATATGATTCTAATAGCATGTTTTTGTAATATTACAGCCGGTTTGATATTACACAAATACGCACCACCCCAACAAGCTAGTCCGTACTCTAGCTTTGAATGAATAAGTGCAAAGTAAAAAGCTTTAATAACTTCATGAGGGCATATTTGGCTAAGATTGTAAAGATTCCTGATTGAAAATTTCAGTGATTTGTTCAAAATGGAGACATGTTCTTTCCAATTGAGTTGAGAATCAATAGTAATGCCTAAGTATTTATAGAAAGGAACGCATGTAATATTAATACACTGATCGTTACAGTTATTGGTTACGCAGTATAATGAATGATACTTGAGGTTTAAGTTAGAAGACAGGGTTCTTGTAATACTAAATTTCATTGTTTTAGTCTTTGTACTGAGAACAAGCGAGTGTATTGTAAACCATTGCCGAAGAATTTTTAGATCGTTTTCCATATATTCAATAAGTTCGGCATTACTATTACTCTCATACAAGAAAGAAGTATCATCTGCAAAGGCAGTAAACTTCCCTTTAAAAGGTAAGTCGAACAATGTATTAATATAGATAAGGAACAAAATAGTACCAAGAACTGACCCTTGTGGAACTCCAACGTTAGAATAACAAATGTCACTATATACGTTATTAAGGAAGACTCTCTGTGGTCTGTTAGATAAATATGATTTTAACCATCTGTATACTACACCCCTAAAGCCTGCATCCCAGAGTTTTGACAAGAGGATTGAATGGTCAACCATATCAAAGGCTTTAGTAATGTCTATGAATATTGCTGCTACTTTTTTAGAGTCGTTTAATGCTTCATAAAGCGATTTAAGAAAACAAATCAAAGCATCCTCCGTGCTAACACCAATTTGAAAGCCAAACTGATTTGGATTGAGAAATTTTGTAGCCGAGAGAAAGCTAAGTATCCGAGATTTCATTGCTTTTTCTATTATTTTTGAAAAAACGGATAGTAACGAAATAGGTCTATAATTCCCTGGATCAGTTGGATTACCAGTTTTGTAAAGAGGTTTAATAGTTGCGCACTTAAGCTTCTCAGGAAAAATTCCAGTCTCAAAACTTAAATTGGTTATATAGGCAACCACCTCAACTATATACATTGATATGCGTTTAATGGTAATATTACTAAAGCCGTCTACTCCTTTTGAGTTTTGATTTTTTAGTGATTTAATTACTTGACTTATTTCATCACTAGTAACTGGATTTAAGAAAAATGTTTTTGATTGATTGAATGTAGAAACAAAATTTGGATATTTAGAAGGGGCTATCTTTTCGACCATTTTAGCTTTTAACTTATTCGGTATATTAACAAAAAAATCATTCAGTTCATTTGCAATGGTTACCACATTGTCAGATATTTCACCATTTTTACACTGAAGTTTATCAATATTACTATCCTGTCTTTCGATCCCAAGGAACCGATTAATAGTATTCCATTGCTGTTTAATATTACCGTTAGAGTTAGCCAATTTATCTTTATAATATTTTATTTTACTTGCATGAGTATCAAGGGAGACTTTTTTGCAATAGTTTTTAACATAAGTTTTAAGTCTAATATTTTTTGGATGTTGTTTTAGCTTTTTTAATAACTTACTACGTTTATTGATATTCATACACAATTTATAAGTTATCCAAGGTTTCAATCTCTTGTTTTTCATTTTACTTTCAACCGATTTACAAGAATTACAATGATAATTGAGGATATCAATAAATTTATCAAAGGCCACAGAGGGATCATTTTCAGAATAAACATCAGACCATGATTCTTGTGATAGGTTCTGATACAGAAGGTGGAAATTTAATTTCTCTAGTTCAATTTTAGGGTTGTTTGCCACTATTTTCGAGCCACATAACGGACCATCCAGTTTTAAATAGGTTAAACAGTGGTCTGATATACTATTATTTATAACGCCAGCTTCCAAGGGAAAATTTATAAAGTTTTTATGTCTAACAAAAATATGATCTAAACAAGTCATGCTTGGAAGTCGAGTTGATTCATTTATCAAAGATGTAAATCCAAAAGATGACATCAACGAAACATATTCATCAGCTAAATCAGGTTTTAATAAGTTAATGTTGATGTCACCTAATAAAATTAGGTTTTTATCCCTTAGACCTTCCAACTTGATTTTAAATTCATTTAAAAACGGTCTAATAGGTTTGTGAAATCTATACATACAGATAAGACTACATATTTCTTTATTTATTTGAAAATCAACCTTTAAACAATCTGCAAACTCCATTAAAATCGTACCAGAGCCAATAAAAGTAACATCTTTACGAATATATATAACAACACCACCAGATCTATATGATTCGTTGCAGTTATGCAATAATTTATAATTAGGTAGAATATACTTGTTTACTTCATTATCCATTATCCAAATTTCCGATAATGCAATTATATTTGGCAAATGAGAGAGAGTTGATACATACAAAATAAAATTATCAAAATTAGTACGTAGACTATTTATATTTTGATGAACAATTAAAAAATCATTAATGTTTACCTTAATATCATCATTATGAGAGCAATTTTGAGAAGAGATTAAATCATCATTTTGATTAATTTGAGATAGATTATCGATTTGATTATTTTGCATATTTACAGACGACGAAGAAGAAAAAATCATATTATGTTATTTTATAATTTATACTTAAACAGTAACTAAAAGAAATTAAAAATTAAACGTTTAAACGTTTAAATTGAGCCAAGGTCAGAAAAGGTGTTAATAAATATGATGTTTTCACCCTCAGCTCGACGCATCATAATCTTGCTGTGACGAATCCACAGATACGAAAAATGCTTATCCCTTTTCACATCCTTGGCAGCCTTGAACAAACTTTTTTTATATTGAGATAAACTTTCGTTAACAAATATTTTCGTGTCTTTGTCCAGAGCATCATCGATATCCTTAGCATTGATTTTTTTAATAGCATATTTTTGATTAAGAACACTATCTCTCACTTCTCTATCATAGAAACGTACTAGTACTCCACGACTTTTTTTAACGTTTGGTTTACCCATTCTGTAGCATTCTTTAATTGATTCGCCTTTAACAGTGCATTTGAGACCTTTGTTAAAAACTGCTAGAACTTGATCAAAAACTTTGGTATTATTTTCTGGGAGACCATGAATTTCCACACATTTTATTTTAGATTTAGTTTCGATTTGTTCTAAACGTTGTTCCATTGAATTAATTTTATTTTGAAGTTTTTCATTTTCGGTCAACAACAAATTATATTTCTCTACAATAATTTCAATGTCGGAGAGCCTACTGCTAAAAGCGGTAAATTGTTGTGTTATAAACAACTTTATTTTATTTTCAAACTCGTTAAAGTATCTCTCCAGCGTATTATGTAAATTCACAGAGCCCAACTGATCATCACAAACTAACGTTGATTGTGGTTTGGAAGTCATTTGAGTACCATCCTTGAAAACAGTTTGCTTCTGAGTAACACATAAAGCACAACACCATTTTTTTTTATCTTTATTATAATTTACTAAATCAGTATCTTTAAATTTAGCACATGATGCATGCCATATTTCACTGCAGTTAGAGCAAATAACTTTATTAACTTCTCTATCAACTTTTTCACAACAAATTTTGCATTTCGACATTTTATATATGTATATAAAAAAAACACAAAAACAAACTCTCAATTTTTATTATCAAATTTTAGAAAAAATTAAAATTGATGATCTGCACTTCACCAATGTTAATCGTATTATGGCGAATTAATTAGTTAGTAAATTCATTTTGGAGTGTGGTCTAACTAGATTACCTGAACGCATGCTGCGGTTACCTCCAGCGGGCGATCATTTTGATGCAGTTCCGAAACAACCATTTTGTTTTGTTTGATGTTATATGTGGTCGCCATTATACTAAGGGATTTATCGACTCATTTCCGAAAATACCACAAGAATATACTACTATCACCGACCAGCGGTGCGTGTAGCGATTTTGTTGTTTGACATTGCCGCCCTCTTCCGAAACAAAAACTTATATTCAATATCTATCTAACTTATTTTTTTTATACAACATTGGAATCATCAGTGTCAAGTTTTACAACGTATTACTGTACAATATTTGTATCATCATTGTCAAGTGTGACAACCAGAGGCGTAGCTAGGGGGGGGCGGGGGGGGAGGGCGGTCCGCCCCGGGTGTCACCCGTTTTGGGGTGACACCCGAACGTAAAAAACTTAAACAAACCATCACAATGTTTTCAACTATAAATCACTTCGAAACCGTTTTGGGGTGACACCCGAACGTAAAAAACTTAAACAAACCATCACAATGTTTTCAACGATAAATCACTCCGAAATTGTTTAGGGGTGACACCCGAATGTAAAAGGCTTAAACAAACCATCACAATGTTTTCAACGATAAATCACTTCGAAATCGTTTTGGGGTGACACCCGAACGTAAACAACTTAAACAAACCATCACAATGTTTTCAATGATAAATCACTTCGAAACCGTTTTGGGGTGACACCCGAACGTAAAAAACTTAAACAAACCATCACAATGTTTTCAACGATAAATCACTCCGAAATTGTTTTGGGGTGACACCCGAATGTAAAAGGCTTAAACAAACCATCACAATGTTTTCAACGATAAATCACTTCGAAACCGTTTTGGGGTGACACCCGAACGTAAACAACTTAAACAAACCATCACAATGTTTTCAATGATAAATCACTTCGAAACCGTTTTGGGGTGACACCCGAACGTAAAAAACTTAAACAAACCATCACAATGTTTTCAACGATAAATCACCTCGAAACCGTTTTGGGGTGACACCCGAACGTAAACAACTTAAACAAACCATCACAATGTTTTCAACGATAAATCACTTCGAAACCGTTTTGGGGTGACACCCGAACGTAAACAACTTAAACAAACCATCACAATGTTTTCAATGATAAATCACTTCGAAACCGTTTTGGGGTGACACCCGAACGTAAAAAACTTAAACAAACCATCACAATGTTTTCAACGATAAATCACTTCGAAACCATTTCAACCAGGTTATCCATTTAATTTTAATTTATAAATTGTGATAGCTTATAAATGTGTCCTATTGGTTCAAAATAGCTTATAAATGTGTCCTATTGGTTCTATTCTACTTTTTAAAATTCTTGAGTGATTACTTGAGTTATTATTTGGGATGGTTTGTTGAACGTCTTTTTATGTTAGTACAAATCCAAAGACATGATAAAAATTTCAGTTTACTTTTTAAACTAAGAAGGATTAATTAATCTAAACTAAAGCAAAATTAGATTACATTTTAGTGTTCCTAGGTCTTGATGGTTCTACAAGATATATTGCGTTTACGTTCTTGGCTATATTAGTAGAAGAGAATAGGTACGTTCGATTTGGCTGAAACAACTTAAAAAACAACAACAATTGCATTCAATTTATCAGTTGTATAAGTTGCTTCAGTCAAATCGAACACGGCTTATATTAGTAGAAAAAACGAAATTTCAGGATGTAAAGTTTAGGTTTTTGGGCATATTATTATTATTGAGGATTAATCTGACTTTAATTTTTTCAATTCATTTTAATTGTAAATTAGAATTTTATGATGCCAATTTTTGCAAACTTTTCATTTATTTTAATTTTATTGAAAAACGGTTTCGCGATTTTTAAAACAACCCAAAATGCAATAAAAAGTATAACCCTGTGCGTTAAAAAGCAATTGTTATAGAATTGCTTTGCATTAAGCAATTGATAGTACATATATCAAAACTAAAGTTTTACTCAGTGTTCTTTGGATTACATAACTATCAGATATTAAACATTTTAAAAAATTATCAGTAGTAATCATCCAAGGGCGGTGATAATTCGAAATAATCTTTTAAAAATTTCGAATGCAAATACATATATTGATAATAGCACGAAACCGTAGGCCGATGGCTATTATTAATACCACTTGATATATTATTAATACCACTGTAGATATTTTCCAAAAAATTATGAGAATTTATCAACGAACGAGGGGAATTCGTTTAGAAATTTTTTTGCCATTTTTCATTTCTTTATATATTTTTTATGAATTATACGTTGGCCTACTGCCAACCATATCAGTTAACTATTTCAAAAATTATTTGATAATTTTTAATATCCCAGTAGGCCAGAAGTATAATGATTTGTTATTAATATAATTCAAATGTTATTGGTGAAATTGAATGATGTCATTACATTTTAGAGAATTTAATTGGGTTAAATTAAAATAAAACTAAAGCAAAAAATTTAGTATTTTATTTATTTAAAAAAAAAATTAAAATATAAAATGATTTTGGTCTCCAAGTTGTTTTTATTTACTAATATAATAATTTATTTGAACTAAATTTATTTAAAAGATCCTTGTAACATAAATGTAAAGCCTTCAAATTTTGTTTAAAAGTGGTGTAGTTATGATTGTTATTAACTAAATGGTTTGACTTTAAATTTAAAAATAGACTTTAAATTTTGATTATTTTTCTTCTTAGATTTTTAGACAATATTCCTTAAATCAGTCTTTAAAACATTTTCCGGTTTTCCAGTTGTAAAATTTTTCAAAAGAATCACAATTAAATTTGTAAATTATTGAGCATGATTCTAATTGGATATTTAATTTTGATTTCAATACTTTATATAAAATTCTAAGAGATGGATTTTATATTTATATATTTTTAAATGGTTCCTAATAATATTAAGCATATGATTTGTATATTCCATTTTATCAAATATTGTTTAATATAAGTTGTTGCAAGGAATTTTAAATAAATTAACTCTGGTAGTGTATTTAATCGTTAACACAGTGTACTTATTATGAAATAGACATATGTATCCTACAAATATATTTAGAATTATAGGTTTGCTGATACCTACTATAGCTAAAAATATTTTTTTAGATTTCGTCTAGCAAATATCCCAACAAATAAATATGCCACGAGGAGTTCATACTTCTAAAAGAAAAAGCGGGTTCCAGCAGATAAAGGCCAAACAGGCTAAAATAGATGATGTTCAGAGCATATCTGGATCGATTTATAAATATGTTACAAAACCTGATGATAGCCAAAGCTTATCAAAAGAAACTGATTCTCACGTAAATAAACTTAAGGACTTAAGAGATGTATCACATTGGAATATACCCGTCTCTGATAATGTTCGCATTGAAATCATAAAAAAAGGAAGTGAACATTTTCAAAATAGAGAAGGGCCGTTTGCTACTGTATCTAGACCCGGGTTAGACACAAAAGGTAATGTTCGCCATCTTTCTAAAGAATGGTTTCATAAAGTGATGCCTAATGGAGAAAAAATTCTGCGGTCATGGATGGTTTATTCTTCTATAAATAATAGCCTGTACTGCTTCTGCTGTCGTATATTTGCTGTCACCAATAGTTGTAATATAAATTCAGCATTTACGACTGAATTTCAGAAGTGGCGGAAGCTAAATCCCAAAGTAGCCGACCATGAAACTTCAAATGAACATCTGGAGAATTTTGAAAAGTGGAAAACTTTGGAAATGAGGTTGAAATGTCATAAAACGATAGGAGACGCAGCCTTACAATTAATAGATAATGAAAAACAGAAGTGGAAACATCTTTTATCCAGATTATTGGATATAACTTTCTTTTTATCTAAACAAAACCTAGCATTTCGGGGACATGATGAAGGACAAAGTTCTTCAAATAAAGGCAATTTTTTAGAACTAGTCAATCTATTGTCAAAGTATGATGTAGTGTTAAAAGAACACATTTTGAATTTGGAGCATGACAAATCACCAAAAGTATCATATTTGTCACCAGATATACAAAATGAGTTCATAAATGTTTTAGCGAACCACGTAAAGTTTAAGCTTGTCAACGAAATTGAATCAGCTAAATATTTTGGAATTGTGTTTGATAGCACACCTGACATTTCACATATTGATCAAATGTCTGAAGTGATTCGTTATGTGAAAATTGATGGTAGAAAAGTGGAAGTCAAAGAAGTATTCCTTGGATTTTTTTCTTTACATGGAAAAAAAGCCGCTGATTTAAGCGATGAAATTCTTAAAAACCTTAAAAATGACGGTTTAGAGGTAATGAATTGTCGTTCCCAAGGTAATGATAATGCAGCTGTTATGAGTGGTATACACGGAGGAGTGCAAGCTATTATTAAAGCAAATAATAACAAAGCAATTTTTGTGGGCTGCATAGATCATTCAATTAATTTATGTGGCCAACAATCATTTGCACAAAATGTAGCTTGTGTAACGTTTTTCGGAACAGTGGAGGCCATTTTTACATTTTTTTCTGCTTCGACTAGCCGCTGGGAAGTGCTTGTTAAACACAGCAAAACAACTGTTAAAAGACTCTCAACAACGCGTTGGAGTGCTCATTATGCTGCAGTGAAAGTATTGGCCGAAAATTTTGATGGGATTGTGGCTGCAATTGAGAAGCTAAGTGATCAACAAGAAAATGTAGACACTAGAGGCGCTGAACACAACCTTATGCATGCAGTGTGTGATTTTACGTTTCTTTGCTATCTTTTGTTTTGGAATGATGTTCTTAGGGAAATAAATTGTGCTCAGATTGGATTGCAAAGCAAAGGCTTAAATATTGATCAATTAATTACAAAAAAAGAGTCACTTCGTCTTTGTATTGAAGAAAAACGAAATGACATTGTAGAACAGGCAATAGATCTTGTTGCGACGAAATCGGAGAGCTATGACATTCCAATGGAAAGACGAATTCGTCGTAAAAAACGAATGGCTGGTGAGTTGGCTCCAGATGTTGGACTGACACTGAGAGCTGAACTTAAAAAGGACATGTTGGAATGTCTTGACCGATTCAGTGTTGAGCTCCGAACAAGACTGAAGTCAGTTCAAGATGTTGCTTCATTGTTCGAGGTTGTTCAGACAAAGACTTTGCTTTTGGCGAACAGTGAAGAGTTGAAATTATCTGTATCAAAATTTACCAATTTTTATGATGAGGTATCGGAAACGGGACTCCTCACAGAGATACAAAGGTTGAGGAGGCATTCAAAAGCGACCAATGTTACAGTTTCTAACTGGGTGTGCCTAGACTTTTTGAAATTCATCGTGGAATGGGATTTTACAGAATCTCTTCCGAATCTTATGGTCGCACTAAAGTTATTTATGACTATTTGCGTATCAGTTGCTTCGTGTGAGAGGAGTTTCAGCAAATTAAAATTAATTAAAAATTACTTGCGGGCAACAATGACCCAAACGAGGCTTACAAATCTTGGCATATTAACTATAGAACATGAGGCAGCACAAAATATAAATTTTAAAGTTGTGATTTCTGAGTTTGCAGCTGTTAAAGCTAGAAAGAAGAGATTTTAAGTGTATGTATATAATATGTATGTGAGAGTATATTAATTCTACTCTTATTTTTCTTTTACTATACTTTCCAGGGTTGCCACTTGTATACATTTGTATTAATTTGGATACATTATTTAAAAAATTTATTAAAGGGATACTGGGTACCAAAAATTCGCAAAACTACTGGAATGGATACAATTTATTCGCAAGAACTCTAAGCACCATAGTTCTATAGCACTGAAGATCTCAGGTGTTGATGAAACTATGTTTATAATAGGATTATATAGATCCCCAAATTCTCCCCCAGGATGTCCCTTTTTCGATCAAATATCGGCTAGTCTAGACAAGATTACCACGGACTACCCCAAAGCAAGACTGGCCATTCTTGGAGACTTTAATATTCATAATAAACATGTTTCAAATAAATTTTTATTTATTGTAAAAAATTAAATAAATAAAAAGGTATTTTGTTTGATCTCCAAGTTGTTGTATATTAAATGAAATCAATAATTTAAATTAATAAATTATTGTTAAATTGAATCACCAAACAATCTTTTTTACTAAGTATATTTATTTATGACGCGTTTCGAATATTAAATATTCATCATCGGTACAAAAAATATGACTAAATCTAAATAAAAACAAATATTCATTCTTTAAATTTTGATTGAAAAAATGGCATACTAACATTTTATGAATTAAATAGTTTAAAATAATTTTCATACGTATAAAATTTACTTGTTTTTTAAAAAATATGACATACTGATCAAAATACTATGAATAAAAATTCATAGTATTTTGATCAATTCATTTATAATTAAATAATATCATTTATATTTTATTTATAATAAAATATAATTATATAATTTATAATTCATTTATATTTTATTCATAGTATTTTGATCAGTATGTCATATTTTTTAAAAAACAAGTAAATTTTATACGTATGAAAATTATTTTAAACTATTTAATTCATAAAATGTTAGTATGCCATTTTTTCAATCAAAATTTAAAGAATGAATATTTGTTTTTATTTAGATTTAGTCATATTTTTTGTACCGATGATGAATATTTAATATTCGAAACGCGTCATAAATAAATATACTTAGTAAAAAGATTGTTTGGTGATTCAATTTAACAATAATTTATTAATTTAAATTATTGATTTCATTTCATAATAAAGAATGGCTTAAGTATTCATCGCGCACTGACGACGTAGGAAGACAAGCCGAACTGATACTCGCAGATTATCACGGTTTGACGCAAATGATAGAGTGTCCCACTAGAATCGCAGACAATTCACATCATAACAATAATTTGCTGGATCTGTTTTTGACAAACGAACCAGATACTACGAAGACAAAAAGTGAACAACCCCTCGGAACATCGGACCATTTACTAATATCAGCAATAGTGCAATTTACATCACCGACACAAATTAAAGCAAATCCTCGCCGGGTTTGGAACTATAAACGCGCTGACTGGGAGGGACTGAGAAACTTTTATGACGAAACTCCTTGGAAAACTATTTGTTGTGTTGATCAAGATCCTAGCACATCGGTAATAAGAATTTCTGAAATCATAAAAGAAGGAATGCGGCGGTTTATTCCAAATCGATTAATCACTCCTAAAACTGAGCCTTGGTTCACACGGGATGTTGATGAGGCAGTGAGGAATAAACGCAAAGCATTCAAGACGTATAACGCTAATAAAACACCTGAAACCCATAGCGCCTATAAGAAAGCCAGAAATATTAGTAAATTCAAAATAGACTTGGACAAAGACGCGTTTATCCAGAAGAAAGCAAAGAAATTCGCCGAGCACCCATCTGGCTCACGTAGTTTCTTTCAGGCAGTTAAATCAGTCCAGAGCAATTTTACTCGATCCTCTATTCCAACCTTAGTTCTGAATGACATTCCCGTGAGCGACTCGAAAGAGAAAGCGGATCTTTTGGGTCGTATTTTCGCAGAAAACTCAAACATAGTTGAACCCCCCCATTCTCCTACACTCATTCCCCCAGTTGTAACGAAAATGAAACCAATTATTTTTCGTTGCAATATTGTACGGAAAATGCTTCTTTCTATCAATATCAACAAATCTGCTGGCCCAGACGGTATTCCACCCCTCATTCTTAAAAACTTTGCTAGGCAACTAGCTCCAATTTTAACAAAAATTTTCTATTTATCTTATAAAACCGGAATATTTCCCGATTCTTGGAAACTGGCCAGCGTTCAACCCATATCAAAGAAAGGCAGTAAGATAGACCCTAACAATTATAGACCAATTGCAATTCTGTCGGTTTTAGCTAAAATATTTGAAAAATATGTTAACTACAATTTGATAGATTATTTGGAAATGTCGCGAATTATTGATGATAAGCAGTATGGTTTTCGTAGAAGTCATGCAACAGGTGATCTGTTAGCCTACGTATCCCATCTCTGGAACAAATCGCTGGAAAACCACGGTGAAACATTCAGTATTTCACTTGACATTTCTAAAGCATTTGATAGAGTGTGGCATAAAAATCTTATAGCTAAATTAAAATCTTATGGCATAGACCATCTTACTGTCTCATGGATTCATAGTTTTCTTACAGGTCGCAAATTTCATGTTAATTTAGATGGTATCACATCCAATATTTTCACAACCAATGCTGGGGTTCCCCAAGGTTCTGCACTCTCACCAACCTTGTTTCTTCTATACATTAATGACTTACTTATTTCCACAGTGCACCCAATCCATAGTTTTGCTGATGACAGCACATTACATGCATCACATGCATCTCCTAAATTTCGATCTCATACTGCAGTTACCACTGATAGAGAATTGCTAATTGATTCCATCAACAAAGATCTGGAGCGTATAATGGAATGGGGTGATCGTAATCTCGTTTCATTTAATCCAACCAAAACCAAATTATGCCGTCTTTCACGAATAGAGCGACATAAAAGTTTTCCTATTAAAATAAACCAAGAAGAATTGCGTGAGGTTGAATCAATTAGACTTCTTGGAGTGGATATTCAAAATAACCTGAAATGGAATAAACATGTGTTCAACCTCGCTAAATCTGCAATGCAAAAATTAGGATTCTTGAGTCGATGTAAAAAGTATTTCAATCCCGAGCAAATTCTGCTAATCTTCAAGTCCTTTATTCGTCCATGTATGGAGTACTGCTGTCATGTTTGGGGAGGTGCTTGTCAGTCAACAATAAATTGTTTAGACTCTGTACAGAGAAAAGCAATACGGTTGATTGGTAATACCGAACTAACGGACCAGCTTGATTCACTCCAGCACAGAAGAAATGTGGCTGAATTGTCAATATACTATAAATATAACTTTAGCGAATTCTCCTCTAAGGAAATTCAAAATATTCTTCCATCGTGTGCGCAGTATAATCGACAAACAAGAGCTGCCGAGTTATCCCATCCATTTGTTGTACAAATACCTCGTTGTAGAACTGTGTCCTTCCAAAACGACTATTTCAATAGAGTGGCCAAATTATGGAACTCATTGCCCTCCTCTGTATTTCCCGATGAATTTTCTCCTCAGGCATTTAAAGAAAATGTCCATCATCAGTTAAAAAAATTAGTATAGTTATCCCTATATCCCCATTCCTTCCATTTTCCTCATCTCCTTCCTTTATAGTTGACATGGTATCTTCGGATATTCAAAGAGTCTAAATAATGAATATTTCATATTTAGTGTGCTAAACATGTCTAACTGATTAATAAAAAAAAAAAAAAAAAAAACATTGTGTATAAAATGCATTAAATGCATTTGAAAATGTTAATAAATTGTGTTACATTGTTCGTCGTATTCTCTTTTAGTAGAAGATAAAGGAACAGAAAATTGGCGAACAGTGTAGCAAATATAAACAGTTGTGGAAAAACGATAACATTTTTTCTAAACAGTTCTGAATTGAGTGCATTTAAGGTTGCATTATACCGTAACCGTTGCAATGAAAAAAAGGAATTCCAGGTATATTTTGCGCTGAAACCGCACAATATAGGTCGTTCTCAAATAAATTAGCAACATCAAATAATCATGTATACATTTGGATACTCTTTTTTTATACAACTGGATACATTTTAATTTTTTTGAGTGACGACGCTGATACTTTCCTAAAAGATTCATTTTCATACATCAATATGAAAGAATGTATAATAAAACAGTACTTTAATTATATATAACTTATTAATAATAATGCTCATTTGCATTAATTAAATAATTTGTATTAATTAAATAAAATTATAAATTACGTATATCGGCTTTTTATTAATATTGACAGTTTTCATTCTTGGGGTGACACCATAATATCCGCCCCGGGTGTCACCCATGCTAGCTACGCCACTGGTGACAACGTATTTTTGTACAAGATCTGTACCTTCATTGTCAAACTTTTACAACACATTTTCATCCAACTTGTATCATCATTGTCAGCTTTGACAACAAAGTTTTATACAGTATCTATAGTGGCATATCAAAGTTTATGCAACGTACTTTCATCCAACTGGTGTCATCATGGTCAAATTTTACAACGAAGTTTTATACAATATTTGTGTCATTCCTGTCCAACTTTTACAACGAAGTTTTGTACAAGGTTTCTGTCATCAGTTTCAATTTTTACAACGTATTTTTGTACAATAATTATAACAACGAATTTTTGGGTACACTATTGATATCATCATTGCCAACTGTTACCACGAATTTTTATTTAGTATTTACATCATCATTATCCACTTTTGCACCATATTTCTGGATAATATTCATATCAGCAATTTCAACTTCTACAACGAATTCTTGTACAGTATTTGTATCGTCATCTGCAACTTTTACAACGCATTGTTATACAATAACTTTATCAGCATTTCAACTATTACCCCGAAGTTTCATCGGATATTTATATCATCGATTGCAACTCTCACGAGTTTCTCTTCAATTTTTATATCAGCATTTTCAACTATTACAACAAAGTTTTATGCAATAGTTATATCATCATTGACAACCTTTTATACGAATTATTGGTACAATAGTTACGTCATCCGTTTCAACTTTTACAACATATTTTGGTACAATATTTATATCAGCAGTTTCTTTTTGTTCACAACGAATTTTTGTACAATATTTGAATCATCATTGGCACCCTTGGCAACGAATTTTAGTTACCTACAAATTGTTACATTGTATGTTCAACGTATTCAACTGTATTTACAAATTTATTCAACATTTATTAATACAAATTGTTACATTATATCTTCGACATATTCAATCGTATTTACAAATTGATTCAACGATTATTTATACAGATTGTTGTCTTGAATTTCCAACGTGTTCAACTGTATTTACAAATTTATTCAACATATATATATACCAATTGTTACATTGTATGTCCAACGTATTCAACTATAGTTACAAATTTATTCCACGATTATTTATACAAATTGTTACATTGAGTTTACAACGTATTCAACTATAGTTGCAATTTATTCAACGTTTTTTTTAATATACAAATTTTTGTATGGTATTTTTCACATATTCAACCGTATTTACAAATTGATTCAACGATTGTTTATACAAGTTGACACATCTTATTTTCAACGTATTCAACTATAACCAACGTTTATTTATGCAAATTATTACCTGGTACTTTCAACGGGTTCAACTATAATTACAACTTTATTCAACGTTTATTCATACAAATTGTTACATCGCATTTTTAATCAACGTATTTGTATACCACCGTGCTGATGGAGGGCTAAGATAACTGAAGTTTGGAGACCGGGAGGATATAACCATGGGGTGAGTGAAACTGATTTATTTCTTTTGTCTTTTCATTCTTATGACTTAGGTGTGTGAATGAGTGTGTGTGTGTGAGCGTGTGTGAGTGAATGTGGGGGTTGAACGTGCTGACCGCAGTTCTTTCGTAAAAAGGGGTCGCCAGAGTCTCCTATTCTCATTTGCATTTTTTTTTCCACTTCCAAATATTCACGTAAATTGCGTACCTTTCTGCTTTTGTGCTGAAGCAGCAGGTTTATAACATCTCAAATCCACGGTGACTGAGCCTTAGTCGTTACGGCTTTAAAAAAATCTAGGTACGCATCCTGCTATGCTATTCTCATTGGTTCGCCATTGAGAAAGCTCTTCATTACAATCCATAAACATTAATACTAATTATCGCGCAACTAGGTATGTTTCTTTATTCAGAATTGATTTCCATCGCATAGATAGGGCATGGTCGATTAATCGATTGGGACTAAATATCGATTAACGATTAATATGAAAATTTTAACACCGATTAGTCGATTAATCGAATAAATAAAATTTTCACTAACTCTAATATTTTTATTAATTTGTTTTAAACAAATACATATATAAATAATACGTATATCATATTTAAAAGTTCAACTTTTACAATGACATAAGAATAAACAAAAATTTAATAGCTATCTATGTATTAAGGGCGTAAAGTAGTCTTTTTTGTCAAGAGTTAAATTGTTGCTCTAGGCGTTAGCCTAGGATCTGTATCTCCCTCTCTGTCATTGTAATTTTCAGACCTTACAAAATTATGTGTTTAAAAATATACTGTACTAACTGAAAATGGTAAGAAACAAGCTGTTTCCTTCAGAATGGGAAGTAATGGACTTCAATGTACTTCAAAACATAGTTTACTGTTTGGTGGGCTTCGATAAATAAATAATTATTAATAATTATTTATTATAATAAATATTATAATAAATAATTATTAAATTTGTTGATTTAATAAAAATGTTTTATTTTTCTAACAACTTTTATAAAAGTTGTTAGAAAAATAAAACATTTTTATTAAATCAACAAATTTAATAATTATTTAATTTACTGTTTGGATTAATAATAAAAATATTACTTAAGGCAAAGTAAAGATTTTTGCATTGGGATCAAATTTTGTTATTAATGTACTTTGTGGTTAGTTCATAGCAACTAGAAAAGTAATTCGTAAGAAAAAGAGAATACATCTTTAGACAATAAACCTTTTCACAATTCGGTACAAAGTTCTTTAAATAAATTTGTAAACGTTCAACATTTTCGTAAATTTAGATTAATCGATTAATAATTTTTTTGTTCGATTAATCGAACAATTTGCGAAATGATCAATTAATCGAACAATCGATTAATCTAACCATGCCCTACGCACAGATTATGGTAGAAATGAGCCTATTACAAGAATGCTACAGAACGCTAATAAAAATGCTCAAAGCTTCGATTTCCATCACAGTAAATATAAGTTAAAAGAGTTACTTTATTCGAAAATGATAACTGATAACTCGACAAGTGCTCTCTGCATGATATCTTTTTATAATTTTAATATTTTACTTTTTAATTTTTAACTAATGACGCGCAATCAAATTCATGTTTTGTCTTATGTGGACTTCATAGGAAAATCTACCTATCTTTAAGTTTTATTTTCATTTTTTAAAGTGTAACAGCAAGAGCCATACGCTAAATAAAATACTTTCCTTTTTTGTTTTTGACTATTGCTTTTTTTTTGCATGATTTTTGTATTTCTTTTTTTTAAAGGCCTTTGTGTTTATAAATGGATTTTTTTTTCTCTTTACACATGTGCGTATTTTATTTTATCCTTTCTACTTGTATTAAGTATTGCGGCTTCTTTGCATGTTGTTCTCTTCCGTCCTACTACACTACAACCGAACCTTGTCTGTGACAAGGTGAATTCATAGTAGCGATATGAAATTATTCCAATCATGTATCTATGTATGTATTTTTACACGTTGTGTATTTATACATGGATATTTATATGGTTGATAGGCTCTTATTATGTAATTAAATATGACATAATTAGAGCTGGAAGTGTGAGCAAGCGCTGTTAAGTCTGTTTAGAAATAACATAACATAATATAAGCTTTTATCAATTACAAACGCAAAGCTCTATATTTATTTTTCTTTGCTGAAATATTCGAATAAATCGTTAATCCCGCTATCAAAAAGCATCTTCGTAAACATTAGTACTAGAAAAATTACTGGTAATTCCTTTAGCTCTTCAACAATTCCTATTAAACAGTCTCTGCGTATCAATAATCGACATTAACGGATTTTCCAAATCCTGTGAAGGAATAACAAATTTTCCTATTCTTAAACAATAACAAAAACAATAAATAAATCGAATACCGTCTTCACATGTGACAATGGAAATCTTCACGTATAATAGAGATAATCTTTGCTTTTGTTTTTAAACAAAACAATTCAATTTAAAAAAAATTGTTTTCTATCTGCAAAAGAAATTTGTAAGACAAAGAAACAAATTGTAAGACAAAATAATAGTGTTATGTTTCAATCGTTTCATATACAATAAGCCATAATGAATGGAAAACAAAGGAACTTGATTTTCATTTTTCATTTTTCAATTTCCTTTTTTTCCTTTTTTTATTTATCTGTCTGTTCGATTTGTTTCGGTCTAAGAATCATAAATAAAAGAATGTTTTGTGATGATGAAATTGATGTTCTGTCAAAAATTAGTGTGTTAATAGAAAAAGGATTTGGATATGTGTTTTTATGATGTTGGTGCTCAAGTGGTATATGATGAGTTTGTTGCTTTGTGTTGATATTTTTACACTCGTGTTAATAAACATAAATTTCTTTACGCACAAACGATTTGTAAAACATATTATGCATCCTAGTTATCGTAAATGAAAGTTGAACTTAACGCCTTTAAAATAAAAACCCGTGGTTATATAAAACATTAGTGTATTTTTTTACTTTGCCGCCCGTAAAATAATCGCTACACACGAGACAACATTTTCTTGACAAACTTATAATGCCATAATTCTCAATAATAATAATAAAATTTCATGTCATACAAATAATTAATTTTATTTTTTCTTCACAAAAATTGGGTAAAAAAATCTTTCTTTTGACACACTTGACAAGTTTTTTTGACAAACTTATAATGCAATAATCTAGATTTTGGTCTCACACGCCAATCCCGTCATGTTCAATTACATTTAACATATTTTTTGTTTTTCCAAAAAAAATAAATGAAAATCATTCTTTCGACACAATTTCTTGAGAAACTTATAATGCCATAATTCTCAATAGTAATAATAAAATTTCATGTCATACAAATAATTAATTTCATTTTTTCTCAAAAAATTATGTAAAAAAAAAATTAAAATCATTCGTTTGACACACTTGACAACATTTTTCTGACAAACTCATAATGCAATAATCTAGTTTTTATTATTTTTTATGAATCGAAAGTTTTTTAGAACTAAAAAACTTAAAAAAAAGTAAAATCGTCAATTTTGAAGAGCCAAGTATGTATTATGAAACTGAAATAGGTTACAAAAAATATTCGCAAGTAAAATCATTTTTCAATTCATTTATATTACATTATTTGCCTTTGATTGTGTAAGCAAATCAACTCAACAACCACAAAATTCGATAAGTTTTAGTAACATGAATAAGATCTCTCAAAAACTCTCAATTTTAAAACTGTTGGCAGAATTTTGCAGATAACCCCATTTTTAAAGCACAATAGAGATAGATCTTAGTTTTGGTTATACTTTTTTGGAAATTTATAACATATCCTTTGGGAGAATCTGTGGATGAAGAAAATATAATTTTATGTTGGTCTTGCTGTTTCATTTTTTTTGGTGAACATAACTTTGTAATATATTTTGTTTTTCCAAATAAATAAAGTTCGTGTTGCTAGAATTTAAAATGAACAATTTTTTTTATTGGTGTATTATTCCTAAAGATGACCTGAGGTAATAGAAGCACGTCTTTCCAGTTTACGGTTGTATAATATTTTTTTTTATGAATATATGTATACAAATCTCAAATATTAAAATTTATTGATTATATTTAACATTTGCTTGTACAACGAAAAAGGGTTAAAGTAATCAAACTTAAAAACTATAGTTTAGGTGTTCTGTATTTTAAGCTGTAAAAGCTATAAAATTAAAGTTTTGAATATATGGTGTAATGTTTGGTTGTTACTTTTATGGTAGCTATTTAGGTTTTTCTCAACGCATTGAGCTGGGTGTTAATTATCAATTGGATAATGAAATAAACACCTTTGAATATCTGTCGGTGTATCATACTGGGAGACCAACTTTTAATTAAATTGCTCAAAGACTAAGTCAGGTTGGATAAGAGAGTGCTAATTAATAAAAGCTAAGTGCTAAAAATAAGTGATTTTCTGTTGATCCAGTATCATGGTTTTAAATGAGACCTCAGTCAAATAAATTTATTAATGCTTAAATACGACAATACATGCTTAACTACGACAATTAATGCTTAAATACGATTGTCAATTTTGTGCAGTTAACTAATAAGTAGCTTCTAGGTGTCGGTCGCAAAATTGAAGCTTTTTGCTTTGAACTGTATGTGTATTTATAGAGAAGCATCTAAAATTAAATATGAATTGTTTAATGAAAAATAATAAGTGCAGAAATAAAGCAATAAATATTTTAAAATATAAAATTATGCCTGACGATTGAGAAATTCAACTTAAGTAAGATAACTGATGATGAAGTTTCAACTTAGAAATATCATCGCCTTAGTGGCGTAGTGGTTAAACGTGTCTGCCAAAGGAATTGAACTCGTCAGTTTGGCACTGATGAGGTAACGAGTTCGAATCCCAACCTAAGCACGTAACAGAGAAAAACTGAGTTTTTTTCTGAGATATTTCCAACTATACCTTTGAGCTGGAAAAACTCAAATTAATTCCATAGTTACTTGAGTTTAATGCTCACAAAATCCTGAATAAATAAAATATAAATTGAAAAAAATAAATTAGGAAAAATTAAGAAACATAATATTAAAAATAAAAATAGTAAAACATCAAATACACGTGCAGCTTGCAGTTTACTTACCTAGCCTACCAGACATAAGTGAAGATTATGATGTTTTACATACATCAAATAATGAAAACTTTTCTAGTTCTGAGATTACTGAAATAAGTGAAAATGATGTTTGTGATCTATCAAAGGAATCATTTGATTGTGAATTGAAAATTATACCTCAAAAATTAGACTTAATTAATTTTATTAAGCCATATAATAGTACTGATATTAATAATTACGTGGTAATTGAAGTGATAAGGAAGGGTTAATGCATGGTTAACGGAAGATGGAAAGCAATGTTTTTGTCCAAGTTCCAAAAATTGGTTTTATGAATTAAAGAACTGCGGCATAACGAAGGGTGACTGGGTGAAACACGCTTGTCGAGTACTAAAATACAATATTGGTATGTATAATAATTTATTTTTTTAAAACTGAAAATATATGTAGATTGATGATATTGTGTCATTATATAATTAATATATTAATTAATATCTTTTTTTTCGTACAACACTCTATCAAAGCTGCTAATATCGAGTGTAGTCTTCGACTTAGCTACACAACATCCGATACAGAAGAATATCAAAATCATCAAAAACCAGAAAAAAAGAATTTCAGTTCCGCCATAATCTCTAACGATTATAACAATTTATTTGATCAGTTAGGGGAGAACGACTCTTTAGTAACATTAAATAATTATTTGGAAACTATCGAGATTCAATTAAATTGTAATGATTGCGAAGTGGAAACACCATCATCTTGCACGGTCACGGGTAACTCAAATGAAAATGAAATAATGACTGAGCAGTCAATCGGCAGTGTTGTATGTATTCAATACGGTTCATTTCAAAAAGCATTGCAAGATTTGACCGAACTAAATCAATTAAATTCAGAATTGGTAGCCTTAAAAGTTGACCAAATCCAGCCAAATTTGGAAAAGATTTCGGCCCAAAACGAAATCATGATGAAAATGATAAGCGAGTTTTGCAAGAAGTCGCCAGCTTCATTAACATTTACTGCTACTACAAATATTGATTCTAAATCAAAATCGGATGAGCTAGAACTACAATCACAGAAAAATAATTTCAAAGAAAATATGGTAAGATATCTTCTTGTTAATGCAACATTTTATTCTTTTAATTTTTGTGTATCTTGTCCAACCTGTCTGAATTAACCTTGATATTCTATATCATAGCCCATTCTACCATTTCACTTGTTCTGATCTTCAGGCTTACGCATACACCCAGAATGCCTCAAAGGGAGATGCGAAGAAAGAGGTGAATGGATTTGCCAAGTCTATACTGAATAAATTATTGTCACAGTCTTTTGCTTAACAAATACGATGGGATAAAATTATGAAAGTTAATAATTTGCCAGCGGAAGATTGCAGTAAGGAATTATATTTCATAATCCAATAAAACAGTAACAATTGTGAATACAGCTACTACATACAGATACATTTTTTTTTTAAAATATAATAATACTCTAGAATTAATCGTAGAAGTGAGCAATAAAAACCGAAAAGACTTAAGTTTCTTTTATAATAAAGACAAATATGCCAGGCGGTGTTCAAGCTTGAACAAACTGAAGTTCCTGAAAAGAAAATATTTAATTATAATATAATTTAATTTAAAATTATTTGCTACATATTTTTGTTTGTTTACCTTTTAGTTTAAATTATGTCAAAACTTTGACAATTCACAATGAATTAACACTTAATTAACATTTAAATGAATGCATTCAATGTGATTATTGTTATTAAATAATGACTGCATTCAGTATTCAATTTATTTTGTAAATTTGCTGCCATCTGGTGTTAAAGGATAAATGCTCCCAAACAAAACGAATTATAGGATATGTTATGAGCAATATCAAATATGCAAATCACTTCTATTTTTGCGATTGCCGGAAGATTTTCAACAAAATTTATTAGCGAGCGTTATTTTAACACCAGGTGCATATTTATTAATATAATTTAATAATTATTTTTTTGCGAATTATAAATAAAAAATATTGTGAATAAAAGGAAAATTTATAAATAAACATCATAAACATTATTTTAAGAATATATATTTTATTTTATAATAAATATTGATGGTCAAAAACTCTTTTATTATTAAAAACAATTTAATGTGAATTTTATTGTGCTACAAAAAATAAATTAATTATAATGCAAATTTTTCATGGACCTTCGAGCCGGATATCAGTGGTAAATATCAAAATTAATCTTGCGAATATTGATAAATATACGCCATTTGTGAAACACGCGATATATTTGTGATATATTATAAATTTTACGCCACGATATTAATATTATAATTATTTGTGATTCTACTGCACTCTGCGATAGCATTAGATCAATTTTTTGGCGATTGTGTTCTTTGACATTATTCTGAAATATATATAAACATAAATAAAATTAGTGAATTAGTGCGATATTAGTGAATTTAATTTAATAGTGTTTAAAACAATTTTAGTGATATAAATAATATAATAAGTGAACATAAATTTAGAAAAGTTGTATATAGTAAAATGGCTGACACACGTGCACTTACGAGAGTACTTAATAGAGTAAAACCACTTAAAGCTTACTCAGCAAAAAATCTCTCAGATGAACCTTTGGAAACCATAAAGGCGAATATATCACTATTGAAAGATGAATGGAATGACTATCAAGCCAAGACATATAGTGATACACCAGACACAATTGCATTGCAAGATCAACTCGAAACATAATTTTTCAAAATAAAAAGCAAGTTGATCACAGCAAAGCTGAGTATGAGCCCTTCATCTCTACATCCACCAGAGCTTGACTCAAGCCTTAGTGAATTGATGGTAAACCAACGATCATTTCTGCAAGAGGTAAGCAATATGAACAACAACATCGAAAATGATGTTCGATTACCACGAGTGAACATACCGTTCTTTAGCGGAATGTATTCTGAGTTCTCCTCGTTTTGAGATCTATTTGAAGCGTCAATCCACAGCAATACAAAGATGTCGAAGGTACATAAACTGCAATACCTCAAAGGTTTACTAAAAGGAGAAGCATATGCATTGATACGTCACGTTGCAATAACCGACGCTAACTACGAAGAAGCTTGGCAAATGATCATTAACCGGTATGATATGAAGAAGCATCTCAGCCAACAGCCAACAATAACTCAAGTTTCTGCAAAATCACTGCACTATATGCATGATGTTTCTGACGAAAAGTTGAGAGGGATAAAGGTATTAGGAGAAGAATACCAATCAAGAGACCCATGGTTAATATATATACCCTTGTCAGTAAATTAGAAGCAAACATCAAACAAGCATGGGCTCAGCACAGTTATGGGATAGATTCACCAAAAATTGAACAATTTTTTGAGTTTGTCAAAAAACAAGGCAAAACCTTAGAATGCTGCGAACCTTTAAAACGTCCCGCTCAACGTCATACTCAAAACTAATGCATACGGCAACCAATATTGTATGCTGTCCGAAATGTAGTAGTGGACATTATTTAAGGAATTGCGATAAATTCATGAAGCTGTCTACACATGAAAGAAGAGGTTTTGTGGCTGATAATAAATTGTGTTTCATATGTCTCTATCAAAATCATCTATCGCAAAACTGTCGATCCCGATATAGATGTAGCATATGTAAGGCTAAACATCATACTTCTCTCCACCTAGAAAATAAATTGGCACCTTCACAAAAGGATGAAACTTTTAACGAACCATCACCTAGTATTTCTGCAGCGAGTGAACAATTTGTTGAAACAAAAAGAATTTGCCATATCAAATCCATCAAAACGTTTACATCAATTTTACCTACTGCTGTAATTAAAGTTTTAGATGTAGCAAACAACTTTCAAAGATGTCGAGTGTTGTTAGACTCAGGCGCACAAGTTTCATTCATTTCCGAATCATGCGCACAAAGGCTTCGATTACCACGTACTCAAGCCAAAATAATAATAAAGGGTATTACTTGTGGACAAGTAGTAACGAGAGGCAAGTTGTCAATAGATGCTGTATCGATTTATTCAGACTCTCAAAGAATAAACCTAGAAGTTTTAATATTAAAAAAATTAACAGGGTACTTACCATCTCGCAAAATAAATTCGACCGATATATCAACCATTCAAAACTTACCACTGGCTGATCCACACTTTTCTGAGCCTCAAACGATTGACATCATTATCGGTGCAGATAAATTTTTCAGTATATTGAGAGAAGGATGTATAACTCAATTTAGTGACCGGTTGATAGCTCAAAATTCCATATTCGGATGGATCATATCAGGCGAGGCCAAAAACGAAGAAAATAATGTAGAAACCATTAGTCTAAGTTATCATATAGACATAGACCACACACTTAGAAGATTTTGGGAAATGGAAGAAATACTTACCATTAAATCCTTATCTCAAGAGGAAAGCACATGTGAGGAATATTTTAAGAGTGGCACGATACGAGACGAAAACGGTGAGTACATTGTAAAACTACCGTTCAAAAATCCTCGTGCCGTTCTAGGAAACTTATTACACATTGCTAAAAGAAGATTTTTCAACCTCGATAAGAAAGCTCACCTATTCAAAACAATTTTGAAAAAATAGGTAAAAGTTTAATTGAGTTGAATAACATTAATATATTTACAATTCTCATTCATAATATGTTCACAGTTAATTTTTATCTTCCAGCATTTTATACCATTTGAATGCAACAATAATAAAAATTCCAATCGAATTTTACAAAAAAAAATAAAATTATTTCCAACAATGTAATCACAATTCACTCGATTCACAAATCAAAACCGAACAAACATTTATTCAGTAATAAACACTTCAACAAACCACAAATTTCCTCTAAGGTTATATATGTGAAACCAACCATCTGACCAACAATGAACAAACGAAAATAAAATGAAAATTGTTAATTTTCACTTCATTTTACGTTTTGAATCATCATTAGTCATCTGACACAAAACAATACAACGCGCAAAACAGATAGAAAGTCGAAACTATTGCAAAAACTATTACAGACAAAACAAATTATGTCCTCATCTTTTCAGGAACTAACATTTCTGGATTTTTTTTTGCTTTAGTTGTTTCTAAAAAATTGTAGTTTGTTGATAATATTTATGTTGCTTAAAATTTTTTATCTGGAAATTTTTTTTTATCTGTGCAAGGGGTTTGTAACATGTTCTAGTTCTCATATTTAAAGCTGCATTGCAAAACCCGATTCTCTTTTAATTTATCATACACATTTTTTAATACAGAATTTTAATCAATTTCAATACAACAATTAGTTCATAGAGAGTTAATTATAAAACAAAAGCATATTGTTTACCTAGCGCGAACGCGTTTTTCAAAATCAGACTCGTGTTTGGAAAATCAATTCGTACTAGTTATTTTTATATTGTTGACTATGTAATTTATTTAAAAAATTTTAAAAATTTAAATTTTAACTAAGCCCGCCATCTTCATTCTAAGTTTTGTACTCAAAATTATTACTAATACTAGATTCCAATTTGTTGCTAAATAAAAAGTTGACTAATTTTATTAAGACTAATTTAATATAATTTAGCATGAATTGGAAACCACGGCTAGTTATAAAATTTAATAAAAATATAAGGATAAAGATGGCTTACTTTGGTATAGATTTAAATTTTGTTGATAAATATTTTGCTGTGTAACAATCAGATTTTTGCGTGCAATAAATATTTTCGCAAGAGAAACGTCAATCATTTTACTTTCTGACATAATAACTATGGCTACACAGTTTTAGGTTTGTGAAACATGTTGCCATTCCTAATGAAGTACATGAGCTCTTTAATTTTTGAGGAGATTAATTTACTGTCTGTCAAGTGGAGATGCCTCTTTTACGTAGCTTAAATTTGTTGGCGATTTTTTGTATTCTTACCAGTCCCAATCATTCATGGGTTGTCATTTGGTTGCGAATGTACTATGGTAAAATCAATTTTATAGATTTTTAATCAAAGCAAAATGCATGTCAATATAAAACAAATTACTTTTCATCCTCTATAGCAATTTTGTAGCTATTCAAATTTAAAAATGGCATACACTTTTTACTGTTGTTACGCGACGTCCAAAAAAAAAATAAAACTACATGGAAATAGAAAATCTACAAAATAACAAATTCGTTGATAATAACAAAAAAACCATTTGTATAGTGTCTGGTAAAGGAACAAAAACTATCCTAATTTATAATCATTTTAGAATTTTGTTTGGTTACGAGCATAATAGGTAACCGTAATGTTGGAACCATTTAGAGTATTTTTCTTTAATTTAATGTTATGAGAGAGGTAAAAACAATAAGAAGAAATAAATTTGAATAATAATTTATTTGTCGTTGGATAAATTAAAGAAACTGTAATAGCGTTTCTATTTTACAAAACATTTATTTTGTAGTAACACTTATTTGAATTGGATACCATATGGCGTGCAGGCTGAGTGAAATTGGAATATCAGTTTGTTTATACGGATGAGTATCAAAACATGGAATCGGTGTTACTTAAGCTAAGATTAAAAACAATAAAAAATTCAAACCGCCTGTTATATTGAAATTTTGTATGCTTAAGTTTTAACCCAAACTAGACGTGGTGTCCTTACCACTGTACAACATATTAATATGTATTTGATAAAGAAACCCTTTCATAACCCAAGCTTCCTATTTCCACCAAACCTCCTATTCCAAAAATCCTTAGATTTTAGACAAACATATTAACAAAAGAAGATGAAAAATTAGTAATAAGAGATTTGTGGCTATGGATGGCATAACTAGAATGAATAATGTTTGTATTTACTGTAAACATTAGAGTGCTCTCAGGTCAGCCTATGTATCAGCGTCGCAATATTTTTTTTTTAAGATTTTTGTGAGCAATTAAACTCAGGTAATTAAGGAAATAATTTAAATTTTTCTATTCTAAAGCATATATCTTTTATACGTGTTTCGGTTGGCATTGAACCTATACCCCATCATAATATTGTTACGATGCTACATAAACGCAATGAAATACAAAACATAAACTTCGATTATCGATATACAATATTTCAAAAATAAAATCAATTTCACATTCGTTTCTTAGAAAAAGGGCCAACTAAGAACAAATCAACATATTAGATTAAAAAAATAATGTTATCGAATATTCTTAGATTGGCCTCGAATAATAGAAATTGACCACAAAAAATCGAAAAATTATGTAGAATTGTATATAAGGAATTTTCTCTTGTAGAATTAATTAGTTTTATTTTAAACCGCGTTGGTGTATGGACTGCGATAGTTAAAATAGTTTGGGTGGAATTTAAAAGGAATTAATTTTAAACGAAACGCTCTATCGTGTTTCTATCGTGTAAATAGAAGTTATATTTAAAAAAGTTTTTGTAAATACAGTTGTAAGTGTTATTTAATAGAAGCATTTTGTGTATTATTTTGAACGCTCTGAACTAGAAATTTCTACAATCAACCGTTGATTTTCTAAAGCTATTGAAAGCATAGTCTAATTACGGATATTACTTTCTGTATTGTTTTACCATTGTTGTGAAACAATTATAGTGTTGAAAACTTAATAAAACCTGGTGTTTTTGCTTACTACTCAGAGATCGAACTCAGAAAAAGATTGGGAATTGTGTTTATTGAATTGTGAGTTAGGCCATTTTTAAGTAAGGTTAGAAAAACGTAAGATTGGTGACATGTTTCCTGAGCTAAGGAAGGTTCTAAAACAACGTGGATTGCCAAAAACCGGAACTTGTAATGAAGCGCGGCTTCGGTATGGAAACACCGAAGTGGTATAGCAGGTCGTGTACCTAGCGAGGTTAATTTTTTGCCCCAGGCTAGCGGCAGCCCTTGGGATCGAGAGAAGAATACCTGCTACTCCAGCACAAATAACTGTAATGTACGCGTAACATAGATAATAACGGATGTAAGTGAGAAATACAAGTAAACGAAACAGACTCTGACCACCTCCATATGCGAAAGAACCACAATCACCACGTCCAACCCCTATATTTAAAACCCATTCACACACTCTCAAATCTCATCCACCCGCGCTCGCACCCACAAGTACACCGGCACGTACCCCCATGTGCATATATATACACCATCATCCATACCCCCATACGCTCTTACATACATAGAAATACATAGAACACAGATTATTTTCATCACCGAGGTTATGGCAGTTACTCCATCGTACACACCAAAAAAATCTACTATCAATAGAAATAATGGAATCAATAAAAGGTTTGACTGATTGGAGAGCTTGGTCCAACCCTTATGTCATAGGTCGTAATACTTTTTTAGTTTTATAAATTAGTTTAAGAGTTCAGAACCCGTAATCCCATTAATTAAAGAAAGTTATTCATTATACAGTGGCTATGAATATCTCTCGTCTTTTTAATGTTAGATAGTTTTCCAAACAATACAATGTATGCTTTTGATAAATATCTGTTTTTATTAGGAAGACGTCCACTTTGATTTTGGAATGTCAATGAATGATGTACGACACAAATAAACGTCTCCACGTCATCATCGTTGATGGAGCGTCCCTTGTTGGTGCAAAAGAATCGTTATCAGGTTTCCGGAACCTAGGATTATGTTATGTCGTAGCCTGGTAATTGAAGACGCATTTATATAAAATCCCTGGTTTAGACATGCACTATTTCCTCATACGTATCAAAGTTGCATTCGCGTAAGTTCTTATAGTCGTTTTTCATTCTGTCCTGTATACATGGTCTTAGACTCAATTCATGGTCATCATTTATTATAGTTCCCGCCACACAAATTTAGTATCAGAAGAATAGTTGTGTAATATTCTTCCAATGTAGTTTCCTTTGCCCATTTAGAATAACAAAATTTGTTATTCTAAGACGGTTGAGTAATATCTTTTCAAATGTGATTCTTTTTTTTTCAAATGGTATTCATAGTTCAGCTAGCCCATATAGAACTCCTACAGTCATCTATTAGTTAATAATGTTTGATTTACAATCATTAATCGCTGTAAAATTATTAGAAAAAAACGGTTAGGTATTATCATTAAATTCGTTAAATTCGTTGAATTTGTTCAATTGTTTTGTAAACAATATCACTTTTTTGAAATCTTTTTCAATTTCTATTACAAACCAGCGATCCCTATTCCTTAATGGGTAAAATAAAATTAACGAAATAGCGTAAGTCAGATCTCCCCAAAGAAACTGCATTATCATTTTCGATATTAATTGTATATAAATAATAATTGACAGGCAGCCTCGCTCTCTGATATTTTTGTAGTCTATTGTGACTAATTGTCAATTATTCACATGGGATTTCGTTTGACGTTTTGTTAAAAAGCAAATAACAGCTGCAGATTAAGTTTTGTGATTCTGGAAAAACTTATTTTATGGCGCTAATGGAGATATTGAAGAACCGGAAAGGATATTGTATTCCGAGGTATTATAGAGTGCTTTTTACTAATCGTCTGTGATATCTAATAAGTAAATTAACTTTTCGTTCGAATACTAAAACCCAGTGATATAAATGATAGTTTTTTTTGAATGGTAAAACTGAACTACCACAAAAAAGGAAATCTGTGTTATAAAATTTTACTATTGAACGCTGTGATATATAAAAAAAATTAACATTTACTTAATTAACCGCTGTGATATCTATATCAACTATTTATTTTTTTTATTTGAAATTTATTGCTATAACACGATACGATCTTTGATATCCATAGACAATTAGTCTAAAATAGTTGAAATTTATTTAATTACATAAAACAATAATCTCTGAGATATGAATTATAAACTATTAGATTAAATTAGTTCAACTATATTTATTGATATAAAACAATACGATCTGTGATATCCATAGGAAAATTTATCCAAAATAGTTGAAATTTATTTATTTATTTATTGGAAACGCTAAGAACTGTTATATATGTAGATTTTTTGAAAGTTAATTATTGAAAACGCTAAGAACGGTGGTAACTAGATAAACTTTATGATTAAGTTATTTGGAGATTATTTATGATAAAACAATACGATCTGTGATATCCATATGTAAATTTGTCTAATATTTTATTTATTACTTCGGTCTGAAAGACCTAAGTATTACATTCATGAGCTCAAAGTGAAATTCTTACCCACACTTTTTTTTGGCATTTCTCGACGTTTTAGGACCTACTGATTCTAAAAAAGCAAAAAAATAAAAATGCTTGTCTGTCTGCCGGCCGTCCGGCCGTCACAACCGACGAAATCTAGAAAACCGCTGGAAGGGATCTCAAAAGTTTTTGTTTCTAAAAATAGGGTTACTCAATTGTAAGAGCCAAAAGGACGATGTGTTCGATAACTGTACCGGAAGTGTGTCGAAAAAATCGTCAAGTGTGTCAAAACAAGGAAATTTACATATATTTTGCTTAAAAAACGTTCATTTTAAGTGATTACGAGTAGGAAGATTGAATTTGGAGAAATTTTGATGGTCGGGATTGGTATGTGAGACCAAAATCTAGATTATTGCATTATAAGTTTGTCAAAAAAATGTTGTCAAGTGTGTCAAAAGAAAGATTTTTATTTATTTTTTTACCCAATTTGTTGAAAAAAAAAATAAATTAAAATTTTCTTTGAAATGAAATTTTATTATTATTATTTAGAATTATGGCATTATAAGTTTGTCAAAAAAATGTTGTCAAGTGTGTCAAAAGAAAGATTTTTATTTATTTTTTAACCAATTTTTCGGCAAGAAAATAAAATTAATTATTTGTTTCAAATGAAATTTTTTTATTATTATTGAGAATTATGGCATTAAACAATAAAAGTTGTCAAGTGTGTCAAAAGTTGTCAAGTGTGTCAAAAAAAATGTAGCTGTTTTTATGACGTAAATATAATTGAAAATGAAATTGGACATGGAAATTTTTGAATTTGTTATAGTTTTTGAAATTTTTTTGGAATTTTGAAAAAAGTTTGTATTTTTGATTTTGTTATAATTTTTGCAATATTTTTAGAATTTTGGAAAATTTTTGTATTTTTGATTTTGTAAGAATTTTTGGAATATTTTTAGAAATTTGAAAAATTTAAATTTTTGATTTTATTATTTTGGAATTTTGAAAAAAGTTTCAATTTTTGATTTCGTAATAATTTTTGGAATATTTTTAGAATTTTGAAAAAAGTTTGATTTTATTTAATTTTTACAATATTTTTGGAGTTGTGAAAGAAATATGAATTTGTGATTAATATTTTCTCGAAACGCTTAATGGAGAGGTTTTTGAGTAGTTTGCTGAGTATATTATCTTTTCACTAAATTATGTTAATTTATGATCTGTTATAATTTTCCGGCAACGTATTGATGTTTCGTGTTAGTTTTGTAATACATATCTAAACAGAGATAAGAAAATATTTGTACTTGAAGAAAGAGTTTTGTTTGATATTCATCGCTGTCCAAAACTAAAAACCATGTCCTCATAAAAGTTTTTTGCCGAAAACTATATACAAATCCTTAACCCAGACCGAAGTCTTGATATCTCAGAGCTGTGAGATTTCCGCCCCTCCATATTTTATTTATTGAAAACGCTAATAACTGTGATATCTAGATAAACTTTATGATTAATTTATTTGAAAGTTATTTATTATAAAATGCTAATAAATGTAATACCAACAATTAAATATTATTTAGTTTGAATGCGATCAAAATAATTGTGCTGTGTATTAGGTAATTTTTTGTAATACGTGTCAATGACTGTAAAAAGTCATTAGTAAAAATTTAGAAAAATTCAATAATTATTTAGTTTAATGTGCCTAAGATCCAAATTTATTCGTGTAAAATCGAATTAAATTAAATGTTATAATACAACAAAAAAAAATTAGAGAAGGAACTGTTTGTTAACTTAATCTGAGGAATTGAATAAAACCTGTTCGGTAAATACGGCGTGCTTCCGACTAACTAACATACAAAAAGAAAGGGATTTGGAAATATCTAGAAGAACGATCTTATCCACTGGCCTGGACCAACACGGTGTCCGACCGAGGAATAGCTATATTAACAAAATTCTGCTGTTGCTTGCGGCGAGGGGCATGACGGGCTGATTGTGAATTCTGGAAGGGGGAGACGTGGGAATCGGCCATAACATGCGGTGAGTTTTTTTTAAAATTTTTTTGTGTATATATTTTTTTTTATATATGTATGGATGTGGATGTCTATGGATTTGTGTGTGTGGGTGTATAAGTGTAGGTGAATGGATGTATGTGTGGATGTGGGTGTGTGTGAACGAGTATGTTGATTGCATGTTTGCATATTTTTTTTGTTTTCAGAATTCAATGGGATCGATATAATCCAGCATTTTATACTGATAGAGCAGAGCTTATTGATAAAAGACAAAAAATAATAAAATCAACAGTTGGATGGATAAATGTTACACGTTGTTGTTGTTAGTAATTCAATTTATAATAACTTGTAATTTTCGCTGCCAAGGACATATTCAAATTAAAGAATCATTGTTCCGTGTGGTTTTAGAAAGAAAAATTTAGTCGCCTTTCAATAATATTTGTTTAGTAAAGTTCATATATCTGATCATATGAATTTAATAAATAAATTCTTGCACCCATAAATATGTATATAAATATATATTTATAATATAATGATATAATGCTTGTTGAATTCCAAAGTACAATACAGAGGGCTTTATATTCCCCTTATTAATTTTAGTTTGGTTCGGAAGTTTTCATTGTTAAACTGGTGTAGATGGTCTCATTTATTTGATATTATGGCTATGCGATTTTAAGTTTTCATACGTATTTATTTGTACCTGGAGAAGTAATGACACGACTATTCTGCCACCTTTCTTTCCTAAAACCAATAAATAAACTTGCAACTCCAAAACCTAAAACAACCGTAATTGAATCAATTGATAAAAATAGAAATTTACATTTTTTTTTTCGTATTAAACAAGTGTAAGTAGTTTAAATATTGATCTTAATTTGACAGGTTAGACAAATAATGAGCATCCCAACCTGGTGTTTTATGATTTGGTTCAATGGAACCAAAATAGTGTTATAACATTTGTAAAGCTTTGGGAACTCAACATCTGTTAGATCTAAGTACCAGGAACCTGATGGCTGTTCTTTTTTTCTACAAATTGAGGTGATTACATAATATGTAATACAATTATACCCTAATTCATAAAAATAACAAGAAGAGACGAAAGATTCCATCATATTGCCTAATGGTTGGACCCAGCTCTCAAACCAGTAAATTTGTGTTATCTTCACTATTCCTATGGTTAGTAGTTTTTATCACATTGGATGTCGAAGTTTTTCTTTTTTTTGTCTGAAAGACGACTGCATGTGTATATGTATGTGTGAGTGTCTGGAGGGTATGGATGATGGTGCTCATGTATATAGGTGTATGAGTGTGTATGCAAGCGTATATGTGTGGGATGGGATGAAGTGCGCAAGTGTGTGACTGAATTGAAATTATGGGGTGGAACGTGCTGATCGTGGTTCTTTCGCCAAGGGGGTCGCCAGAGTCTCATTCTTTCACTTGCTTTTTTCCCATTTCCGTATATATCGTGTATTTCGCGTACATTACGATTATTTGTGCTGAAATAGCAGGGTTTCTACTCGAACCCTATGATTGAAGCTAGTCAAAAAGGAGCTATAATTAAACCTCACTAGGTACGCGACCTGCTATGCCAATTCGTTGATGTCCAACGAATAGCGCTTCATTTCAATTAACAGATGTTGAGTTCATATCGCATTCCAATTTTACAAAACTATTCAATGGCACTAAATCACAAACACCGGTTTGGAACTCTCATAATTTGATTATTTCATCCAATTAAATTCAATATTTAAACTATGTACAATTAAAATTCAATTAATCAATTTAATATATTTCGGTTGCAAATTTTACTATAAATAAAAGTGGTATCAGTGAATAGAATTCTATCCATACCTCCATACTTTCGCACACCCACAGCCTCACACCCACGTACATACAATTACTCCTAAATATACACACATGCAATCATACTTAAAAACATACACATCCATGCTCATCCATACCTAAAATAAAACGAAATAAAAATTTTACTCACCCCAGGTTTAGTCCAGATCCCAAGGCTCCGTCCTCAGGATATTCAGTGGTGCTGCATCATCCTCGCCTCAGAAGTTGACACCATTTCATAACTACCTTGGACTTCACCAGGTGACTAAGTATATGAAGTTGTATTATTACTGCGTTGTGGTTGTACTATGCTTATTTATAAGTTAACGGTAACCAGAAAAAAACAGTCAATATCAATTATGCACTTTGAAGTCACGTATTGTAGACGCACGACCGTTAACAACAAAAACCCACACAATCTCCAGTTGGATTTCCACGAAGCTGCGAACTCATACGGTGGAGTATAATGTATGTTGAAAAGTTAGGTTATTTTAACGTCAGATGTACTCCGGATTCGAATATTCCAAATCCAATATCGGTTACATCCACGAAGAACTCCACTCGAAAACCAAAATGCACCTTAATTGTCACCAACCATAAACGGAATAAATATACAGTTACGAGGTCGTATATATTTGCTTGATCGACCATCAAACGGGATTACCAAATATGGTGGATTGTATAATATTGAACGATTACGACCTTAAAACACGGATACAGCATAGTGGTAAATCATAATGTTACTTCGCAACAAAACAAAAGTGAATTAATGCTACGGCTTCGAGAAGCTATGGAAACCAATACAATCGAAGTGGAAAGTCAACAGTTTGGAACTGTCAATTTGATTCAGTTGTAGCTGATGAGGAGAAAGGTTCTGTTGTGGAAACAACAAAACAACCCAATTACCACCTGCAAACTTTGATTTCAGTCAATTAATGGCAGCTATCAATCAAATCAATGCAAACATGGCTGCCACTAAAGAACAAATGAATCAAAGTTTTTTGCGAATTAGGTAAAAATCAGTAGTAACATCAATCAACAGATAGAACTAGTCAAAAATAACATAGAAAGCACTAGTCAACAATAACTTAGCTACAACCAAGGAAGAACTCAGTTGCTACGTCAAACAAAATAATGGACTAGAAACTTCTCGAAATATCTACCACGTTACACGAGAAAGTAGCCAGAGTTAATCAAGCAATGAAAAAGCTAGAGCAGAAAGTACTTCATGAAAAAAAGGCACTTTCGAAGTTGGATGATTTCGAGAAACGGCGTTGAAAGATGTTGAAACTTCCACATTCGGTCTTACGAGTAGCAAATATTAAATTTAGGTCACCATCATATGACGGTACCACATCTTTCGGCATCTTCAAGTTCCAGTTTGAGACCGCAGCAGATCAAAATGTTTGGAACACATGTTTGGAACAGGTGATGAATACGTTGGAACGTAAATATGACAGCGACCATAAAAAACAGTTATATACAATCGAGTTAAAAGGCACGTAGGGTTCAAGAACAGCAGTAGTAAACTCTTGTGCTGGATATGTAGGACAATATCTCACAAGACCATCTCCATATCTCATAAGACTGCTGGAGCCGGAAGCGTGACAAATCTTCGTCTTCTTTTCAACGCAAGTCCATTGAAGGTAAAACTATGAGGAAAAATGTTATAGAAACATCTCAATTTCAAGAATAGTGGTAAAGAATAGCTCATACAATTATTTGCAAAGGGTTAATTGGCGGTGTTTTAGAACCATCAGATCGATTAAAAACAGCAAAGGAGAATGCGCTGCAGCAGCAGGTAAAACGATCGCTGAAATAAAAATAGGAAATAACTGCTATCAACAAGAAGTTCTAGTTCCAAACATTATGGATGAAGTCGTTTTGGGGATGGACTTCATGAAAACAAACGGATTTGTCTTTGATTTTGGACGTGGAATCCTTAAGGTTAGTAATGTTGAAATGCCTCTACTGTTGAATGAAACGGAGTCCACAGATATTAGCACCGAAGAGAAACTATACAATTCAAAGAAAAATGCAGAACTAGAAAAGGAATCAGGTTCAGGTGCATAATGAAGTGAGCAACGCAAATGAAATAGTTCAGAGGGCTTCAAGGAGAGACGAAGAGAGACGTTGCTGAAAACACGGCAAATATAAATGGTTTGGGGATGGGTCGATAAGGACCAAAATAATGGCTAGGGACTTAGCAAGGGACTGGAATTAATATTAAGCAGTCTGAGAAATAGAAAAAGAAAACAAATGTTTGGATTTAACAACTGGGGGAGAGATTTAGAACCTGTTCGGGACGTGGAAGTGGAGGTGGAGTTGGAGAGTAATGTAACGATTCTACATAAACGCACTGCAATACCAAACATAAACTGAGAGTAAGGCCAATTCAAAGGAAGGTAGATTTTCTTTATTCACTTTCTCTCCAATATAATTTGATTTTTCTATTAAATCATTATTATACAGCAAGTATCCACAATTCTTCATTAGTAAAAATTATAAAGATCAACGACACTCTAGATGAAGTATTTATATAGGTTTTAAGGCACTTTGTCACCAAGATAAGTCATGAGATACCTGGGCTTCTCAAGATGCATGGGTCTACGCCCGAGAAGTACTTGGAACTAAATTCCGACCAAGGACCTTCACAAAAATTTTTTGGTTAAAGAAGCAGTTGTCACTGGCCTCACTGCTTCAAATCCTCCTCGTCATGGCTGGTATTGAAAGAAATCATGAGCCAACTTAAACATGGCATTGTGCAATACGCAAAAACATTTTAAGGGCAAACACTACATCCGTCCAGTGTAATAGTTGTAAAGAATGAAGTCATCTCAAGAACTGATCAGGCCTTGCAACACATAAGCAATTAACCAAAAACTATATAGCGCCATGAAGCCAAAAATCAAGAAAACAGAAAAACACGAATTCGCAGCAAAACACAATACGAATGAACACACATCCGGAAACCCCAATTGATGTGAAAATAATGCAGCTAAATTGAAAGGGTCTCATAAACAAAATCGATGATATCATCAACTATATGTACAAAAACAATATTCTAGTCGCAGTTTTACAAGAAACCGAATTAAATGTTAGATCTTAGATTCCTGATAGTATCTGTGATTATGGAATTAAAAGATAGAGGGATAGAGGGAAGGACAAATGTGGTGGACTTTCCTTTATCACACACAAAACCATTATCTACTGTACAACGACATTATTACCAGTACCGGGAACTGATAAACACCTAGAACAACTGGGCATTACAATAAATCTGGAAATACGGAGATAAATCTAGTCAATATTTATATTCCACCAGTAAGCAGCTGTGATACAGCTCATTAACCGTCCAGTTGCCATTTATTTTATACAAGAGACTGTCAAATTCTCGGCGATATGAATGCGCACCACGATCTGTTGCACTCACACTTGAACACTGATTCAAGAGGCGAAAACTTTGCTGATCAAATTGACAGCTCTAAGTTTGGAGTCCTCAACAAACCACAACCAAAAAGGGTGACAAATAACTAGAATTCTTCTCCAGATGTTTTCCTTGCCAGCATGTCACTAATGCCAATTGCTGAATGGAGAACTGAAATTGCATTGGGATCAGACCATGTGCCCATCATAATCAGCTTAAACCGTTCCTTAAACGAAATAAAATCCGAGAAAAATACGTATATTAATTTTAACAAAACTAACTGGGATAATTTTACCATTTTTACTGAAATGGAATTCTGTAAGCAATCTTAACCAATAGACGCCCTCTCTGGGGAAAGAAAATTCAGAACAATGTTTAACAAAGCTAGATCTCGCTTCATTCCAATCGGCAGAATACAAAAGATTAAACCAAACTTTCCACAAAAAGCTTTTGTTTTTTCATCCCAAAAAGATGACACCCCTAAGGCAGATCCAACCGATTCTAGAATTACGGGCTGGAACACAAACGTAATAAATGGAAATATTTAGTGAGTAAGTCAAACTTTGACACAAATAAAAGTCTGTGGAAGGTGTTTAAGGATTTAACACATCGGCGTCAAACGGGTAACAACTGCATGATCTCCTTCGATGACATCCCAACCGAAAGCCATAGCAAATGCGAAACGAAATTCATCACGTAGTTTACAGAAAAACAAAGTAAACATGAAAAGAAATTAGATCAGTATTAAGACATATGCGCAAACTTAATACTGAAAATTTCGAGGATATCATATTTTCCGAAGAAGAGGCTGAAAACGCAATAAAGAAAACCAAATCATCTAAAGCTATTAGACCGAACGGCATCTCAGCCATCATGCTAAAAACACATTGGACTCAAAGGGTTTAACCCTCTCACAACCATACTCAACACGCTCCAGATACCAAATATCTGGAATACAGTCAAAATAAATCTAATTTTGAAACCTGGCAAGCCTAAAGAAAAAGAAGGTTCCTATAGATTGATCTCCATCCTCTCATCGGTTGCAAAATTGATAGAAGCAGTTCTGTTACGTCGGTTAACTGGATCCTGCAACGTCACATAAACATGGGTTTAGGAAAGCACATAGTACAACCACCGCTTTTCATAGAATCTAAAACTAAATCAGCGATGGTTTAAACCAAAAACATGACTTATCAAAAGCTTTCGACACAGTGTCACACGCTGCACTACTGAATGATATTTTCAACACTAATCTGCCAGGGTTAGTAAAACGCTGGTTATGTAACTACCTAGGAGGCCGCCAAACATCTAAGACGGGAGTGCTCAGACAAGGAGTCCCACAAGGTGGAGCTCTCTCACCTTCATTATTCAACCTTTACCAAAGTAGTATATCAGCACTACCGGAAGAAATAACCATCATGTCATATGCAGACAATTGAACGGTGCTTGCAACAGGAAACAACCTGGAACATAATGTCCTAAACACCTACCTTAGCATGAGTGGTTTAAAACCAGAAAATTGAAACTGTCCACTGAAAAGTCCACTTCCACACTTTTCACCACATGGACGAAGGAGGTAAATACAACACTTAAAATCTGCATTGACAACATACTAATTCCTATGGTAAAAAATCCAAAACTGCTAGGGTAACATTTGATCCACTACTTAAATTCAACTCTCCTGCTCAACAAGTGAACACAAAACCAAAAAACTGAAATAATGCACTGAAAATTCTAGCGGTTAGTTCGTGAGGTCAGGATAAAAACACAATAATAACAGCATATAAAGCATAAGAAAGGCCTGACACCCACTGGAAAAGGTTACAAATAACACAGAACGCAGCCTTGCGTACAGCAACCGGATGTTTTTTAATGACCCACCGAGATCACCTAGTCGAGGAATGTAACATATTGCCGGTCCATGAATACAGCAAAATGCTTACCAAACAATATCTATGGGCCTGTAATAAAGAGCAATATGTCTGCAATGACACCCTATTCATGACAACACGACCTAGAGACATAAGAAGAACTGCGAAATGCTTCCTACAAGATGTTAAAAACAATCAAGTCATCGGTCACATCGACGAACCTAAGTATAAGACGGGCTTTTAAAATTTACACACCAAAGTTGTTGAAGACATAATAAAGAACTACGCCCCAAATCAAGTTTTTACAAGTCACCAGAAATCGCTGCCGAAGAAGTAAAACTACCACACAGCGCCAGAACCGTCCTAGCGCAGTTGAGATCTGGTTGGTCACTTATCTTAAATAACTACATGAGGAGAATTGACAAGGAAATGGTTGACAAGTGTTCCGCATGTGACGGCACGCCACATAATGCTAACCACCTTTTCAATTGTCTAGAGAAACCAACCGACCTGACGAAGGAAGATTTGTGGTACCGCCGAACACTTCATAAACTTACACCAGAACAGTTGGCATGCGAGACTCAGTTCAAACAACTTCTTATCAAAACTGACAACTAATTTATTATTAAATTACAATTTAAGGAAACAATCATTGAGTTTGGCAATTCGATAAAAACCGCTTTGAGCAGGCTTTTTGCTGTGGTGAGAAATTTTAAAATGTCTTCAAGCTGTCACAAAAGAATAAAGCCCCTAGACAAGGTTGCGAGTAGTTTGTGATGCTTTAACATAGATCATGACAGAAAATCTTTGAATGACCATTTTATGATGGTCGTAGTTCCTTGTATTCTATATCTCATTAAGATTACAGATATGTTTTCAATACAGAAATATAAAAAATGTATCGTCAAATTGAGTGAGGGCAAAATTCAAATGAACCAATTTAGCATTACAATAGCTTCTCACAGAGGCTTTACGTGTTTTACAGCTGCAGCACTCTTTGAATATACCCCCTAATAGTGTAATGTCGTTGCGTTAATGATTCTGGGAATACAATGGTAACATTGCTCAATGCCATAATTGAAATTCTCTCCTTTACTCAATATTTTGTTTCCTGGCCGACTGCCTGATTGTCTTGTAATTTCTTGTTATTTCGGTAAAAAACTAAAACTTGATTACCATAGGATATTAAAATATGTTTCTTAATTATAGTGTTAAAAAGTAACGTTAATTTTAAGTTGTTGCAGGAAAGCTACGTAGTTGGTTTTACTAAATTCCCCCACGAAAAAAAAATTTTTTTCAGCGTTGGAAAAATTAACGAACAATTTTACAAAATCTACCTCAATTTAGGGTTAATCATTTCATACCCTTTTACCGAAGACTGGTGGTATTTTATTCACCCGGCTTATGGGAGAATGCTTTTAGTGCTGGTATATTCTGGTACTGATTGCTGGTATAACCGTGTATTGCTTACTATGGAATAATGTAATTGTTTTTGTACAGCTTTCATGTAATGGAACAATACAGATTTTTTAATGTAAACAAATAAACCAGTCTTATTTTATGCAAGCTATTAAACCACTTTTATGTGATTTATGTAAATATTATTATTTTAAAAATACACATAAAACTCATTGTTTTTCGTTATTAGATTTTTTTTGATTTTCTTTGAGAGTTTTTGTAGTTGTAACTTGTAAGACGTATTTATATATAGCAATTTAATCTGGTGGTGGTAAAACTATTAAATTAAATTCAGCACATGGCTTGAAGCTTAAAACTTTACGCTCAATAAATCAAAGATAAAAAAGCCATATATTTATATCAAATTGAAAGTTGGTTAAAATAAATGTAGAAAAACATAATTATTACAATCGGATTGGTTTTTGTGAACAATTAAGCTTAAGTACATATTGGAAATCACTTGAATTTTGCAATTCGAAATAATTTTTCATTTTCTCTAAAATTCCTTTAGAAAAAATTTTGTTGTGTTTCGTGTCAGAATTCGAACTACACTCATCAGAGACACATCGTTCAAATTCCGTGTGTCTTACACAACTTAGCCAAAGCGGCGATGACGAAACATGTTTTAATTTTGATGTTCAGATAATTTCTAAATTGAAACTTCATCCAAAAATACCAAAGAAATACAATTTTCAATATGTAATCATAGATGAAAAATTCAACTTTTAAGTAAATATGAAAAATGATGAAGTTTCAATTTAGAAATTATCTGAACATCAAAATTAAAACATGTTTCGTCATCGCCGCTTTGGCTAAGTTGTGTAAGACACACGGAATTTGAACGATGTGTCTCTGATGAGTGTAGTTCGAATTCTGACACGAAACACAACAAAATTTTTTCTAAAGGAATTTTAGAGAAAATGAAAAATTATTTCGAATTGCAAAATTCAAGTGATTTCCAATATGTACTTAAGCTTAATTGTTCACAAAAACCAATCCGAAATTAAAAATTCCCCTAATGTTGTCTATATTTCCTAACCAAAAATATAACAACATATTGACTTTACGTCAGATATTAAGTTTCGCATTGATTGGCAACAATCAATAATGACTTTACACTCGTGACTTAGGATGTTGATTAGAATGTTGACTTAGATGTTGACGAAATATTCTCTCATCCTATGAATTCACACATCGTAATATCTAGAAATTTAATACAAAAAATACCAAAATAATTATTACAAGTTTTGTCGATTTTGTGGGTTATATAGCAGTTAGCACTATATATGACATAATTTGGTTGTATTATGAAACAAAAGTAGTCAACTTTACATTACCACTCCTACTTCCTACAATTCACAAATAGACCATTACGGCCCTTTTTAAACAATGCTTTGCAACTTTTTAATCCATGCAACATCTAATCAACTTATTTGAATGAATCGCCTTGTGTGAGAGTTGTCAATGGATTGTATGTTAATTTTATCGTTGTAACTACAAGCACAAACAGGAGAAGGAAACGATATTTCATCTGCTCTTCTCTTCCCATAATCTGACTCAAAACACTTAAAAATGACACGCTTATATTTTTAAATCCGTTCGTCATTCCGTTTTCCAAACAAGCTTTTTTGTTTAACATTAACTCAACCACATATGCAAGAATTGTAAAACTTGTATGTAACTGCCAAGACCCACACCGTTAAAGTGGTTTGAGGAATTGTTGTCCCATCGTATTATTTTATCGATTGTTCATATCTATCCGAAAAATATCTAATTTTATGCAATATTAAGCCTTTTAATTGTATTATTTTGTTTAGTTTTCAATAAAATAAAATTTATGCTGCCAATGCAGATAGTTTGTTTATACAAATTTATTTTTTTATCTCAAAAATGTAAGCTCATTATTACATTTTCAACAAAATTCAATTTGAAGTCAAACGATACCTAGGCTTGTTTGTATTTGTTTAGCAACATACTAAAAACATATATTTTCTAATCGGTTGAATAACTATAGATTATGATTAACTATGATTAAAATAGTCTATCACCTCGGAAGCCAAAGTATTATTGATTTGATCTCCAGGCTATTACAGAGGGAAAAACGAGTTTGAAATGACACACCAAAATCAAAATCAAATGTCAAACCAAAATACAAGAAAAATCGGACCGAAAACAAGAATCTATCAATTGAACATTGAAGGATCTAGCAAATTGACATGCGAGAATTTATCGCATCAACTAAGAGATTATAACATAGATATTGCAGTCATTCAAGAAACAGACATTGCATCATAGATGAAACTTTAGTTACAATAGGCGAAATTCCTGGATATGAAATTATCGGAGCAACATTTCATAAATCGTATGGAACTGCAACGCATGTAAAATGTGGTGTTGAAAATGTAAAACAAGTGGAAACCTCTTCCACAGTCGATATTTTTATCGTAACAATGGAGGTTGGCAGAACAAATATTATCAAAGTATATAAACCACCAAACACAGCCTGGCTGACTAATGTTCTCCCTTCATATGATAAACCGACATCTATATTGGTGACTTTAAGATCCATCACAGACTATTGAAATATCAGAATGATGACATCAACAGTATCACACTTGTAAATTGGTCTGGACAGCAAAACTTGCATCTCATATTCGACGCGAAAGACCTTGGTTCTTTTCAATGCGGCCGATTGCACAGAGATTACAACCCAGACCTTTCTTTCATTTCATATAATTCGAATGGTCAATCAATCCATGCTTTACGACAAGTATTATTGGGTTTCCCACATTTTCAGCATCGACCAGTAATAATAGAGGCTGGAATACAAATTCCGATGATACATTCAACACAGAAACCTAGATGGAATTTTTGAAAAGCTTCATGGCAAATTTTTTCAAAAGACTTAGATGCTTCTATACGATTTATTCCACCAGTTACAAAAAACTACGACCGTTTTGTTGGCGCTACTATAACAGCTGCAAAAAAATTCATACCGCAAGGCTATCGTTTGGAATATATTCCAGGAGGGAACGAGAAAAGTGAAAGACTTTTCGATGAATTCAAAGAAACTGGAGACCCATGAAAAAGCTGAGGATCTATTAAAATTTTTAGATGCTAATCGACAAGAAAAGTGGATGTCTGCTATGGAAAATATGGATTTTACACATTCTAGTAAAAAAGCATGGAGTCAAATACGAAAATTGGGTGATGGGAAAAAGAAATATTCAGATAAAACAAACATCAATCCAAATGTAATAGCGAACAGGATAGTAAATGTGTCAAGAGTTGAAATCTTAAAAACTTGAAACGAAACACACCAAGATCTTCCGAATATTGTTGCCCTTTCACCATCGAAGACATTACAGCTTTATTATCGGACATGAAATCGGAAAAAAGCTGCTTACGATAATGTCTATCCAGAATTCCTCAAAAATTACGGAGAAAATACCAGAAAATGGCTTGCTCGCTTCTACACCAACATAATGGAAACTGTAATATCACCGAATGCTTTCAAGAAAACAAAAATTACAGCATTGTTGATACCAGGAAAGATATAGTAAAAAATCCGGAAAGTTGTAGACCAATCGCACTGCTAAGTGTCTGTTACAAATTATTTGAACGATTAATTTACAACCGAATTGTAGCGAAAATTGATGAGGTCTTACCTCCAGAATACGCTAGTTATCGTCGAGGGCGCAATTGCAAAGATCAAGTTTTGTCACTAGCCAACTATATAGAATTTGGTTTTAAAAAAAAATTAAAAACGTCTGTTGTTTTCATAGACCTCACAGCGGTTTATGACACCGTTTGGCGAAAAGGCCTAATATATAATCTGCTCAACATTATTCCATTGCTCAAGTAATCAACAAAATGTTCACAAATCGCCTTTTCCAAGTCTATCGAAACAATGAGAAGAGTTCTTTCAGGAAATTGAGTAATGGTCTCCCAAAAGGATCAGTATCGGTTCCATTATTTTTCAAAATTTACTTGATCGATTTACCAACAACTCAATCAAGGAAATTTGGATATGCTGATGATATAGCAATTGAAATTCGATCGAAGCAATTTTCAATTAATGAAAACATTTTGGGGGAAGATCTAATAATACTGGCAGATTTTTTTCAAGAAATGGAGACTATGCCCAAGCATGGATAAAACGGAAGTTTGTTGTTTCCATTGAAACAACAAAGAAGAAAATACAAAACTGTTGATCAATTTCAACGGAAAACAACCAATCTGAAATATTTCGGTCACACATTGAACAGATCACTCACACACAGCTTGAAACTTGAGGCCAAGTTAAAGACAAGAAATAATATCATACACAAACTTGCGGGATCAACATGGGGAGCTTCTGTGAATGTATTAAGAACATCTGCTAAGGCTCTTGTTTTCTCCTCAGCTGAATATTGCGCGCATGTTTGGTTGAAAAGTATTCACGCAACAAAAAATTGGTGTACAGCTAAGAACAACAATGCGTATTATCACCGTAGCAATCGACATAACACCAATAGAGTTAAATAATTAAGTATTAAATTTGTTAATTTAATAAAAATGTTTTATTTTCTAACAAATTTTTTATAAAAATGAATAGAATGGCTTCCAGTTTTATCTAATATTAAATTTCAACATTTGCGACGATCCCGGGCCTTATTAAAAGAATATAATAAGATAATGGACAATGAACTACTCCCAGCATATCAAGATCTCACTAAACCAAATTTTCATAGATTGAAATCTCGTAAGCCACCTGAATTTTTCTTTGAAGAACTCAAAACAAATAATTTTGACAAAAACGAATCATGGAAAAATGAGTGGGCATCTTTCAAATCTAATAATTTATTATTACTGGACATAACAGACCCCAATATCAAATTGAATGGCTTTGACATTCCACGTAATTTATGGGTGAAATTGAACAGAATCCGAACATTGAACGAAATATGTGCTGATTGTTTTTACAAATCGGGAGTAGTAACGTCACTGTCTTGTGATTGTGGAGCACAAAAACAAACAAATCGTCCCATCGTCTCCGAATGCCCCTTACGCTCTTTTCAAGGACCAATAACAGATTTTATCGACGCAACAGCGATTGCACTCGAATGACTGAAAAATCTTAACGTTGAAATTTGAGTTCCGTGAATTGTTAACTTTGGTTGTATCCATACGCTAAATAATAACTATGTAGTATGAAATGATCTGAACGGAGTCAATAACATGAATCAAGAAACTGATATAAACCAATCAAGGTTCCAACTTTTACTCGGTTAAATAATATCTAGATATTTCAATTTATAAATTTTCATTACATTTTTATACGCTAATTCCTAAGAAATCATAAACTTTGTACAAAAATTGAATGGAAACGCCCCTCATTATAATTTTCACGGAAAAATCATAATAATATAAGCTGCCTCATAAAATATAAAATCGACTGTCAATCTTCTTATTGATACAATTCCGTTCACTTAATAAATTTTTTAATATCGATTATTTTTATAGCATTTGATATAAAATTTTCTTTCTAATTTATTAGATTACATTGTATTACCTTAGAAAGATACATTTGATATTTGAGACGAGTGATACTGACACTACACAAAATATTGTTATTAAAATACGGCGTACGTGGTAATTTGTTTTATATAACTTTTAACTTTTTAAGTCCTGTATGAGTTTTTAGCGTGGTGATGCATTTATGATTAAAATTATAGAAATAATCTGTAACATTAAAATTATATAAACAGTGAGCTTAACTTAAGATATAACAGATTCCAAGGCATCTGAGGCGTTTGATCCCGGTAAATAATACTATTTATATAATATTCAGCTCAAACTAAAAGTCTCCAGTATTGAAAGCATGGCAGCTTAATTTTTGAACATTGACGAATAAACCACAGAAAATAGTGTTTTTCATGAATGACGTCAGCAACATGGAAATTGGATTTAAAATTTGGTGCATTGTGCCCTTTTCATTAATCATGGTGCATGTGCAATCAATTTTGTTTAACTTTCGGTCTTCGATGGTATGTCTTTGTTTAAAACGTGATACAAAATGGTTTGTATAGCAAAGACGAATATATAGAAAATCACCATCAGTACTTAACACTTTCAACTTAATTTTTCCACTTTGCTTCCTCACCTAAGTGTCCCTAACATTTCCGGCTTATCATTACAGTATCTAAAATCATACAATAAAACATAAACCAAACAGGAAAACAAATATAATATTTTATTTAATTTTTTGTCATTAAAAATAAACCGGTAAACGGTAAATTCATCAAACTCGTTTGAATTTTTTCCAATGACAAACCATGGGTTTCCAAAACAAAACAAAGCACCAAGTCCGCTTAATCCAGCAAAAAAAACAAAGAATTACAAATATTCCCAATCCAAATAAAAGAATTCAGCCCAATCGTCATTGAAAAAATATAACCAATAATTCCAATTATTGTAATCCAACTAAAGGATTCACTTAAGGCTTCCAGCAGCCAAATTCTGTAACTGTGAAACGGTGAAGTGATATGTTTTTTATCACTTCACCGCAAAAATATCTAAGTGAGTGAAGTTTTAAAATTATAAAGTTAACACTGACTTTTTGTTTGGCAATAAAATGAAATCGTTTCTTCTTTTGTTATTGACATTATGTCAAAAAACACCATAACGTCAAAGTGATTTGATTTCTTAAAATTGCATTTCTAAATTAAATACAGATTTATTTTTCAAATTTATTTTTTAATATATTTATATATATATTTAAATTTATAAACGTTTTACGTTTAAATTGTGTTAAAAGTTAAAATAAACATTTATTTTTATATATTGTTGACGTTTGACAATGCGGCGCTTGCTATTTAATTTTTTAACATTCAAATCACATAGGTCATTCAATAAGTCCGTAGGATGACACATAGATGGCGTTACTAGAATTTTTTCCATATGATTTTTATTTAGTACTAACCTTCAAACGATACGTGTATAAATTTGACAGCAATCTGACTATTTATTCGTGAGTTATAGCATTTTGTGTGAAGCAACTTTTGTTTTTGAAAAAAAATGGAAAAAAGTGAATTTCGAATTTTAAAAAAAGCATTACTTTTTGATGAAAAAAAATACAGTGGAAACCAAACAATGGCTTGATAAACATTATTCAAACTCTGCTCCATCGAGACAAATGGTACAGAAGTGGATGGCTGAATTTAAATGTGGTCGTACCAGCACAAAAGATGCAGAGCGCAGTGGACTTTTGGATCGATTGAAGGCTGAAATCGCAAAGAAACGGCCACATTTGCAAAAGAAAAAAGTGTTGTTTCACCAAGATAATGCACCGTGTCACAGATCGATGAAAACGATGGCAAAATTGAATGAATTGGGCTTTGAATTGCTTACCCACCCACCATATTCTCCAGATTTAGCCCCCAGCGACTTTTTCCTGTTTTCAGATCTCAAGAGAATGCTTGCTGGAAAGAAATTTAAGTCCAATGATGAAGTAATCGCTGAAACTGAGGCCTATTTTGACGAGAAAGAGAAATCGTACTATAAAAGTGGTATAGAAAAGTTGGAAAATCGCTATACTCGTTGTATCGCCCTCGAAGGCAACTATGTTGAATAAAAAAATCGAGTTTTGTCAAAATGTTGTTTTTTTCTTACTTATCTTACGGACTTATTGAACGACCTGTTATAGAATCGCAAAAATGGTAAAATGATAAAAAATTAATGATAAAATCGAAATGAAGAAATTTTTAACACTTCACCACTTCACAGTTACAGAGTTTGGATGCAAGTTATAAAAATATATCACATTAATTATTATAAATACGGTTTGTGCAAGAGATGTTGATATGAGTTGTAACCGTCTTCAACATCATCAGCTAATTGTGAGTTTACATAAAACGCTATGGTTTGCGTTAATCCAACAAAATTTACAGTAACATTAGCATCGTACTGAACTTTTGCTTTTCTTAGAATATCGGATGTAAAAGCAGTTATAACATATGAACCGCTCAGTTGCACTATTATTGTCAATACTATAACAATAAACATTCGTCGGTAGGTTGATCGTCGCTGCAACTCCTGAATTGCATTTGTTGTATTGTTAATATTATTATTTTATTCAGTCTGTTCCATTATTTCATTTAAAGAATCTGGTTATCGTCCAAACCAGGCTAATACCTCTTTTGCATTTTCTGGTTTGTTTTTGTTTATAAAACTCACAGGTGTTTCTGGCAAAACAAATAACAACAATGCAGAGATAATTTCGTAACTGCTAGAACCATACTTAATAACTACATGTTGATAAACTATCCAATAATAAATGCATACAAGAGACCTGCATTTAAAAAGACTGCTGTGTATGCAGAAATACTAAGACGAATTTCCTAGACTAAAATATCTCGTCCTGCAGATTGACTGAGTCCAGAACTTAGTCCAGATAAAAGTCTTCCTATTAACATGCATACAAAATGTCCGCTACCCAAGATTAAGGCCCAACCGATTGCAGTCGGCACCATAATTAAAAACAATGAATTTTTTGATCCAATTTTGTTGACGATAAAACCCCCAAAAATACTTGTTCAACCTCCTAAAAGTGATACAGAAATTTTCATTCATTCAATTATCAATCATCAACCGAAGTCAGAAGGAGAAGGTTGTCTGCTAAATTTTAAAGAAAAAAAAGGAAAAAAATAATCGAAAATAAAAAAAAACTGTATTTTGTTTTATTTTATTTTTCATGTATGTCTTTATAAAGACAGAGTAAAGGTAAAATAAGATAAAATACACTGAGTGTGTTAGTGTTATTGAAAACAAAGTGAAGTGAAGACAAGAGGCGTACAATTATATAATTGGTGAGATAGTTCTTTATAAAAAAATAATTTGGTATTTTAAATTTACTGTTACCAGGCGGTAGGCAGGTAAACTTCTACCTTTTATTGCTTTGATGTAATAAATTTATTATTTTAAGGCATAAATTTGTTTGTATTGCCTGGCAACAAGAAATGTAAAATTTCGTTTTAGTTATTAGTAAGAATTTCGAGTTTTGTTAGTGTCTTTTGTGTCCCCATTTTTTTTGCTTCTCCCTTATAATGTAACTGTTGCATGAAAGCTGCTATCGTGTTTTTTGACAGAGATACCCAGTTTTTTTGGTACTGTGTTGGGTTGAAATTTAGGCCTGGTCAAATTTCAGTATCTATACCTGCAATGTCAAAGGTAAGTCTTTGTCTTAACAAAATGGCAGCAGAGTGAACCAACAGCTTAGCGTTGACTTCAACAACATAAGAGGTCTCAATTCGAATCTAAACGAGGTTCATCACTACATCGAAAAAAATAAACCTGACATATTGTTTCTTACCCAAACAATTGTCAGTGGCAACGCATCGAAATTGGATCTCGATAAATACTGGATACCTAGTTACGAATTGGAACATTCTTTTTATAACAAGCATGGTGTTTGTGTATTTGTTTGAAATTCACTTTTATGTATAAGAATTAAAGCCTACGAGTTGAACTCTTAGCACCATAACTCTCTATCACTGAAGATCTCAGGTGTTGATGAAACTATGTTTATAATAGGATTATACAGATCTCCAAATTCTCCCCAGGATGTCCATTTTTCGAGCAAATATCGGCTAATCTAGACAAGATTACCACGGACTTCCCCAAAGCAAGACTGGCCATTCTTGGAGACTTTAATATTCATAATAAAGAATGGCTTAAGAATTCATCGCGCACTGACGACGTAGAAAGACAAGACTGAACTGATACTCGCAGATTATCACGGTTTGACGCAAATGATAGATTGTCCCACTAGAATCCCAGATAATTCACATCATAAGCATAATTTGCTGGATATGTTTTTGACAAACGAACCAGATACTATGAAGAGAAAAGTTGAACAATCCCTCGGAAGATCGGACCATCTACTAATATCAGCTATAGTGCAATTTACATCACCGATACAAATTAAAGCAAATCCTCGTCGTGTTTGGAATTATAAACGCGCTGACTAGGAGGGACTGAGAAACTTTTATGTTGAAACACCTTGGAAAACTATCTGTTGTGTTGATCAAGATCCTAGCACATCGGTAATAAGAATTTCTGAAATCATAAAAGACGGAATGCCGCAGTTTATTCCAAATCGATTAATCAATCCTAAAACTGAGCCGTGGTTCACGAGTGATGTTGAGACAGTGAGGAATATACGCAAAGCATTTAAAAAGTTTAGCTCAAACAAAACACCTGAAACCCATAGCGCCTATAAGCAAGCCAGAAATATTAGTAAATACAAAATAGACTTGGACAAAAACGCGTTTATCCAGAAGAAAGCAAAGAAATTCGACGGGCACCCATCTGGCTCACGTAGTTTCTTCCAGGCAGTTAAATCAGTCCAGAGCAATTTTGTTAGATCCTCTTTTCCAACCTTAGTTCTGAATGACATTCCCGTGACCGACTTGAAGGAGAAGGTGGATCTTTTGGGTCGTATTTTTGCAGAAAACTCAAACATAGTTGAACCTCCCCATTTTACCTCACTCATTTCGACAGTTGTAATGAATATGAAACCAATTATTTTTCGTTGCAATATTGTACGGAAAATGCTTCTTTCTATCAATATCAACAAATCTGCTGGCCCCGACGGTATTCCACCTCTCATTCTTAAAAACTGGCTCCAATTTTAACAAAAAAATTCTATTTATCTTATAAAACCGGAATATTTCCCGATTCTTGGAAGCTGGCCAGCGTTCAACCCATATCAAAAAAAGGCAGTAAGATAGATCCTAACAATTATAGACCAATTGCAATTCTGTCGGTTTTGGCTAAAATGTTTGAAAAATATGTTAACTACAATCTAATAGATTATTTGGAAATGTCACGAATCATTGATGATAAGCAGTATGGTTTAAGTAGAAGTCATGCAACAGGTGATCTGTTAGCCTACGTATCCCATCTCTGGAACAAATCGCTGGAAAACTATGATGGAACAATCAGTATTTCACTTGACATTTCCAAAGCATTTGATAAAGTGTGGCATAAAAATCTCATAGCTAAATTAAAATCTTATGGCATAGACCATCTTACTGTCGCATGGATTCATAGTTTTCTTACAGGTCGCCAATTTTAAGCACATTTAGATGGTATCACATCCAATATTTTCACAATCAATGCTGGGATCCCCAAAGGTTCTGCACTCTCACCAACCTTGTTTCTTCTATACATTAATGATTTACTTATTTCCACAGCGCACTCAATCCATAGTTTTGTTGATAACATCACATTGCATGCGTCACATGCATCTCCTAAATTTTGATCTTATGCTGCAGTTACCACTGATAGAGAGCTGCTAATTGATTCTATCAACAAAGACCTGGATCGTACAATGGAATGGGGTGGTCGTAATCTTGTTTCATTTATTCCAACCAAAACCAAATTTTGCCGTCTTTCACGAATAGAGTGACATAAAAATTTCCCTATTAAGATAAACCATGAGGAATTGCGTGAGGTTGAATCAGCTATAGACTTCTTGGAGTGGATATTCAAAATAACCTGAAATGGAATAAACATGTGTTCAACCTCGCTAAATTTGCAATGCAAAAATAAGGATTCTTGAGTCGATGTAAAAAGTATTTCAATCCCGAGCAAATTTTGCTAATCTTCAAGTCATTTATTCGTCCATGTATGGAGTACTGCTGTCATGTTTGGGGAGGAGCTTGTCAGTCAACAATAAAATGTCTAGACTCTGTACAGAGAAAAGCAATACGGTTGATTGGTAATACTGATCTAACGGACCAGCTTGATTCACTACAGCACAGAAGAAATGTGACTGAATTGTCAATCTACTATAAATATAACTTTAGCGAATTCTCCTCTAAGGAAATTCAAAACATCCTTCCATTGTGTGCGCAGTATAATCGACAAACAAGAGATGCCGAGTTATCCCATCCATTTGTTGTACAAATACCTCGTTGTAGAACTGTGTCCTTTCAGAACGATTATTTTAATAGAGTGGCCAAATTGTGGAACTCAGTGCCTCCCTCTGTATTTCCCGATGAATTTTCCCCTCAGGCATTTATACAAAATACCCATCGTAAAACAATTATTATAGTTATCCATATATCCTCATTCCTTTCATTTTCCTCATCTCCTTCCTTTATAGTTGACATGGTATCTTCGGATATTCAAAGAGTCTGAATAATTAAAATTACATAAATATTACAACATGTCTAACTAATTAATAAAAAAAAATAATCCATGAACTTGGCGAAGAAGTAAACGAGTAGTTTTCTGTTAGTTCTTTATAGAATGGAGAAGACCAGCCAAGTGTTGCTCCCATTGAGAATGCTGCACCAGTGGCTGTTGTTAAAGCTAAAACGACACCATAATCAACAAAACATTTAAAAACAACACAATAATCAACAATACATTTATTAACACTTAAACAACACAATAATCGACCATACATTTACTAATATGTAAACGATACAAATTATCCATTATACATTTATTAACACTTAAACAACCATACATTTATTATTATGCAAACGATACAATTAACAACCATTCATTTCTTAACATTTAAACAACACAATATTATCACTATTTGATCGACACAATAATCAACCTTGCATTTTTCCAAAATCAAAATAAACAAATGCATACACAATTCAAACGTCAAAATGCAATAAAAACCAGATAACAACAATGGGTTGTAAAGTTGCTAGCCATAATAATCCCTCTAGTAGGAAAATTATTCAACGATAATGCAGATTATATCTTACGCCAAATTAAATAATGTGTGAAATGCGTCAACTAAGCTGGTTAGTGTAAAGCTATATTAACAGATGGAACTGGGAAATCTTTCTTTTTTGTCATCATTCATTGTCAACGAAGTGATCTTACAAGTTTATTGTTTTTCTCGTGTTGTAGGTGCAAAGGTTTTTTTCTAAAATACTGGACGTGGTTTTTCTGGAGTTTTTATTATAGATAAAACAAAGGGGATCCAAAAGCTGTGAAAACAAGGAGTTGGTGCCTAACAACATCGGTAAGAGTTTTCATTATAATAAAGTGATAGTAAAATATATACGTGGTAATGATGACAAAATCCGTCCGTCATTTTGTGAATGCATTTAATCTAGTCATCATATGTAAAAGTAATTACAGTAATTACAAATGCAATCAACTTAGTCTTCATGTGTGAGAATGATATGTGATGTTGCAATCGAGTCTTCATATGTGCTAGTAGTTATAAATTCCAGTCTTCAAAATATGATGATACCACAATATATGTCGCCAGTCTTCAACATTGAATTGTGGTTATTTAATCTCCAACATACAATATAAGTCAATTCCAGTCTTCAACATTGAAATGTGGTTATTTAGTCTTCAACATACATATAGTTTTCAACATTTGATGATACCACAATATACGTCGCCAGTTTTCAACATTGAATTGTGGTTATTTGATCTCCAATATACAATATAAGTCAATTCCAGTCTTCAACATTGAATTGTGGTTATATAGTCTTCAACATTTGATATTACCACAATATACGTCACCAGTCTTCAACATTGAATTGTGGTTATATAGTCTTCAACATTTGATATTACCACAATATACGTCACCAGTCTTCAACAATGAATTGTGGTTTTCTAGACTTCAACATATAATATAATCTTCAACATTTGATGATACCAACATTGAATTGTGGTTATTTAGTCTTCAACATATGATGATACCACAATATACGTCACCAGTCTTCAACATTGAATTGGGGTTATTTAATCTCAAACATACAACATAAGTCAATTCCAGTCTTCAACATTGAATTGTGGTTATTTAGTCTTCAACATATGATGATACCACAATATACGTCGCCAGTCTTCAACATTGAATTGTGGTTATTTAGTCTTCAACATTTGATATTACCACAATATACGTCGCCAGTCTTCAACATTGAATTGTGGTTACATAGTCTTCCACATACAATATAGTCTTCAACATTTGATAATACCACAATATACGTCGCCAGTCTTCAACATTGAATTGTGGTTCTTTAGTCTGCAACATTTGATATTACCACACTATACGTCGCCAGTCTTCAACATTGAATTTTGGTTATTTAGTCTTCAACATACAATATAGTCTTCAACATCTGATGATACCACAATATACGTCGCCAGTCTTCAACATTGACTTATGGTTCTCTAGTCTTCAACAAACAATATAGTTTTCAACATTTGATGATACCACAATATGCGTCGCCAGTCTTCAATATAGAATTGTGGTTATTTAATCTCAAACATACAACATAAGCCAATTCCAGTCTTCAACATTGAATTGTGGTTATTTAGTCTCCAACATCCAACATAAGTCAATTCCAGTCTTCAACATTGAAGAGAGGTTAATTAGTCTTCAACATACAACATAAATCAATTCCAGTCTTCAACATGGGATACCGATTATTTAGTCTTCAACCTACAATATAAATGAATTTCAGTCATCACCATTTGATATTATTAACGCAATTGCATTAGCAGCCTTCAAAATGGAATTGTTGCATCTTCAAACCAATGTCAACCAACTTAATATACAGTCCATTAAAAATTTCGTATTGTTAAACATTTAATAAGATTTAATTTGAAGTTGTTCTTTTATTTTAAAGATTTAGGATTGGCCTGGATTTCAGGACGTGTTAACGTTTTGTCAGTGATAACCATTATCAGCTGTAATATAAAAGAAATTGAATCATTAATTATTTTTCAAAATTTCTATTTCAATCGTCATTAGTTATACGGACGATGTAAAATTAATTTGGAAATAACATTTCCGCAGGCTCAAAAAGCCGGTTCCACTTTCACACTTCTTGGTGAAATAGTCAATAAATATACAGTTGCTGCCAATGCAATGCAATCATCAATGCAATCATGCAATCATCAAGTTATGTGATTAATTAAATACCCAAAACATAAAAGGGATAAAAAACGATCAAAAGCGCTCGATAGCGAATCTATGTCGAAGATATGCCAACAGCTCTCTATTGCCAAATTGCCACATTTGCAGATGTTTTTTTTTAACAAAAAGTTTTGTGTTATAGGGTTTGCAATATATGCCACAACAACAGATAAATACCTTTTAAGACCTAGGTCCAACAACAACTTGCGCTCTAAGGTGTTGGTGATCGCATTTTTAAACCTCTGCGGATTGAAACCACCTGAGACTATGGATCGGCAAACTATTCTATTTGTATGCAAGTCAGACAAAGAAGTCTTTCTGCGATCTACCACTATGACAGCGCGGGATATCGATCATTTGACTGGTTGCGGTAGCCAATTGCCAAGTGAAACGGGGGTAAGAATAAGTTTGAGGCATGATGTTGTGTAGCACAACATTATGCTATGCAACGGAATATATAAATAAACCTTTATCTTTCTAATTAACCTGAAATTATAAATACATTTAAATACATTTTTAGTACATAAGTTATTAATGTACTAATTAGATATTTAAGGAGAATTTTAATTGAAAAACATTCAGAATTGATCTGATGATCAAATAATAAACATCTAAAAAATAAATATTTTATTTAATTTTGTAAATAATTAAAGTTTTTTAAAATAAAGGAAACAAAGAAAGTTTTTATTATAAATGTTATTATTCATTTTTGAAATTATGGTTCTTTTGTGTTTTGTGAACGACGACCACCCACAACACTGGTGACAGCGGAAAAACGCTATAAAAATAATTAAAACAAATGTTTAAACTAAAAATGCAATTGTATAGTGAAAAAAACTAAAAACAATCTCTGTGTAAATTAAATTAAAAAAATTAAATAATGTACGTATTCTTAATAAACGTACATATTTCATAATTGAACTCAGTATGAGGTAAAACGTTTCCAAATTTTACCGAAATAATATGAACAGTTAAACTTAAAACCTAAATGAAATTATTTAGTGGTTAAAATAATAATTAAGAACCATTTATTCTACTACAAATATTCTTAAATACAACAAATAAATCAAATTTTGAAAACGCTGATTTTCAATACAAAATAATCCAGATAAATTTCAAAAATTATAAAATATAATTCTTTATTTTGCAATCACAAACATTAAACATATTTGATCAAACGGTCGTGTTAAAATATAAATTGTGATTCCTAATTATAATTATCTAAACTAAGTGAAAAAACTATTGAAAAATAAAATTTTGTTAATTACAAAATTTGTTAATAAAAATAAAATCTATTACTATGATTTTAATTACTATGATAATGTGCTGTAAATATTGAATAATGAGATCAACAGTAAATTAAATAAAAAATTCATCCAAACAAAACTAAAATAATCATCTACATTGATAAAAATCACTCAACAATCAAATTATGTACCAAGGATAACCAAGGATAAATAAACGGATAATTACGTCATCATTAAATTAAAATAAAACAAGTAAGAAACAACAGCCAATAAATAAATTTTGATTTATGTTAAAAAAAAGAGTAGAAATTATATTAAACAATTTTTCATAAATTTTTTATTCAATTAAATATTTTTCTCATAATTAGATATATATTTTTGTTTAGATTTGTTTTTCTCCTATATATAATATAACGGTCACAGTTTTAAACAATTAAAGTCAGTTATTATTGACTTTGTTCAATTATAATGTTTTTTCTTTCGATTTTATGAACATTTTTAAAATTAATTGTTTTTCCAAATGTCTGATGACAAAAACAACCAATCTGACAATTTATTAAAACTAAGAAGTGGAAATACTATTAAAAAAGCATCAAACTTCGATTTTTCTTTAAACGTTGAAAGAAAAGAAACGGCAGAAGTAAACGAACAACATTTTCCAAATATGACAAATTTAAACATATCGGAAACTTTAAAACTTATTTCTCCATTTGATGGAACTCCTTCCCAACTTCATCAATTTATTCAATGTAGTAATTTAGTGTTTGATGAACTACATATTAATCAACATAAAAATTTTTTACAATTAATGAAAAAGTTATTAGTTGGTATTGCATACGATGAAACCGTTAAACATTTAGAATATGATAGTTGGACGGATCTAAAAAACGATTTAATAAGCAGGTTCACAGAAATTAGATCCAAACTTGAAATTTTACATGAATTAAATACAATTAAACAAAAACATAATGAAACGGTTAAATCATATGGTAGTAGAATACAGATTCTTTTAGCACAATTAAATGAATTGTGTATTGTAGAAGCAGGTAGAGATTCGAAGAAAACTGTTGAACTGTTGAACGGTCAAACAGCATTAATCGCTTTTCAAGAAGGATTAAACTCTAATATTCGAATGTTAGTCAAATCAATCAATTGTAAAACGCTTAAGGAATCTATATCTAAAGCTTGCGAAGAAGAATCACTTTACAACCGACATTATAATTTAGCTTTGGTAAAATGCCAACTTTGTGAAAAACTTGGCCATTTAGCGAATAATTGTTATAAATTAAAACTCGTGCAAGCGTCTTTTGAAAAAAGAACATCACATTCTGTTTCAGAAAATTCTGATAGACCTAAATCAATTCGCAATTTCAATATAAATTGTGCATACTGTAAAAAATCGGGTCATCATATAAACAACTGTTTTAAAAGAAAAAATGCTGAGATTCAAAAAAATAATATTGCACAAACCAATTCTCCGTCTTTAAATAAAATAGAGTTAGTTAAAACGGGTGATTCAAAAAACCTAATGGGGCTCAACCAGTCTACGTCGATGAAAGCTGTGCGAGCCAAATTTCTTTAATTTCTTCAAGTTCGACAATTTTTCATACTTTTTCAAAATACCTGATGACTTGGTTTTCATTTTTGACACATGACTTATTTCTAGGTAAGACTTCTTATATGCTGAAACTGAATTTTTTATATATTTTACCAATTATTATGGTTTTTTTTATATTTGGTTTTCAAGTTTTTTCTGTTTTACCTTCTTTTGTCATGGTTTCAATATTATCAATAATAATAAATTTTTTGAAAACTCGGGAAATCAGTTTTTCAATTTTTAATTTTTTTTTGAATAAATTAGGATCAAAAAGATTTTACACTTTAATAGCATTAAATAATCTCGACATCGTTCCAATCAAAACAAACTTGCAACCCGATCGCGAATTAAATTTTTTACTTGATACAGGTGCAAGTATTAGTATTATTAAAAAAGGATCAATTAATGGCGAAGTTTTATGCTACCCTGATGAAAAATGTAAAATCACAGGTATCTCCTCAAATCCTTTTTGGACATTAGCTAAATGTTATGGAGAAATTATACTTGATGTTGACCACAAGATTTCTCAGACATTTCAGTTAGTAGATAATAATTTTCCAATTTCTTGTGATGGCATATTGGGAAAAGATTTCCTTGAACAAAATCGTTGCATTATTGATTATGCACAAAATTTTTTAACAGTATCTTGTAAAACAAAAAACTTTAAGTTTGTTTTAAAACAGAATACTCAATTGCCACAAAAATCTATTGCTGGTCGCACAGAAAAAGTGGTCGGACTAGTTTTCCCTGGTATTAATGATGGGGAATATTTTTGTAACACCAACAAATCCTCTGAATCTTTATATTTAGCCAACTCATTAATAAAAATAAATAATCAAATTGGTTATACCTCGATATTAAATTCAGGAGATGATGAATTAATTTTAGAAGATATAGATATAGTTTTGGAGCCATTGGACAATTTCAACATATACAATTTTTCCCATAAATGGGACAACACTTTAACAAAAAGGTTGAATACTATCGAATCTACAATTTTAAAAGAAAACATGAATGATGAAGAATATTTATCTATGATCAACATATGTAAGGAGTATAACGACATTTTCCTACTTGATGGTGATAAATTGTCGACAACTAATGCTATTTCTCATTCAATTCCGATTCATCAAGATATTAAACCAATATACAAGAGGCAATATAGGTTACCAGAGTCAATTAAACCTGAAATTGATAAACAGATAGACCAAATGTTGAGCGATGGAATAATAGAGCCATCTAATTCTCCATGGAATTTTCCATTATTAATAATCCCAAAAAAATCGGATGATCTGAATAAACAAAAATGGCGTATTGTTATTGATTTCAGAAAGCTTAACGAAGCAACGACGAATGATGTATTTCCATTACCTAATATTATTGACATACTAGATCAATTAGGAAACTCAACATACTTTTCATCAATAGACATGGCAAATGGTTACCATCAAGTTCCACTCGATCCAAAGGATAAACCAAAAACAGCGTTCAGTACTCAAAAAGGTCATTACCAATATTTAAGAATGCCACAAGGACTAAAAGGGGCACCTGCGACGTTTCAACGTCTCATGAATAATGTTCTGACAGGTTTGAATGGAATCAAGTGTTTGGTTTACCTCGACGATATTATTATTTATGGAAGAAATCTAAAGGATCATAATAATAAATTGATAGAAGTTTTTAACAATCTCCGGTTATATAACCTAAAACTAAATTTGAGTAAATGCCATTTTCTAAAAAAAGAAATCAGTTTCCTTGGCCATGTAGTTTCCAATTACGGCATTCGGCCCGATCCAAAAAAAATTGAAGTTGTAGTTAATTATCCTGTTCCGAAAACTGCAAAAGATATTAAATCATTTATTGGCTTTGCGGGCTATTATAGGCGGTTTATTCCCAATTTTTCTCATATTGTGTCGCCACTTTTACGATTGTTGAAAAAAAATTCTACTTTCAAATGGGATGCATTTTGTGACCAAGCTTTCGAAGAACTTCGCAAACTTTTGATCTCATCACCCATCTTGCAATACCCTAACTATGAAAAAGAATTTCACATTACTTGTGATGCAAGTAATTTGGCTTTAGGCGCATTTTTATCTCAACTTAACAATAATATAGATCTACCCATAGCTTATGCAAGTCGAACACTTAATTCAGCAGAAAAAAATTATGCTACAGTTGAAAAAGAGCTATTAGCGATTGTTTGGGGAATCGAACAGTTCCGCCCATATGTTTTTGGCAGACACTTTATTATAATAACTGATCACAAGCCACTAAAGTGGCTGTGGAATATTAAAAACCCTTCATCACGGTTAACACGTTGGCGATTAAAGTTGGAATCATATGATTTTGAGGTACGTCACACTCCTGGTAAAACAAATAATGTTGCAGATGCACTCAGTCGCATTTCATTGGACACTGATAAGAACATAAATGTTGTAACTCGTGCTCAAGCTAAGAATGAAGATAAAATGATCGATATATCTGTGTCGAATGACGAAATAAACGAAGATTTGCAAAATAATTCAAATATTGTAGAGATTACTTCAGAAACCGATATAAATTCAGCTATTTCTCAATTCCATGATGGACCATTTGGTGGACATCAAGGAATAAATCGTACCTACAACCGCATGAAGTGCTATTTCAATTTTAAAAATATGTTTAACCGAATCAAAGATTATATTAATTCATGTAAAAGTTGCCAGATAAATAAAGTTTCTAAAAATACTAAAATGCCAATGGTCATTACCGACACTTCATCACAACCATTTGAACGAGTTGCATTAGACATTGTAGGACCAATAAGCCCCGTTACTGTAAATGGTAATTCTTATATACTAACGATGCAAGACGATTTGACAAAGTATAGTATCGCAATACCACTACCGAATCAAGAGGCCGAAACCGTCGCTCGTGCATTCGTTGAACAATTTATTTGTGTTTACGGTGCTCCGACATCGATACTGACAGATCAAGGTAGTAATTTTTTAAGCAAACTATTTACAAATGTTACACGTCTTTTCAAAATTAATAAAATGAAAACATCCCCATATCATCCACAAACGAACGGAGCTCTGGAAAAAAGTCATTTAAATCTTGCAAATTATCTACGTAATTACACAAATTTAGATAAAAACGATTGGGATGATTGGATTCCATATGCTATGTTTTGTTATAATAGTACACCACATAGTGTTACTAAATTTATGCCGTATGAATTATTATTTGGTCATAAACCTATCATTCCATCATCATTTCTAAAAACCATTCAACCACTATATAATTATGATGATTACGTTAAACAATTAAACTTTAAAATGCAAAACTCTTTTGACATAGCGAAATCTAATATAGTTAATTCTAAAGAACGATCTAAAATTTTATATGATAATTCTATCAACCCTACGAAATTTATTCAAGGTGAATTAGTTTTATTAAAAAATGAAAATCGTAAAGGAAAACTTTCTCCATTGTGGTTAGGACCTTATAAAATTAATGAAATCTTAACAGAAGAAAATTCAATAATTGAGATTGGAAAAACATTAAAAACAGTTCATAATAATCGATTGAAAAAATTTAAAAACGAATTCGATATTTAAATATGTACAGAAATAAAAAAAAAACAAATTTGTACAAATTTATATAATAAATATATAATATACATATAAGAACTTTGTATTATATTTTTTTTTCTCAAAATAAAAACAATTTATAATTGTCTTATAATTTAGTTAAAATTCATATAAGAAATATATTACTATTTTGAATTATTAGAAGTTTATTCTAGTTTAAAAAAAAAAAAAAATTTCATTTAAAACAATATTGATTAAAATAAATTTGAAATAATTTTTATAAAATGAAATTAAACTTTAATAGTTCTAGTTATATATATAATTTTTCTATTTCTATATAATCTATTTATATTAATCTTATGGGTGGAGGGGTGTTGTGTAGCACAACATTATGCTATGCAACGGAATATATAAATAAACCTTTATCTTTCTAATTAACCTGAAATTATAAATACATTTAAATACATTTTTAGTACATAAGTTATTAATGTACTAATTAGATATTTAAGGAGAATTTTAATTGAAAAACATTCAGAATTGATCTGATGATCAAATAATAAACATCTAAAAAATAAATATTTTATTTAATTTTGTAAATAATTAAAGTTTTTTAAAATAAAGGAAACAAAGAAAGTTTTTATTATAAATGTTATTATTCATTTTTGAAATTATGGTTCTTTTGTGTTTTGTGAACGACGACCACCCACAACAATGATGCTGCTGATTTCATCTGAGCACTGATGATGACGATATTTGTAAAAAACAACGAGGTCAGCAACAGTGCGACGATGTTGTAGGGAATCAAGTTTTAATGTCAAAGTTCGATCACCCACTATTCGTATAGCCCGCTTTTGAGCAGAGTCCAGGAGAGCCAAGATAGAAACAGAAGCAGCACCCCAAACTTGATAACAGTACTCCATACAGGGACGAATATAGCACTTTTAAACATGGAGCAATTGGTATGGAGTAAAAAAAATTTTGCATCTATTTAGGAGGCCGAGTTTTTTAGACGCGCTTTTTGCCATCGCCATTACATGATCGTTCCAGAGTAGGTCATTGGAAACTGTGACACCCAATATACGAATGTTTTTACATTCTCCTATTGGTTTTTCACACATACTGAATAAAATATCTTTGGGGAACTCGGTCTTTGATCTGGAAACAATCAACCAGCTGTGTTTTGGTAGAGTTGAAATTCACCAGGTTTTGGTCACCCCAATCGGCGACATTCTTTAGGTCTTTATTCACGTTTATGACAGCATCTCTCCAGGCAGGATTAATTCGTTCGTGCATTTTACCTTTTGAAGGAAGGGGCTCGAACGACTTGTGCAGAGTACTATCATCTGCAAAACTATATATTGGATTGCTGGTGATTTTCAACAATTCGTTGATATATATCAAAAATAGGGTTGGGGACAATACTGAGCCTTGAGGTACACCAGCGTTAATTAGTTTAGACTCAGATGAAAATCCGTCTGAGGAGACCGAAATGTATCGATTGAATAGAAAATTTTGAATCAGCTTCACAACGTTGGGATGAAAACCATACGCAACGAGCTTGTTGATGAAGTTGGCATGCCAGACTCGATCGTATGTCTTGGAGGTTTCTAAAGCGATAACGTATGTTTCACCATCTTTATCAAGTATGCTGTTCCAATAATGCGCTACATAGTTTAATAGATCGGTAGTTGATCTTTTGTTTCGAAAACCGTATTGTCTATCGGATATCAAATGATTTACTTCCAAAAATTTTGAAATGTATTAATATAATGCTCGTAGACTTTGGATAGGACCGATAGTAAAGCTATTGGCCTATAATTTGAGATATCGGATTTTGGTCCCTTTTTGGGGACGGGCTGGACATTTGCCAACTTCCAGCACGAAGGAAATATACCAGATTTATAGGATTGGTAGAATATTTTAGTCAAAGTTGATGCAAGTTCTTTGGAAAAGGTTTTTAAAATGATGGGTGGAATGTTGTCAATTCCTGAGGCTTAGTTGATGTTTAGCCCCTTTAAAAGTTTAGCGACTATTTTGGGTTTGAAGTGGAGTTCATTCATATTAACTCCTAAAGACTGGATTTGGGGTATTTCTCTAGGAGTTTCCAAAAGAGTGGAGTGCAGAACGCAGAAAGACTTTTTTGTCCGAACTGCATTTAAATGGAATAGTTTACTGGAATCCATAGTCTCAGATGGTTTCAACCCGCAGAGGTTTAAAAAAAGCGTCCATCAACACCTCAGAGCGCAAGTTGTTGTGCGACCTACGTCTTAAAAGGTATTTATGTGTTGTTGTGACACAAACTGCAAACCCTATAACACAACACCTTTTATTTAAAAAAAAAATAAAATAAACCAGCGAGAGTATAGTGCTGCTTTGCTTAGTCGAAAAAATCGTATTCATATTAATAGTTGTACTAATAAGAGCTATTTTTGTTTGGAAAAGAAAGCTACCCTCGCATAGCAGAGTAATTGCGTAGGTTGCTGAAATGCACTCAAACAATACTAATACAGTTCAAAAAAATTAAAAGTAGTTTATATAACAGAAAATTTAATTCTATAATACATTAAGAATATTTTTAAATTAATATTTCCTTAAAAAAGAACCAGAAACCTGCGTTCCGACGCTGTAAAAAAGAGTAAAAAAGGTACCGGTACGACGTCCGTACCGGTGCGTATCGTATAGGATGGTAAATTTCTTGATAAGTTCTTAAGCGGCAATTTTATTAATATTATTTTTATTGAATAAATGTTATTCAAAAACAAAAAAAATTAAATTTTGCTATTAATTAACTGTTAAAATAATAAATTTAATAATTTTATAAATTTAACTTTTATTATAATTATTAAAAACCGTCAACTTAGTATTATAAATTTTGAAACTGACACAAAAACTTCAAAATTTTTCATTAACGGTTAGTATCACATGATAAAAAAAGTCCGAGCGGCAATAATAGAAATAGGTATATTTCAAGATCAGACAGTTTTGTGTACAAGTAGAAACTGATGTATCAGATTAGTTTAAACAAAACAATTTAATTACAAACAGATATCGAACAAATTTTAAAAAGAAAATTAGCTACATATAAGCAAAACTACATCTATCCAATTTTGCAATAAACAAATACCAAATCTACCACAGAACGTATATATATGACAATGTATGCAGAGGCGTCAATTGGGTAGGGGGGGGGGGGCAATGGGGGCCCCCATTGCCCCCCCCCCCCCCCAAGGATCTGATACTATCAATACATCGGTTCAATAAAACCATCCAATCGTGGTAGAATTATACACTTTAAAAATTTCAATGCACTGTTATTTTGTAAATTTGTCTAATTTTTAGAAGATTTACTTAACAAATATACCAATTTTATCGCATACTGTCAATTGAAATATATCTGATAATATAATTATTACGTTACATATTATTTTGGCCCGGCTAAAGTACAGTTCACCGCAATATTCAAACCATTATCGTTCTTTGTATCAAGGACTAGAGCGCCGCCGATACGAAAGGCGGTCGTATTGCTTCTAATTTTCCGATGAAATCAGTTTTATAAACAAAACACGATCGTTCTTCCAAAAACGACATAGGTGCGTATTTTGACAAAATTCTATCGTACTATAAGGTGCGCCGCATCACCGCTTTTAGAAGAACGATTGTGTTTTGTTTAGAAGATATTCGTGTCTGAGCCAGAGGAAACAAAATATTTCATTAGTATAGCGTTCCTCGAGAGATCTTAGTGCAGTATTTAACATTCAAATTTTTTATCTATATCATATTGTACAAACTTTACAAGACTTTTTTAAAAACAATAAATTAAAAACAATTCTAAATGTAAAATCCTATAACATATCAAAGGTTTTTTTGATAGTTGTGCTAATTTTTATAAAATGAATGAAAATAACTACGGGAGCAATTTAAATTGTTTGTGTTATTTCCAGTGATTTTATAATATTGAATGTTTTATAATGGGCAAGCAATATTTTCTAACGACACGAACAAATATTTAAGTTATGTAAATATTTTCAAAGTATGTTATGAAAACTTGCTGACAAATTCTTTTCGCTATTTGGACTATAATTTTTAATTCATAAAATAGTAAAAATTATATGTTTGGTTGGTTATAATAAAATCCGAAACGTATCCTAAACGTCAATCTTTGTTCATTATTTTATACAGTCACAGGGCGGGAGAAACTATTATTTTTTTGTGGTATGTTTTTCTTATAGATTTAAAAGAAGCTCGCAATAATTGTACAATTTTGAATCAAATGAAAAATTTACGCACGTTTATCGGTAGTAAATAGACCAGACGTCCCACGCTGCGTGGAAATGTCCCACATTTCATTGCGTTGTCCCACTGAGAAATTTGTCCCACGAAGCGTACCACGAAACAAATATTTCCACCACATTTGCCCGCATTATCGAAATAATCAAAAAACCTTATATCTACCTACGTACAGTTTGCGCAATATCTTAGTCAAAGCAATGGCTTCACAGTTTTTTCTAGCAGTTTGTATAATGTTATGTATATGTTGATTTAACTATTATATTGAGAGAACAAACCAGTGCAATATTTTTTTTACTAAAATAGTGTTTTAACCAGGGTTGTGCCGTAGACAAAATGGATTACATTACATGTATAGATTACGCATAGATTACGTGTAAATTACGCGAGATATTTTCGTGTAACTATAATGTAAACTATAATGTAATCTATTTAATTGATATGTGCATTCTAAACTTTTTTAGCAATTAAATTAACTTTTTTCAAGATCGCAAGATCTTGTTTTTGACAATATTATTGAACATGTCTTTTGCGAAAAAATCGAAAAAAATTTTCAGTAGGGATAATACAATATTTCTACATATTTCTTCTTAAATCAAAATTAATAGATTACACAAATTTACACAGATGACATAGATTACATTACATAGATTACGTGTAATATAATCTATTTTAGATTACGCGTAAAGGAACAACCCTGGTTTTAACTATAACTTTATTAGAAATACTAAGCTCAGTTTTTTTCACTTCAATAATTTACATTTTGTTTTGCGAACATCTTTTGATGGCTAACAGATCTACCTCGTTGAAAAGGTTTCTTTGTTTATAGAAACATCTCCCCGGTGTATATACGAGAGATCGAAAGCATATTATAAAAAAAAAAGTATGTACAAAATATTTTACTTAAAAAGACGCAGTTTTCCGTATAAATTCATAAAGATTTAAATTTTCAAACCAGAGTTTTACTTTATTCGAGCACTCATTTCAATCCTTTGAAATAATATTCAAAAATCAAAATGTTCATAATTTGAATATCGGTCTTACTCATAAGAGCAAAATTTTTGTTTTTTCGATTTTACTCCTTTGGAGCAGATTACAATTTCCTGTTCTTTTATTCGATTTGCAAAAGAACAAAAATCGTCCCTCTACGTCATCCTTTATATTCATTTTTCTAACAATACATGAATAATTGAACGAATCATTCGAAGCATTTTACGTTGGAAAGCATCAAATTTGAAGCAAAAATAAAAGTTTTGAGTATTTGAAAGAAAATATTTATTTCAATTTAGTAGCAAGAATGATATTTTATTATTTTCACTCCTGTATGTGGGAGTGTTATATTTTTTTTAAGCTACGCACTCTGAAAGAACAAAGTAAAGGAGTGATATAAGTAGCGTTTCAAACTCTGTTTAAAACACACTTTAACTAGGTAGCTCAAAAGTAAAATTATTATTTTCTAATTTCTAATTTTTTTTCTCAATAAAGAACAAACAAAGTAAACAGCATAAAAACTTGATAAATGGTATAGATTTACTAAAGATAGAACGAGAGGTATACTGTATACCTTTTATACTTACAGAATACAGAAAAGATATTAATTATTTAGTAAAATTAAAATAAATTGTTTCAATTGTTTTGCAGTCTTCTTGTGTAACAAAAGTTTTAAGCTACTATAAAAGGTAAATTTATACTAATTTTTAAAATTATATTTAAAAAGTTCTCCTGCAAATTAAGATGGATAGAAAACGTTTACGTAAATTCTCATACGATATTGAATTGGACTATCCTTTTATAATCAAAATATAACAACGCAAAGGTTTATTCTTATTGTATTACCAGTCGGAGTGAATTTGCAAATTAGCAGTGGACATTATGATATTAAAAGACATATAGATACAGATAAACATAAAAAAGCGTTGCTATAAGCCGCCAGCTCCAGTAGCTTGAACAAGTTTTGTTGTTATTTTGTTTTCTTGTTGTTATTTAACATTGACAAAAGTTAGTTGCAATTTGCGCTGATAACACGAACACCCATTTTAGTGGTTTCACATCAAGAAGTGAAAATTTAAAATCAAGCTTAGCTCGAATTTGAACCAGAATGTATTGGGTATTGGATTCGCAGCCCATATTCTAAATCTGGCCTGGCCAAGCGGTGGCCCGCGGGCCGCATGCGGCCCGTTATATATTTTTATGCGGCCCGTTGCATAGTTATTATTCTGTTAAAATTTTTTCACACATCACAAAAAAAAATATTTCAAAAAATAATAAAATTTTTAAATATGCACATTGCACAACCTTTTTTTAAAAAATATTGATCACAAAATTCAATATTAAAAAGTTTTTTAATGGTTTTTAGTCCGTCTCATTTTAATTTATGTTTTGTGAAAAGATTTTCTGCATCAGAGTTTTTTGCTTGCATATTTTTAGGCGTAATAAAATTATTGTAAAAAATTTTATTAAGAAATATATTTTTTGTACACATACAATGTAACACATAATAATATACTCTGTTTGGAAAAAAATTGATTTCTCAGAATAAAAAATCCGTTTTCCGTGCATATTCATACCCATATTCATTCATTAGTAGAAATTTTAAACGCGTGATTCAAAACAATAACAATAGTATTAGTAAGCATTGCAAGAAAAATTTAAGGATGCGGACAGTTATAGTGAATTCTTTTCTACATGTTCGGTACAAGTTCCAACACAGAATTATCAAAATTTGTTTTCTTATGTAAAAAATGCAATACAAAAAAAAACAAATTTCGATAATTCGGAGTCGGAACTTGTACCGTACAAGTAGAAAAGAATTAACTATTATTGAAAAAGCTTTTTAGTTTTCTTTTGTTTTCGTTATGATATGCAACCAGTGATAGAAAATATCAAATTAGGTATATAACAGAAAAAAGTGATATTAAAAATCTAATTAATTATATTTCTAGACCAGAAAAAAAAAATAAATAAATAAGTAACATTAAATTCCAGTTATTATGAATATTTATCCATAACTATAATTAATATTAATTTGGCCTTTAGAATGAATTCCAGAAAAAGAAAAGTTGCAGACGAAAACCGAAAATACAGCGCTCATTGGGAAGAAAATTATTTCTTTATAATACAGAACTCACAATTAACATGTTTGATTTGCCGAGATACTGTTTTTAAGGAATACAATGTTAGAAGACATCATGAAACGAAACATGAAGTGTATGTGAAATTTAGTAAAGAATTGAGAAAAATTAAGCTAGCTGAGCTAAAATCTGAATTAAAATCTCAGCAGAAAATGTTTAGTTCTTCATTGAAACAACCTTCTAATATTGTTAAAGCAAGCTATTCTGTCGCAATGTTGATTGCCAAGAAAATGAAGCCATTTTCGGACGGAGAATTTATAAAAGAATGTTTGGCAGCTGTTATAGAAGATGTTATGCCAGATAAACATAAAATGATTTCAAGCATAAGTTTGTCGCGTCAAACTATTTGTCGCCGCATTAATGATATTTCTGATGAAATTGTGGTGACTTTACGAGAGCGGATTCAACAATTTTTTTTTTTTTATTTATTTATTTATTTATTTATTTACAGCCATCCATATATTAATAAATTTGGCTAATACATAAATGAGAAAAAATTACAATAGTTACAAAAATTACAATTAAATTTACTATGAAATAAAATTATTAAAAGTACCTAAGCTAAAAAGTCTAAAGGTTATTTACAGATCTTTTAAAAACATTTCTCGATATCATGAAATCAAAGCATTCAGAGACTTTATTAAAGATTCTTAGACAGTTGTTAATTGATTCATTAGAGCCATAATTAGTACTACTGAAATTAATTGCAAAAAATATACCACGTTGGCGAAGCTGCCGAGATGGAACAAATATATCGAAATAATACAATAAATTTGAGCAATCGATCCGATAACACAAAACATCTCTAGCAAAAATCGCACAAGCAACCTCCCTTCTCTTATACAGCGTCTTCAAAGTCAAAAGCTCTAATCGACTTGCATAAGGTTCTAAAGAAAACTGACAAGTTTTATTTGAAGGTAATCTATTCAGAGCAAAAATAAGAAACCTTTTCTGCACGCTTTCAATTCGTGTCGAATGGATAACATACAGTGGATTCCAGATTACAGAACCATATTCCAAAATTGATCTGACATATGCACAATAAAGTGTTTTCAGCGTTAATGGATCACAGAAATCTTTAGTATTACGTTTGATGAACCCTAGCATTGAATTAGCTCGTCCAATCATATAATCAAAATGATCATTAAATGAGTATGAAGCTGTGAAAATAATACCTAAATCTTTGAACTTATATACCCGTTCTAAACTATTATTGCAGAAATGATAAGTAACTAAGATAGGTGATTTGTTTTTAAAAATTGACATAATTTTACATTTAGAGATATTCAAAAACAGCTCATTTTCTACAGTCCAAATATGTAATCTATTCAAATCACTTTGAAAATTAATTGTATCAGTGATTGATTTTATAGTAATATAGGCTTTCATATCATCTGCATATAATAGAAATTTAAGAAATTTAAAACAGTGACAAACATCATTAATAAATAAAATGAAAAGCAAAGGCCCAAGATGACTACCTTGCGGTACACCAGAAGTTACTTTAAAAGTCGTAGAACAATAATTACCAATTTTGACATACTGCGTACGCTGGGATAGATACGATGAAATCCATTTAATAGGAATCATTTCACAATCAAGCTTGTCAAGCTTGAGTAATAATTTAGGGTGTTTAACCTTATCAAACGCACTGCTAAAATCAGTGTATACAACATCAACTTGCTCAAAGTTTTGCAGTGCATCTGAGATATAACGCGAGAATAACACTAAATTAGTGGTAGTTGAACGTCCAGATAAAAAACCATGTTGTTCTGGAGCAATAAACTTTTTAATATGAAATTCCAAAAAATGTTTAACTAGTTTTTCAAAAAACTTCGGCAACACTGAAATTAAAGCAATACCTCTGTATTTACTAATATCATCACGCTTACCAGATTTGAAAATTGGCCTTATGAAAGACAGCTTCCAAGTTTCTGGAAATATACCGGTGGATAAGCTCTTGTTGAAAATTAACATTAGAGGACCAGCCACAGAACATGAGCAACTCTTGAATAGGATAGGAGGCAAGCCATCTGGCCCAGCACCTTTAGAGATGTCAAGTTCATTCAAGCCCTCAATGATTTCATCCATGGAAAATTGCAAGTGGTTGTACGGACTACCAGATGAGGAGCAAGTAAATGGGGAATTTGAATCGCCATCTTCAGAGCAATACACTGTTTTAAAATAGGACGCAAATAAATTACAGATATCTTCAGGGTTTGAAGCATAAACATCATTTAAGTTCATAGTCTTAGGATAGCCATTAGTTTTTCGCTTTGAGTCGATAAATGACCAAAAGTTCTTAGGATTAATTGAAATTTCTGATTCAATCTGCAACATATATGATTTATACAAAAAATTATTCAAAGTTTTAAATTCATTACGACGAATACAAAAAGTAGAGTAAGCAGAAGTGGTTTGGTTGTTCTTGTAAAATTTTTGTGCTTTATCACGGCGATTTCTTAGATTAATTAACTTTTTATTAAACCATGGTTCCCGATATGACTCAATACTATGACAAACAGGAACAAATTTATTTATCCCGTTTTTTAAAATTTCATCAAATTTACATACACAATCATTTACATTAAGACCGTTAAATAAAGAAAACCAATCAATGGAATTCAAGAACAAATTAAAAGAACTATAATCACCCTTAGAAAAATTAAAATACGGAAATGAATTATCAATATTTTCAACACAGTCAATAAAATTTAATTCCAATTGTAACGGTTTATGATAAATACTAGAGCAGCCCGCTAAATCCTCACATAAAGAGACTGCAAGCTGATCACATGAAGAAAAAATGAGATCCAACATTCTATTTTGATTGTTAAAGATGCGATTATACTGTTTAAGTCCAAAACTAGTAAGATTATCTAAAAATTCATTAGACATTTCATTGGTTGACGTAGAAGAAAATTCGTCTTCATTCACCCAAAACCATTCAATAAGTGGTAAATTAAAGTCACCAAGTACAATAATTTCATCCGATTCATCTATTAAAGTTAAAACTGTGGCAACTGAATCAATTAGTTTCATGTAAGTTTCACGTGAACTCCTTGGAGGAATATAGGCTGCACACAAATAAATCCATTTCCGGCCACACTTGATTTTAACAGCTAGAAACTCAAGCTCGCTAGTTGATGTATACACGACAGCAGATTGGAGATTGGCTTTAATTGCAATTAAAATTCCACCACCCTTTAGTTCTTCACATATATATCTATCCCGACGAAACACTAAATAGTTTTCAGGAAAAAATTCTTCGGAGTTAAAGCTGCATGTCAGTGAGGTTTCGACTAAAGCAACAACATCAAAATTGGTATTCAAAGCGGACATATAAATTTTATCAGCCTTGGATCGAATACCACTAGAGTTGTTGAAATGAATTTGAAGAATATTTTTACATATATGATTTTGATCTAAAAAAGCATTATTATATTGACCGGCAGCATTATCATCTCTTACGACGCTGGATCGCAAAAGTTGTTTCGTTCCAAGTTTTTTGAAGAAGATGATGTTTTAGGACGATCGATAAACTGACGAACCAAAACACCTTTAGGCCAGATGGTAGCGTTTAGTGCCAAATCAAATAAATCCTCAGTAAGACCAATCTTGAATGAAATAAAATTTAAGCGACTGAGTTCAACATTTCTCGGTGTCAATGGACGAATAGAAAATTTCTTATTATCGTCAATGTTTATCTTGCTCTTGATGTAGGATACCAAATCATCAATTTTAGTGTTCGGATCAAGTCTGGTGACATATAGATGCTTATAGTGAATTGTTTCCACAGAGCAAATCGTCTCATTCATAGACGCAGTGCCAACTATTCCATCATATTCAGTATTACCCTGATAAGACAGCAATTTATGTGGAGGCCGATTGATATTAATTCTTTTACTCACATGACGATCAGACTGTGACGACAAATTAGCCTGAGACTTGTTGGAGACAATCACATTCTCATTAAGTATGTTTTTAGTATTGAGTGCTTTAGGCAGAAGGTTATCAGTTTTAAGAAGATTTACTGCTCCGCTTTCAGAATCAATATTTGCAGTTTCCAAAACTGAAACCTCACAAGTATCTAAATTGATTGGCTGGTCTTTAGACGAAGTTTGATTTTTATTCGTAACAGCTTCTTTGATAGTGTTAATGTTCATTGATAATTTTTCAGAAATTTTTTCAGAAACGTTGTCCACAACACTTGTTAACAAAGACATATTCAAAGCATATTCTCTAGCTTTCGACGAAAGTACAGATATTTCAGACACATCTCAACTTGCTGTATTTATTCGTGGAGTTAACGATTCTTTTGAAGTGACAGAAGAAATGCTAAATCTTTTAACTTTGAAAGACACCACTAGAGGGGAGGATGTTTTTCACGCTATAAATAAATGTTTATCCAGCAATTCCTTACATTTAAAGGCACTTTCTGGACTAACAACGGATGGTGCACCGGCTGTGATTGGTAAAAATAAAGGAGGTATAAAGTTGTTTATGAATGAACTGGAAGCTAAATCTATCAAAACTAGTGAAATATTTGTAATACACTGTTTGATACATCAACAAAATTTATGTGCTCAAGTATTGTCCATGAACCATGTCATGGATGTGGTAATAAAAACAGTTAACTATATTCGATCACATGCGCTTCAGCATCGCAAGTTTAAAGCATACCTTGACAAATTAAGTTCAGAATATGGTGATATTGTCTATTTTACCAAGATTAGATGGTTGAGTCGCGGACAATGTTTAAAAAGATTTTTTGAATTGACGGTGGAAATTGAAAATTTTATGGCTAAAGAGAAAATTCCAGTTTCAAATCTAAATGATGAAATTTGGTTGTTGGACCTGTGTTTCTTAGTAGATATAACCGAAAAAATTAACCAGCTAAACAAGGAATTACAGGGGCAAGATAATTTAATTATTGATGCTTGTAACCACATCAAAGCTTTTCAAATCAAGCTTATATTATTTGAGTTCCAGCTTAGAAGTAACAATCTTCATCATTTTCCATCATTAAAAGAATATAAGAGTAGTCAAACTACTAATTTTACAAAGTACGCTGATGAAATTGGAAAGCTTTCAGCTGAATTTAATCGTCGTTTCTCCGAGCTTTCAAGATATGAGAAAACGTTTAAGATATTTTCTTCTCCATTTCAAGTAGACGTTTCCACTATTCCAGAAGCTTTACAGATGGAAATAATTTTTTTGAAGTGTAACAATGAGTTGAAGCAGGTTCATCAAACGACATCAAAAATTGAGTTTTACAACCAGTATATAACAGCGGAAATGTATCCTAACTTAAGATTATTCGCTCAAAAAATTGTAAGCGCCTTCGGATCTACATATGTTTGTGAAGCTTTTCTTTTCAAAAATGAAATTTAATAAAAGTAAATTTCGCGCTTCATTAACAGATGAAAATCTTGAAAACCAATTACGATGTGCAGCTACCAAAATTAATATAGATTTAAAAACATTAAGCGATCGCAAAGAAAAACAAATATCTCATTAATAAATATTATATTTAAGTATGAAATTAAAAAAAATGGATTAATATAAAATGATATTGAAATAATAAAAAATATTCTTTTGTAATTATAAAAATTAAAGTTTTTCTTTAATAAATTCAAATAAATGTATATAGTGAAATATCACAAATAAGTGGATCAATAAAAATTGTTTTTTTCATATAATATATAGCCCGCCAAAATTTTTGGAAAAAAAGTTGGCCCGCAGAACGGTTTGGGTTGGCCAGGCCTGTTCTAAATAATGCAATAGGAAGTGCTGCTGATTTAAATGGCAGGGTTATAAAAATTTGGATATTTTACTGTCTTAACTGGAGACGTTGAAGGAGTTCTGCGGCAAAAGTAGTGTCGAACATAACCAACTTATTGGATACAGTGAAACTCGCTGGCTGGCGGTAATGCCAGCACTAGAAAGAATTTTGAAAATGTACAAACCACTGCAACCACATTTCCTAACGGTTGAAAAATGTCCAATTAAAATAAAAGAATTTTTTGACGAATTAAATAGTAAACAAATAGTAAAGGAAAGCATTAAAGAGTAAATTTATGCACAATCTAGTTAGCACGTTTTCACCGTCTCACTTTCTCGCAATAGAAATTCTAATTAGTTAGTATTTGGAAGAATGTGTGCATTTCGTCCCACATTTTAACGATTTGACTCTGATCAGTTTAGGGTAGACATAACTCTTTCTGTCTGAGACAAATAAAGGAAAACAAACAAACAAACAAAAAAACGATTCGACATAAGACGAGTCACGTAGGGATTGCAATCCCGTGGTGTTTTATGGATCCTGGGACTACGTGACTCATAAATTTTAAATCCCGAGATGGCCGGGATCTAAAAAATCGTATAGAAAAACCATCCTTTTTTTTATGCTGCACGATATGCTGTCGTTTACAAATTCACTCTCTGAACAGTTACCAAGCAAAGATATAATAATTTATAGCACAAGCGCTTTAATTAAAACTACTTTCTTGATGCTTAAACAAAGCAGAGATGATACTAAATTTAAAATTATTTTTAACAAATGAAGGGATTTTGCAGAACTTTGTGGCATTCGCTTCGATGAAACAACACTAGAAGACAAAGATCTAACATAGTAACCAAGGTATCTCAAAAGCATTTTATTTTCATTTCTAAGTCCATGCATTTAAATGCTTTTAAATATATGTGTGTATAAAAATGTGCATGTTATGTTTTACGAAAAAAATCTTTTTATGTCATTTAAATTCTCGCCCCCCCCCCCCCTAAGATTTTGGTGAAATGACGCCACTGAATGTATGACACTATATGAAAAACACACGGCGAACCTCCTCTATATCATAATGTCGTGCAATTACTACAAAATAGTTTATAATAGTTTATTTCTAAGAAAAAAAAAAGAAGGCAGCGTTAAGGACTGCCGACAGAAGTGAAAACTTAAATCTGTGAAACAGCTGTGTTTTTTTGGTATTTTCCAATTATTGTAGCATCGCAAATTAAAATTTCAGAATGTTCAAATTAAAATCATTAAAATAATTCTGGGTTTCACATCTATCAGCATTCCAAGCAACTATTAAATACATTTTTATATTTAAAATAATCAAAACATATCATATACAAATTTGCGTCTATCGACCTTAGAAAGCATGTTGTTGTGTGACCTTGTTCTTAAAAGTTTTTTATGTGTTGTTGTGACACACCTTGTAATTTCTACTAGACAACATATTTTATAAATAAATAGCGTTTCAACAAGAGAACTACCGACTAATAACAATATCTTGTCAATAAACTCAGTACAGATGATAGCTTACGCTGATGATGTTGTCATCCTCGAAGGAAGTGAAGTTCTTATGAGTGAAACTTTCAAGTCGCTTGAGAGTGGTGCTAGAAAAATTGGTCTGCAAATTAACTACAATAAAACCAAACATATGAATGTTTCAAGGGAGGTTGAGAAGAAAGATTTGATGTGCGGCGATGAACGAATTGAGGGAGTTGAATCTTTCAAATATTTAGGATCAATGCTTGACTCAAACAACAGCATACTTACAGATAGTAAAGCTCAAATCGCTGCAGGTAATCGAACTTTCTAATCAATTAAAACTCTCATTGGATCACCGTATGTATCAACTAACACCAAGCTCAAGTTATACAAGACATTGATTAGACCGGTTGTGATGTATGGGTCACAAACGTGGACTCTTACACAAAATGACGAATCGCATTTATCTGTATTTGAGCGTAAGATCCTACGCTACATTTTTGGTCCACTTAAGACAGACGATCGAGAGTAAAGAACCCGACATAACTTTGAGATCAGAGACCTTCTTGAGGGTCCTGATATAATAGGTTTTATCCGTTCTAATAGGATTGTTTGGTTTAAGCATGTTCTACGAGCCGATTCACAGTCTGGAATGATTAGAAAAATGTACGTTAGTACCCCAGGGAGCTGGCGACCGCGAGGTAGACCACGACTACAATGGGAGACTGACGTAATAAACGACCTTAAAAAATCGGCTGCCATGGTAATTATGTCGCTGTTGCGAATGGCTGTAGTGAATATTCAAAGCTGATTAACCTGGCAACGCTCCTACATGGAGCATAAACGCCTTAAAAAAATCATCAAACAATATTCCATAACTTAGAGTAAGGGATGGTATCGTTGATTGAGAATACTTCATCCGCCAGCACCCGTAAGATATCACTTTGGCTAATAAAATAGCACTGCTATTGCTCATATGCCAATAGCATCATGATTGCCATCCATGTTTAATCATACATAAGCTATGCTTCTTTGTATAGAATTTATGCGATTTCCGTCTCGTAATTGTGAGCTTAAAATCGATATAATCGATATTATCAAGTATCAAGCTACAAGTATTAAGTTTTCACTTAATTTTAGAAACATGTATTACATATAATTCCAAACCAACAGCATATTTGGTGAAGATGATAAAATTTGAAACATCATGATGTGTTAAATTCCAATACATATAATTTTAATATACATATGTAATTGTTTCAGGTTATACTATCTTTCTACGTTATTTTTAATTTCATATAAAAATTATGTTCAACGCAAAAAAACATTGATCAAAGCAAACTACCGTTTAAAACGATAGTTAAATAAAAGCAAATTAGGTGTACACAACAACTTCCCAAATTTTCATGATGATTAATGTATTAATGCATAAAGGATAAACAGATATACTTTCAATTTTATATATATTCAATATTTATTTAGCATGATGACTCGAATGCAAATTGCATTCTAGATCAACTTTTTAAAATTCGTAAAAAATAATTTTTATTATTTTTATGAATTCGTGAACTAAAAAAATAATTTTAATAGTATTTAATAAAAATTAAAATAAAACAATAAAAAAATATGTACCACCCCAGAAATTGAACTCACGACCTACAGACATCAGTCGAGCGCGATATCCCCATCGCACTATGAAACGTTAAGAAATGATAGATGTATTTCCTATTTTAAAAAAAATATTTTTTTGTTCTTCAAAAATGCATATTAAAAATGGTAACGCGAATATACAAATTTTACCTCATACAAAATTGCATAACGCGGCTAAAGAAGTTTTCACTTCAAAAATTAATTTCTTCTATTCAAATCTTTTTATTTTTTTTTTCATTAATTCAAGTTATAAGGTTTTTGCAAATTGTTGTTGTTGGGGATCGTTGCAAACTGTTTTGTTGTAGCTGACAAGAAAAAAACCTCTAATTGCAGAGGTTTGTATTTAAAAGATACGGATTAAAATGTTTCAACAGATTCTAAATTTATGAAGTTTTTAAAAATATTATTATCCAAACGGCCGTTATAACGGTTTAAAAAAGAACAACTTCTTTCCTAGTAGAAAGCCTCTAGTTTCTTACCTATCGGTCGGATTTTGCTGATGAACTTTTCCAAGATATTAATAAAACACGTCTTTTTAGAAACATTTATTTGATCTGACTCCACAAATGCAACCGCGAGAGTGCCGGTTGTTCCAAAAAAAATTTTTTTTGCAAACTTTTTTGTTGGAACCGCTCACTCTGGAACCTCAGGAAAATTCTAAATTTGTTAATCTTTTTTAAATACTAGCATCCAATACGCCGTTATAACGGTTTTAAAAATTCAATTTTTTTATTTTCTTAACCACTTGTCGGATTTCACTGATTCACGAACTTGTCCAAGATATTAATAGAACACACATGTTTTTTTGATTTTGCTCAACAAATGCGACCGTGAGAGTGCTGGTCGTTTCCGTTATATGTCATATCGTTTTGTTTTCAATATGATATTTCTTTCTCCGCTTATCATAAATAGTCGTTTGGCACCAACATTTTCCCAAAATTCCGAGATGAGGCACATTGCAAAAGGTAGATTTTTATATAAAATCTACCTAAAAAGTGATAGAGAATCGAAAAAAACGATAATTGAAAATCTTACAACATACTTTACTCTACCGAACATCGAAAACTTCGATGGTACAACATGTCACTGATGAGGTCAAAACTTAATCGTGAATCAAAAAGGCTATAATTAGTCTTTCTTAAATATTTCAACAATGAAGGAAGGATTAGTTCAATCCTTAACATTAAATACGAGTTCACTTTACTAAAAAACTTTATATAGGTGAAAAACGTGTTGCAGACAGAGTTGTGAAAACTTGACCATTTTTGATTTTCCTGAAACTTGGCATATATGTAGTATGGACAAAATAAAAAATAAGACTTATTTTAAAATTTTTTTAAAGTGCATATTTTGAGCATAGGGGGCACCCCAACATGCATGGAAAATGAAAATTCTACCAATCCGATGTAACTTTGAAATTAATCTGCTCAAGAACGGCTATACCGATTTCATCAAACTGTTTTTTGTTTGATAGATGATTAGTTAGTCGTTTGAAAAAAAATTAATTTATTGTTTTTATAATTAACTTTTAAATTGAAATAATAAAAAAAACTTTTTTAAAGATAGCGCTAGGATCGAAGATCAATTTGAATTTAATTAATTTTTTTTCTGAAAATAGTTCTATTCTTACTCTAAAACATATCAAATTTGCAAAGAAGCATTAATTCTTGTTCTTGAGATATTCAATTTTAAAGATTTTTAGTCCGTCTAAAATTGTAATTGTTCATTATTTTTTCGAACAATTTTTATCATCAAAAAAGGTTAACTACTGAAGTTCGAGAAAATAATGAACAATTAGAATTTTAATCAGACTAAAAATCTTTAAAATTAAATATCTCAAGAACAAGAATTAACACCTCTTTGTAAATTTGATATATTTTAGAGTAAGAATAGAACTATTTTCAGTAAAAAAATAATTAAATTCAATTGATCAAATTGATCTTTATAAATTTTTTTTTAATATTTTTATTTAAAAATTAATTATAAAACAATAAATTAATTTTTTTTTCAAATGACTAACTAATCATCTATCAAACAAAAAAAAGTTTGATGAAATTCGTATAGCCGTTTGTTGGCAACCGCCAACATTTACTGATTTAAAATATTAAAATTATAGCATAGAATGCAATTTGTGTCCGTGTAAACGTGGATCTTTTATAGCAGTCACATTGAACTTAAATTCTTTATGTCAAAATTTCTTGCGCGGAAAAGTAAAAACAATAATTCTTTTCTTTCAAAGACGCAAAGCGATAAGAACCTTTTGGATTATTATTTACTATCAAGAAATTTAAAATATAGTAATATCAAATACCTACGAGCACGGGCACAAATTGTAAGTTGTATTCTATTCTATACAAAATATGTATACATATAAAACAAAATGTAACTATAAATGAAATTACAGGAATTTCAGCACCCAGTAATAAAACAAGAAAATAAACAATAAAAATAAACAAAAAATTAACATCAAATTATTATTGAGCTTGATATTCTTGGGCCCTATTTGTCGTCACAACAATCTGAAATTCAATTTTATTTGAATTAAAATTGAAAGGAATTTGCATATTTAAAACTCATCTAATAATGGATAGTAAAATAGTGAATCCATTTAATAAATCCAATGTGGTTCAACGCACTCCACCTGGAGGTGATACGAACAACGAAAGTGTGAGTGCCTTTGTCGAATGCCAGATAATATGGAAATGGTTGCGTGTGATAAGTGTGAAATTTGGTACCATTTTTCATGCGTAAACGTAACGGAGGAAATATCAAGTGTTGAATGGATTTGTGAAAAGTGCAGTGAAGTGGTTAACTCGAAAGAACGATCGACAGCTACCATAATAATGGAAACTGGATTAGCTAGGCCAAAACCAGTTGATAGTATCCCGTCTGATCGAGATCTAGCAAACGTCGAATCACATGTTCAAGGAGTGGCACTTTTATCGGTAAATACGTCGAATTTGCCGGTGTTGAATTTACAAAACAACGCCATATCGGGTCAATACTTATCATCAGAGAAAACTCTGGATGTTTCTGAGTCGGTGAATAAATCCATAGGGCATATAGGACGTACACCAAGCAACTCTAACATTGTGTCTCATCTGGAACGTCCCCTTGAAGGATTATCAAGTGATCTTGGAACTCGATTTAGAAGTCCGGGTCAGTCAATTTTACAAGGCAACGCCAGTATACTGTCGAGTCAGAGGTTCCCATTTGGAGGGAACCTGATTAATTCTGACTTGAGTCCATTTATTAGGACCTCATCAAACCATCATTTATCGGGAGCAATTACTACTGCCGTCCTCTCTCAAACACTCTCACATGATCAAAAAGCCAATAACTCCAAGATACCAGTTACGTCTGTGCAATCATCGTTACGGAACCCAGATAGCACACTAGCAAGTTCTTCCTTGAGTAAGAAAGCACCATTTGAAGAAGGATCATTTAGCTTTGGAAATCAAACTTTAAATCAATGGCAGCTACCAAGCCACTCACTATAGCTACCGACAACCCAAAGAATTGTAACGGCCTAAATTATGCAGTGGTCATATGAAAATCAAGCTTTAATGAAAATCAAGTTTTATATATTTGATCAGGTTATTGATTTGCTTATATTAGTATTGGGTGTAGAATACGCAATTTAAAATTAGTATATAAATTAGGATATTTGGTTTGAAAAGGGGATTATATTTTTGAATTCAGAACGGAAAAGTTCATCTTGATAATAATAATATAAATTATTGATATTTAGAAAAATGATTTGTAAACTAATATAGAAAAAATAATGATTTGTTGTTGAAATTGTGTTAAATTACCAAAAGGAAAAAATAGTTTTTTTAATTTTTAACTGTTTTAATTTGATAAAAATATAAAAAAAGGAATTAATTGTTATAATTTGATAAAATATAAAAAGATAATAATAACAATTTGAATTCAATTAATGTGATTAAAAAAAAAAACAAATTGTAAAAACAAAAGTATTTATAAAAGCAAAAGCTTTAAGAAAAAAATTGTTAATAATTACTTCGGTCTGAAAGACCTAAGTATTACATTCATGAGCTCAAAGTGAAATTCTTACCCCCATTTTTTTTGACATTTCTCGACGTTTTAGGACCTCCTGATTCTAAAAATGCAATAAAAAAAAATGTATGTCTGTCTGCCGGCCGGCCGTCATTACCTACGCTGCAGGGAAAACTGCTGGAGGGATTTCAAAAATTTGGGACAGGTCCGAAAGGACGCTGTGTTCGATAACTGTACCGGAAGCGTGTCAAAAAAATCATTATGTGTGTCAAAAATAGCAAATTTTCATATTTTTGGCTTCATTTTAAGTGATTACGAGTAGGAACATTAAATTTGGAGAAATCTTGATGGTCGGGATTGGTATGTGAGATCAAAAACTAGATTATTGCATTATAAGTTTGTCAAAAAAAAGTTGTCAAGTGTGTCAAAAGAAAGATTTTTATTAAATTTTTTACCTAATTTTTTGGAAAAAAAATAAAATTAATTGTTTATTTGAAATGAAGTTTTATTATTACTATTGAGAATTATGGCATTACAAGTTTGTCAAAAAAGTGTTGTCAAGTGTGTCAAAAGAAAGATTTATATTTATTTTTTTACCCAATTTTTTGGAAAAAATAAAATTGTTTGTTTGAAATGAAATTTAATTATTATTATTGAGAATTATGGCATTATAAGTTTGTCAAAAAAATGTTGTCAAGTGTGTCAAAAGATTTTCATTTAGTTTTTTACCTAATTTTTTGCAAAAAAAATAAAAATGTTTGTTTGAAATGAAATTTTATTATTATTATTGAGAATTATGGCATTATAAGTTTGTCAAAACATTCACCAGTCAAGTGTGTCAAAAGAAAGGTTTTTATTTATTTTTTACCCAATTTTTTTAGAAAAAAATAAAATTAATAGTTCGTATGACATGATATTTTATTATTATTATAGAGAATTATGGCATTATAAGTTTGTCAAAAAATAATGTCAAGTGTGTCAAAAAATGATTTCATTTAATTTTTTAGCCAATTTTTTGGGGAAAAAAATGTTGCTGTTTTTATGACGTAAATGTAATTTAAAATGAAATTGGACATGGAAATTTTTGAATTTGTTATAGTTTTTGAAATATTTTTGGAATTTGGAAAAAGTTTGTATTTTTGATTTTGTAATAATTTTTGCAATATTTTTAGAATTTCAGCAAAAGTTTTAATTTTTGATTTTGTAAGAATTTTTGAAATATTTTTAGAATTTTGAAAAATTTTTTATATTATTATAATTTTTGGAATTTTGAAAAAAGTTTCAATTTTTGATTTTGTAATAATTTTTGCAATATTTTTAGGATTTTGGAAAAAGTTTGAATTTTTAAGAATTTTTGAAATATTATTGGAATTTAGAAAAAATTTCCAATATCCCCCAAAGACGAGCGATCCCTATTAAAAAAATAAAAAAAGACGTATCAACAGTTTTAGCGTAGTCCAAACATTACAGAATAGGGAACGCAACACCATCAAAAAGTGTTCCATTCGGAGGTACCATATTTGGTCCTTGCTTTACTGGTCAAAATGCATTACAGTTACCATATACATCTGGGAATACACCATGTTTACAGTATGATGCCAAATCTGCTTCTTCTAGATTGCTACCCGTTATAAACAAAGTGAAACAGTTAAGTGTGAATCCAAGTATTCCCAGCCGGTTAAATGAAGTAGAAGCAAGTAACAGCCATGCTAGAAGTAAAAAAAGATCAGTCACTTCAGGTTCTAGTGTCTCGAAATCATCGTCTACGAGAGGACAACTTGCCTTAAAGAAGCTCCGAGAAGAAAAAGAACTGCAACTAGCAAAACTTCGTATTGAGGAAGAATACATCAACAAAAAGTACAGTCTTTTAGAGGATATTGCATCCAGTAGAGGATCAGAACGTGATAATAGTAGAATATCAACTGAAAGCAGACAACGTACCGAGCAATGGGTACTCACGCAATCCACAGAGCCGGAAGAAACCAACCCGTTGAACACTGAGGCCGAATCCAAGGCTTCACAAGCTCCACCAGTTTCCGTGAAAAATAGAGAGTCTAGAAGGAAATCCGATGACAATATTGAAAGCGCGAAAAATGAAGATTTGTTGTACATTACTCCTGGACAGATGGCAGCAAGAATGGTAATTTCAAAAAATTTACCAATCTTTGATGGTCAACCAAGAGAATGGCCGATGTTTATCAGCAGCTATGAGTCATCAACCAGGAGCTGCGCTTTAACTAATGCTGAAAATCTGGACCGTTTAAAACACAGTTTGAAGGGGATGGCCCTGAAAGCTGTACAGGGTAGCCTCTTGCTTCCCGAAAAAGTCCCACAGGTGATTGCAACATTAGAGATGCTGTTCGGCAAGCCAGAGCAAATAGTACAGGATTTAGTGGAAGAGGCTGAGATGGAGGCGAATCTAATGGACGACGATCTAAGCCGTTTTATATCCTTTGCATTAAAGGTGCAGAATATGTGCAGCACAATGGAAGCTACCGGATTACACGATCATCTGAACAATCCTGACCTTCTTCGTAAGCTCGTTGAAAAGTTACCCACTGGACCTAAGATGATATGGGGAGAATACAAACGTAACTTTACCGCAGTTAACTTGGGCGTTTTCTCTGATTGGTTAATGCAACGTGCCGGAATCGCAACAGACTTTGCGGGTCCATGCACTAAAATTCCAAAGAAAGCTGATACTGAACATACACGAAAACCGAAGCAATCATCCGGGTATCTGCATGCAGCTCATTCACTTAAAGCTAGGAGTGACTCCACATCAACAAATTCTACAAGTGCATCTGCGGCTATCTTTGTGTGCCGAGTTTGTCAAAAAAAGGAAATATGCCTGATGATTGTCCGCAATTTATTTCTTATCGACGAACTAAGCGATGGCACATGGTGAAGATTCTGAAACATTGTAACTGTTGTCTGGGTTATCATGTTATACGAAATTGTGAGAAGATCAAAATATGTAATATCAACGGCTGTACTCAAAGGCAACATCCATTACTCCACAAGATTGAACTGCAGAAACCAACCACTAGTATCGAGCAGCCAACTGAAGTCGTAGCAACGGTCAGTCTGAATACATATCAGCCGAAGGAATACAATGTACTTTTCCGTATAATACCAAAATTGTTGCATAGCAACGCAGGCTCAGTCAGTACCTACGCATCCCTGGATGAAGGGTCTTCGCTAACACTCCTTAAAGATAGTATCGCAAATTCACTGAAGTTGGATGGATCTCCAGAGAGTTTATGACTAAAGTGGACAGGGAATACTACCCGTAAAGCGACCAATAGTAGGCGGGTCTCTCTTTCAGTTTCCGGTATTAATATTGGCAGTCCAAAATTTCAAATATCAGATGTAAGAACTGTTTCACAACTAAATCTGCCCATCCAATCGGTGAAGGAGCTGAGAGATGAGTCTGAACAGAAACATCTAAGAAACTTACCGATTTCCTGGTATGAAAATGCAGTGCCTACTATCTTGATCGGTCTACAACACTGGCAACTTTGTTTACCATTAGAGGTAAGAGAAGGACAATGGGGAGAACCCGTTGCAACAAAAACACGCTTGGGTTGGACAATCTCCGGGCCACTTCACAATCTTACAAAAGCTGATGATTATGTAAATCTTCCCTTATGCGATTGCAGTCAAAAAGAAGATCTCCATCAATTGGTTAAGGATTTCTTCTCTACTGAGAGCTTTGGAGTTAAGATACCTGGAAAGCTGCTGGAGTCCAGAGATGATGAACGTGCGCGGAAGATTCTTGAGACCTCTTTGGTACGAAGAGGCCCAAGATTTGAAACATCTTTGCTTTGGCGGTATGACAAAATCATACTTCCCAATAGTAAGCTGATGGCAGAACGAAGACTAGACTGTCTGGACAAGAAGATGAAGAAAGATCCCGCTCTGGCAAAGAAACTAGAGGGCATTATCGAAGAATATATATCGTTGTCTTACATTCGCAAACTATCGAAAACCGAAGAGCAAGTTATGACCCCAAAAACATGGTATCTTCCTATATTTGCAGTTTCCAATCCAAATAAGCCCCAAAAGATCAGAATTGTTTGTGATGCCGCTGCTACCGTTAATGGAGTATCGTTAAACAATGTGTTGCTGAAGGGTCCTGATCTCCTGACATCGCTACCTACCATACTGTATAAATTCAGAGAGCGAAAGGTGACAGTATGTGGTGACATCAAACACATGTTCCATCAGGTTGCAGTAAACACCGAAGACCAGCAATCACAAAGATTTCTTTGGCGAAGTAATGATTTGATAGAGAGTTATGTTATGAAAGTTATGACGTTCGGAGCATCGTGTTCGCCCTGCATAGCTCAGTACGCCAAAAACAAGAACGCATCTGAGTATAGTGATCAGTTCCCGAAAGCATCAATGGCAATCCAGGAGCGTCACTATGTGGACGACTGGTTGGACAGCTTCGACAGCGAAGAAGAAGCGATCGCAACCGCCAAAGAGGTAAAGTTCATCCATTCTAAAGGTAGATTTCATATTCGAAACTGGATGTCTAATTCAACCGCAGTTCTTTCTGAGTTGGGCGAAGAGAAATGCCAGGAAGCTAAAAATCTGATGTTCAGCAGTGACGCGATCGATTCTACCAAAATACTTGGGATGTGGTGGAACGCAAGTGCGGATCACTTCTACTACGTTATCCGATACGATCGCATTGGTACCGATATTTTAAGCGAAAGAAGGAAACCTACGAAAAGGGAAGTACTAAGAACGTTAATGCTCATATATGATCCCCTTGGCCTCATAGCATTTTATTTAGTCTACGGGAAGATGCTCCTTCAAGAGATATGGAGATCATCAGTTGATTGGGATGAAACAATCCATGACAGACAATTTTCAAAATGGCAAAAATGGACCCAGTTATTACCAGCCCTTGAAAACATCAAAGTTCCAAGATCCTACATTTCAACCGAGTCTACACCAGAAGAAAATTATATTGAACTCCATGTCTTTGTTGAGTCGAGTGATAGCGAATTTGCAGCAGTGGCGTATTTTCGATTAACCAGTGGGAACGCAATAACAACCAGACTAGTAGGAGCCAAGACGAAAGTAGCACCACGAAACCCTCCTTCAATACCTCGCCTGGAGCTGCAAGCTGCTGTATTGGGAACTCGCTTGGGAAATAGCTTGATGTCTGGTCATTCAATCAAAATTGCAAGACGGTTTTTTTGGTCTGACTCAATGGACGTCCTGTACTGGTTGCGATCAGAAAATCGAAAGTTCCAGCAATTCGTATCCCACAGAGTTGGAGAGATACTAGATTCAACAGATCTAAACTAAACGTGGCTGACGATGCTTCTAAATGGAAAAACGAGCCAGAAGTTTCATCGACGAGCAAATGGTTTGCAGGTCCTCCATTCTTGTGCAAACCTGAGTCTGAATGGCCTGTGAAAAAGCACTCGCAGATTCCAGCTGATTTGCCTGAAGAAGTTAGTCAAATATTTCATCATCAATCAGATGACGTCTTCGCCGTTCCTGATCAAACAAGATTTTCTAAATGGAAGCGTTTAGTAAATGCGCAGGTCTATGTTTTACGAGTGTTTGACCGTTTAAAGAAAAGGAGAGTAAATTGGTCTGGTGCCTTTACAGTCCATGAAATAGAACTGCCGAATATGAGTTGTACCGGTCGGCCCAGCGCGACGAATATGGTGATGAAATTTCCCTTCTCCTTAGAAATGGTAAAATCCCTAAATCTAGCACAATTTATAAACTGTCACCGTTTCTAGATGGAAATCAGATTCTGCGGATGAGAAGGAGACTTCAAAATGCAGACTACATCCCGTTCGACACCAGAAACCCAATAATCCTGCCGAAAAAACACCGAATCACAATGATGATTATCGACAACTATCATCAACAATTTCTTCACGGTAATAATGAGACTGTGGTTAATGAATTGAAGCAAAAATTCTCCATTCCTAAACTACGAACAGTATCGTTCACTGCTGTCAGAGATGTAAGAATGTAAACGCAAAACCAAACATCCCGGAAATGGCAATTTTACCGAAGGCGAGGCTGTCTAGTTTTTCTCGTCCATTTTCTTACGTCGGAGTTGACTATTTCGGAAGTAGCAGTTGGCAGAAGAATCGAGAAACGGTGGGGTGCTCTATTTACATGTATGACTGTGCGAGCAGTCCATACCGAAGTCGCACATTCACTGAGCACCGACTCGTTCATCATGGCATTCCGTAATTTTATCTCGAGAAGAGGAACTCCAATTGAAATGTTCAGCGACAACGGGACCAATTTTCGAGGAACCTGCACTGAGCTGAAAGAGTTTATAACAACAGAGCTGGAACCAAAACTACAAAATGGGTTTCCGATCAGCAAGTGGAACTTTGTACCACCAAGCTGTCCACACATGGGAGGAGCGTGGGAGAGATTGGTACGATCAATCAAAACTAATCTCTCAGTTGTGCTGCCATCAAGAAGGCCAAGTGATGAGCTGCTAAAGTGTTGCCTGGCAGAAATCGATAACGTGGTGAATTCAAGACCTCTAACGTATATTCCCATCGAATCACACACGAACGAGGCCCTGACACCCAACCACTTTCTGCTGGGAAGTTCAAGTGGTATGAAGCCTTTGGGAGAATTTGACGACGATGTGCTGATTCAACGCTGTTGAAAGTAAGACGCCTTCATAAAAGACAGAAGTTGCTTACTAGGGGGGAGTGTTGACAACTGCCAACATTTACTGATTTAAAATATTAAAATTATAGCATAGAATGCAATTTGTGTCCGTGTAAACGTGGATCTTTTAGAGCAGTCACATTGAACTTAAATTCTTTATGTCAAAATTTCTTGCGCGGAAAAGTAAAAACAATAATTCTTTTCTTTCAAAGACGCAAAGCGATAAGAACCTTTTGGATTATTATTTACTATCAAGAAATTTAAAATATAGTAATATCAAATACCTACGAGCACGGGCACAAATTGTAAGTTGTATTCTATTCTATACAAAATATGTATACATATAAAACAAAATGTAACTATAAATGAAATTACAGGAATTTCAGCACCCAGTAATAAAACAAGAAAATAAACAATAAAAATAAACAAAAAATTAACATCAAATTATTATTGAGCTTGATATTCTTGGGCCCTATTTGTCGTCACAACACCGTTCTTGAGCAATTTAATTTCAAAGTTACATCGGATTGGCAGAATTTTCATTTTTCATGCATGTTGGGGTGCCCCCTATGCTCAAACTATGCACTTTAAACAAATTTTAAAATAAGTCTTATTTTTTATTTTGTCCGTACTACTTATTTGCCAAGTTACAGGAAAATCAAAAATGGTCAAGTTCAAATCTCGACTTTTTCACCTGCGTAGATCACGTTTTTCATCTATAACAACAACGTGGTTTGCTTTCATAAAACCAAATTTCTTATTTATTGTATTATAAACTCGCTATCGCCAGTTTGAATATCATAAATTACTTATGTTAAGTCACAGACAAATAATAATATTATTTGTTTATGGTTGAGTCAAGGACCAAGTTAAACTTTAACTGTAATAGATCTTTAAGTATGTATTTAAAATATCGAGTTTTTGGTAATTTCTTTTAAAATAACCTTCGTAATTACGATTTTTGTATGACTATATGTATATAAATAGTCTACGACTTTACACATGCCTACATATTACATAAATTATTAAATTTATACAATTAGAATTACAAATTAAAATTAAATACAATTTTAAAATTTTAGTTTTTGTTAGTTAATGATTTGAAGAGTTAGATAACAGATATTTATAACACTTTTAATGATAATATTAATATAAAATATTTATTTACCAATAATCCCACATATTTGTTGCTTGATTCGATAGCTTTTGAGATGTATGTTCGGAAAATAAACCATTGTAAGCACCCTAATCAGCGTTGCCACTTGGAATCTTGGATACATTTTTATCCATTTGGATACATTATTTCTTTTATTTCTATTAGAAAAATCTATTAAATGGATACTGGAATTTTTAGAGGTGACAAAAAATGTGAAAAAAATTATATGGAATTGATTCATCAAATAAAAATCGTCAGATAGAAATGAATTAATGAGATTTTTGTATTATATTATAAATAAATGTGATCTGGATACTAAATCGAACTAAACATTTCGTAATTAGTCCTTTAGCAATATCAAATAATCATGTTTCATTTTTTAAAAAAAGTGGATACATTTGGATACACTTTTTTTATAAAATTGGAAACGTTTTAATTTTTTGGAGTGGCAACGCTGACCCTAACACTTCACTTCTATTTATATTTATCTAAGTAGCAAAAATATTATTTTAATGTTGAACTATTAGGCAGTTTATACACTTTACAACACGTTTTACATCGTGGTTGTGTTTATAGAACGTTTTATAGTGTATGGTATGGTCAACCAATTTGACGGTTATCTAATCGGTTGGAGTAAAATCAAAAAATTTTGACTTTAAGTAGATGGAGCTAATGATTGTTCAATTTGTTATGCAGATTGTTTATGGAAGAGTTTATTAAAATAACAATAGATATTGACATTTACAATGGTGCGTTTATCAACTAAGTTGTAAAACATGTTGTATAATGTATAGGCGGCCTTACCTTTTTTGATACTTTAGAAGCATAATCAAACGAAACGATAAAAACGATTAAACAATGTAGTTTGAGATAGTAATGGCAATTTGTAGCAAACGAACAAGCGTTATCGATGTATAGTAGAATTTTTTTGCCAGCGAATTTCTGACAGCTACGACGCAGCAAGAGATAAAAGATGAGACAAAAAGTAAAACAGAGATGTATTATTTATTTTGGGATAAATTTGTTTTCAAAACAATTATATTAATTAAATTTCTACTTCTAGTTCGTACCATTTGTTTGTTGTGATATTTGTTTCCATAGGCGTCGTTATTTTTATTATAATTATTTTTAATTATCAAAATGTTGTTATATTTCCTACAAAATCATTGATATTTCTACTAGTTTTTGGGTTTCTATTATAATTGGTTGAATTTCAATAGTAATTTATAAATTTTATGCGTTGTTTTTGTCCATTTCAATGGGACCCCAATAGTTTTTTTTAATATTTTAATCGAGACACTGCATGTGCAAACAATATGCGCATGTGCATGCGCATGTGCAAACAATATGCGCATAACAAACAAATTTTGTATTCGCTGGCCAAAAAATTCTACTATATGTACAATCAAGTTTTTCATCGAGAAAAGAATAAAAAATAATATGAACAGAATTAAGTTTTGGAACTCTGTTTAGTGGAAACCAGTGGTGGTATGATTGAATAACAATTCGACTCGCATATATTAGAATTATTTGGAAATTTAAAATGGCATATGAAATGGTTGAAAGTATTTTTCAACCATTTCTGTCGGAAAAATTTTCGACTGCCTTTTGCTTGTCGGAAATTTGAATTTGATAAATAATCATAATAAAACTAAACTCGCCATGTAAACTATATATCCTCACTAGAAATGAATGTATTCAATTGGATTGAATGAAAAATTGCTTTGAAAAGTGGAAGATCCGTAACAAATGTTTTATATAAATTCCGGTTCGGGAATCGAAAAAACGTGTTCAGTAAAACGTGTTTGTAGAACAAAAAAAAATTAGACAAAAATTGACACTAAAATCGAATTAAAATAATTGTGATGCTAAGTCGATCATCCAAAAACCAATTTTTATCTCTTCGCTGGTAGACTTGGTTAAATGGTTAACCATACCCTCTGATCAGAAGAACGCCGGTTCGATTCCTGATTTAAAATTAAGATAAAACATTTGTTACGGATCCTTCATCTTTCGCTTTTCAAAGCAATTTTTCATTCTATTCAATTGAATAAATTGATTTCTAGTGACTTATAACTAACTCTAAACTACATAATAGTTAAATCCATTGCTATCGTATAATTAAAAATCTTAATGAAATCTTGATTTTAAGCTTTACATAACAAAAATTTATATGTAGACCTAAACAAGCATTATTAATTGATATTGAGTGACGCAACAAAGCAATTAACAAAAATTTTGATAAATAACTTGTAGCCCACATAAATGCTTTGATGTTTCTTTGAATTTAAAGGTCCAAACCAAAATAAATAAGCAAACTATTAGTGAATTTATTTCAAAATGCATATTATAATTTTAGAGTAAAACTCAAAATAGTCCGTCGTAGCAAGACATATATTTTATAATGAGTTGATGAACTATTATAATGAGAACTGAATAGAGGAAATAAAATGAATAAAGATGCTTGTGAATGCTAATTTCATTTTATAAATTTGAATTAAACTCCTAAGAAATCATACATTTTATGGAAACCTCCCTTATTATAATTCTCACGGAAAAATCCTAATAAAAACTGGCTGGTAAAATATGAAATCGATTGTCAATCGCCATATTGATACGTTTTCTTTCACTTAATAAATTTTTTAATCTTATATATTAATACGCTAAAAAAAACTTTTTGGAGCCTAAGGCTTTTTTATTCGCAGATGGATTCATTTCAAATTTTCACTGCTAACTGATATTAGTGTAACTTATATTTTAAAGATTTTTCACACAAATCGGATCATAAATAAAAAAGTTATAGACGAATTAAAATGTATTTTTGAATTTAACGACCCCACTATACAATATGAAATGGACTTGCCCAAGTCTTTCCTTTGTTTTTTTATTATTATTATTTAGTATTTTATATTTTATTTTCAAACTTCAATTTAGTTTATGCATTGCTTTCGGAGTGGATAGACGTTGTATTTTTATTATTATTATTTTTCTTTGATTTTCTTTTTAGCTAGAACATAAAAAACGTTTCGTTGTCATTGTCGATATAGTGGGTTGTGAAAAAGGTTCGGGGTTCAACGCGGACCCTATATTGATTTTTTAAATAAAGTGGGTAAGTACTTAGGTAAGTAGTTAGGTAAGCTAAGGAGTTAGGCAAGGTAGGGAGCTAGGTAAGTAGTTAGGTAAGGTAAGGAGTTAGGTAAGGTTAGGAGTTAGATAAATAGTTAGGTAAGTAGTTAGGTAAGGTAAGGAGCTAGGTAAGTAGTTAGTTAAGGTAAGGAGTGAGGTAAGGTAAGGAGCTAGGTAAGTAGCTAGGTAAGGTAAAGAGTTAGGTAAGGCAAGGAGTTAGGTAAGTAGTTAGGTAAGGTCAGGAGTTAGGTAAAGTAAGTAGTTAGGTAAGTAGTTAAGTAAGTAGTTAGGTAAGGTAAGGAGTTAGGTAAGGTAAGGAGCTAGGTAAGTAGTTAGGTAAGGTAAGGAGATAGATAAGGTAAAGAGTTAGGTAAGGTAAGGGGTTAGGTTAGTAGTTAGGTAAGGTAAGGAGTTAGGTAAGGTAAGGAGTTAGATAAGTAGTTAGGTGTGGTAAGGAGTAAGGTAATGTAAGGAGTTAGGTAAGTAGTTAGGTATGTATTTATGTAAGGTAAGGAGCTAGGGAAGGTAAGGAGCTAGGTAAGGTAAGGAGTTAGGTAAGGAGTTAGGTAAGTAGTTAGGTAAGACGCTAGGTAAGGTAAGGAGTTAGGTTAGGTAAGGAGTTAGGTAAGGTTAGGAGCTAGGTAAGGAGTTAGGTAAGGAGTTAGGTAAGTAGAGATTTTATACAGACAATAATAAATGCTTATGTAATTTATAATTTTATTTACTAAATTTACCAAATTACAATTCCTTCACTAATTTTTTAGTCTTCTTATGAAGCGAATGAATGAAAATTTTGTTCTGTTTTTTCTTCATAAATGAATGGTGTCATGAATGGTGTTAATGGTGAAATGAATGTTGTGAATGAAGAAATGAATTGCACGTGGTATTTATCATTTTAAAATTCATAATATTTTTAATCATCGTACTGGTGCTTTAATTCCTGCTGATGTGTTTGTTAAATTTGTCAGATGAAGATAGAATTGATGGAAATGAAACGATTAATAAAGTTGTATGTACTGAAATCTCTGATCCCATTCTTTTTCCTAAATTACATGAATATGTGAAACGTCATATGATGCATGGACCATGTGGTGCTCTAAATCTCAATTCTGTTTGTATGAGAGATGGTAAATGTAGTAAGAATTTTCCAAAACCTTTTTCTGAAAATACTAAAGAATCTGTGAATGGTTATCCTTTGTATCGTCGACATGATAATGGTATTAGTGTTGATGTACGTGGTGCATCTCTTGATAATAGATACTAGGAGGGCCCGGTGTGCTTGGCTACGTTTATAAATAAAGTTTTTGCGTAGACATTTTGTTGACGTAGAAGCAATGATTTCGAAAAGTGGTAATGAAAAATGCTAGCATATAATTTCTAATTTTTCTTTTTAAATACATGCATGAAAAATAATCAGAACTCTAGCTGATCAGTTCGGATAAATGAAAAATTAGCGATCAAATAAGTTAGAGATCAAATAAGTTTACTTGAAAACCTCCTAGTATCGATCATTTTTATAGCAATAGATGTAAAATTTTCTTTCTAGTTTATTAGATTATATTGTATTATCTTTGAAAGATACATTTAATATTCGAGATGAGTGATACCGACTAAATATTGTTATTAAAATACAGAGTACGTGCTAATTTCCTCTAGATAACTACTAAAGCCCTTTGTGAGTTATGGGTGTGATGGAACATTACATAGGTGATAGTATCGTAATAATCTGTGACATTAAAATTGTAAGCCAACGCACCCAAAAATCCTGATAAATCATTATATTTCTATTCAGTTTAAACAAGAAGTTCCCAGTACTGAACACTCACTAGGAAATTTTATTGTTCGGACATACCAATTGACGAATAAGCCAGAAAAGAATGTTTTTAATGAATGACGGCAGCAACATTGCAATTGGATTTAAAATATAGTACACTCAGTACCATTTTCTTTAATCTTAGTAAAAGTGAAAGCAATTTTGTTTAATTTTCGGTCTTCAGAAGCGCGTCTTTGTTTAATTCGTGATATATAATAGTTTGTATAGCAACGACCGATTTACAGAAAATCACCATCACATACTTAACACTTTCAGTTTAATTTTCCCACTTTGGTTCCACACCTGAACAGTGTTGTATTTAACAATTGTTGCTCAACTAAGTCCATTTATTAATAAATTTTTCATATAAAGTGTCCATAACGTGTCCGTTTTATTATAAGAAAACGTATTTCGTGTACTTGATAAAAAATTTATGAATTTAAAAAAAACTGTTTGCATATAATCACGAAAGATTTTAATTGACATTTCAGTATTTAAAATCATATAATAAAACACAAACCATACAGACAAAACATATTTAATTTTTTATTTCATTTTTGTTATAAAAAATAAACCATTTACCATGCATAAAACTAGTTTGAATTTCTTCCAATGACAAGCCATGCGTTTCTAGAACAAAACAATAACCAAACAAAGCACCAACCGCGCTTAATGCAGCAAAAAAACAAAGAATTACAAATATTCCTAAATATTGACATGCAATATCATACGTCAACGCAAATATAAACGCAAAAAATGTCATAAGAACAACTACAACTGAAACCATATAGCTCCTGAGCTTTAATGAAAAGAGTTCAGCTCCTAAAATCCAGATTAAAGAATTCATCCCCATTGTCATTGAAAAAATATAACCAATGAGTCCAAGTATTGGGATCCAACTAAAGGATTCACTTAAAGCTTCCAGGTTATAAAAATAAATCACATTTATTATCATAAATACGGTTTGTGCAAGAGATGTTGCTATTAGTAGAAGTCGTCTTCCACATCTATCAACTATCTGTGAATTCAAATAAAACGCGATAGTTTGTGTTAATCCAACAAATATTCCAATAACATTAGCATCGTACTGAACTTTTGCTCTTCTTAAGATATCGGATGTAAACGCAGTTATAACATTTGAACCGCTCAGTTGCACTATTATTGTCAATACTATAACAATAAACATTGGTCGGTAGGTTGATCGTCTTTGCAGCTCCTGCATTACATTTGTGCTGATGTTTGTGTTTTTATCATATTCAATCTGTTCCATAATTTCCTTAAAGGAATCTGGTGATCGTCCAAACCAGGCTAATACCTCTTTGGCTTTGTCTTGTTTATTTTTGTTTATTAAATACACAGGTGTTTCCGGCAAAACAAATAACAACAATGCAAAGATAATTGTGGTGGCTGTTAGAACTGTACTTAATAATTGCATGTTGAGGAAAGATCCAATAATAAATGCATACAAGAGACCAACATTCATAAAGAGTGCTGCGTACCCAGAAATACCACCACGAATTTTCTGATCTGAAATATCTCGTCCATAAACAATCGCTGCAGATTGGCTGAGTCCAATACTTAGTCCAGATAAAAACCTTCCTATTAACATGCAAACAAAATTTCCGTTACCTAAAACCATTAAGGACCAACCGATTGTAGTTGGCACCATAATTAAAAATAATGAGTTTTTAGATCCAATTTTATTGACGATAAAACCACCAAAAATACTCGTCCAACCTCCTAAAAGTGCTACAGAAATTATCCATGAACTTTGCAAAGAAGTAAACGAGTAATTCTCTGTTAATTCTTTATAGACTGGAGAAGACCAACCACATGTTGTTCCCATTGAGAATGATGCGCCAGTGGCTGTAATATAAAAGAAATGGAATCATTAATTATTTTTCTAAACTTTCGACTAAGAAAGTTTTTGGTACTAAATTTTATATAAACACTGTCAAAATTTTCTTTAAGTGAGTAAAACAACAAAGTAGGGATTCCAATTCCTTAGCATGCATATTTTCATTTCTCTCCCAATAAGGGTAACCATAGGAAAAACTTGTAAGAACCCTGATCAGGTTTGCCCTAGTTCGATTGGGTCCTTGGAACATGAGTGTAACGCCTTTGACCGAATCAGGCCCTGATTAGGATAGTCGAATCAGACCCTCATCAAAATCGTCATATAAAATTAAATAGGACAAACGCTTGTAAGGTTTTTAGTGTCAGACCCTGAATCTGATCAGTGGGCTCACTAGTAATCTAATACGAAAAACGGTAGTAGGTTAACCCTAAACGGATATTCTAATTTATTTCCACATCACATTGTCCTAAAATAACTAGCGCTTGCTGACCCACTCTTATCACGCCCTGACTGTTTAATATATTTTTGGCAGTTTAATATATTTTTGTTGTTGTATTCTGACCAAAAAGGTTTCGTTTAGCGTGAATTATTGCTCCGTAGCGTGCATCTTCCAAATTGCTTTTCTCTACTAAATCAACCAGAAAATTCATTGTAATCTGTGCACGTTGATGCAGCAGTATGAGAAGCTTATTCATACGTTTCACATGCCATGTCTGTTGCTCCATGCATTAAGCGTTAAATGATCGTTATTAAAAACTTACAAGGTTAATACAACGAGCAGAAATTAGTTAAGGAAAGCCTGAATTTTGGCTTGGATAAAGAGTTTTTTTTAGAAAAAAGAAATTGAATTAAGATTAGTTGGCTTTCAATGTTGAGGATAAACAACATTTTAATATTATTGCTTCTGAACAATTTAGTGAATATATGATACAAACTGTTGATTTCAATATGAGAAAAATTACAAAGGGAAGAATGTAACAATTAAAAGTTTGAGTTATTGTTGGACAACCAAGTTTTTATTCCATGTGGGAAAGATCCCGTCGATTATCTGCTTATGTCCCATATGGTTTAATATTAATGCGCCCGGGGTCTTGTAAATTTTATTAATCATTTTTTTTATTAATGGATGTGGAAATTTCATTTAGAGGACGAGGGAAACGTTGTCTGCTATTGTCGAGTCCTACAACCCAAACATGCCAAAATGTCAATTTTAAAAATATATCGCTCTTGCCTTTTTATCTTCGAATATTAAATTTTTAAAATGAGTTCAGAGTCGGATACGTCAGTTATTGACAATCAACAGTTATTACAAAACAAACGTTATGAAAGTTGATTGAAATATTATAAAAATAAATGAGAAAAGGGTGAATATAAATCCATTGGGGATATACAATCTGCATTAAATCGTCTTCGTAGGACATATGATAAATATATGATATTGTTGATTTGATGGTTTTGGATATCTTGAATTGTTTTTATCTTAACAGAGTTGCATAATATAGAATCAAAAATCAATTTAGTTATACAAAATAATAAAATCCCTGAGGTTACTTCGGATCAAAATAGCACACAAAATGATGGTACTCAAACTTCGGTTGAAATTGAATTACCCGAAATATCTTTCCCTAAGTTTGACGTATTAGAGATTATATGTTAAATTTCAGGAATATTTACATATAGATCTCATTCATTCCAATAAAAGTTTAAATGCAACAACAAAGTTTTGTTATTTAAATTCGTGCCTCATAGGAGGAAATACGTTTCGATTAATTGAATCCTTACCTATTACTAATGAAAATTATAAAACTGTTTTGGATAAAATCTTCGATCATTATAATAATGAATACATGGAGGGGATGAAATCTCACAGCTCTGAGATATCAAGACTTCGGTCTGGGTTAAGGATTTTGATATAGTTTTCGGCAAAAAACTTTTATGAGGACATGGTTTTTAGTTTTGGGCAGCGATGTATATCAAACATAACTCTTTGTTAAAGTACAAACATTTTTTATCTCTGTTTAAAAATGTATTACAAAACTAACACGAAACATCAATACGTTGCCGGAAAATTATAATCAAAATTCCAAAAATATTGTTAAATTAAATAAACTCAAACTTTTTCAAAATTCCCAAAATATTCCAAAAATTAGAATAAAATCAAATAATGAAATTTTTTCTAAATTCCAAAAATATTCTAAAATTTTTTTCTTTCTTTCTAAAATTCTAAAAATATTGCAAAAATTATTACAAAATCAAAAATTGAAAATTTTTTCAAAATTCCAAAAATTATAATATGTAATATCAAAAATTAAAAATTTTTCAAAATTCTAAAAATATTCCAAAAGCTCTTACAAAATCAAAAATTAAAACTTTTTCCGAAATTCTAAAAATATTTGCAAAAATTATTACAAAATCAAACTTCCAAAATGCAAACTTTTTCAAAATTCCAAAAATATTTCAAAAACTATAACAAATAAAAAAATTTCCATGTCCAATTTCATTTTAAATTACATTTACGTCATAAAAACAGCTACATTTTTTTCCAAAAAATTGGCTAAAAAAAGTAAATGAAATCATTTTTTGACACACTTGACATTATATTTTGACAAACTTATAATGCCATAATTCTCAATAATAATAATAAAATATCATGTCATACAAACTATTACTTTTATTTTTTTCTAAAAAACTTGGGTAAAAAATAAACAAAAACTTTTATTTTGTCACACTTGACAACATTTTTCTCAATAATAAATCTCAATAATAATAATAAAAAAATTTCATTTCAAACAAACAATTTTATTTTTTTCCAAAAAATTTGGTAAAAAAATAAATAAAAATCTTTCTTTTGACACACTTGAAAACATTTTTTTGACAAACTTATAATGCAATAATCTAATTTTTGATCTCACATACCAATCCCGACCATCAAGATTTCTCCAAATTTAATGTTCCTACTCGTTATCACTTAAAATGAACGTTTTTTAAGCCAAAAATATGAAAATCTGCTATTTTTGACATACATAATGATTTTTTCGACACACTTCCGGTACAGTTATCGAACAAAGCGTCCTTTCGGACCTGTCCCTTGAGTATACCTATTTTTAGAAAAAAAATTGAAATCCCTCCAGAGGTTTTCCCTGCAGCGTAGGTAATGAAGGACGGACGGCAGGCCGGGCGACAGACAGACATACATTTTATTTTTGCTTTTTTAGAATCAGTAGGTCCTAAACCGTCGAGAAATGCCAAAAAACGTGGAATTAGAAATTCGTGGACGTAGAATTTCACTTTTGGCTCATGAATGTAATACTTAGGTCTTTCAGACCGAAGTAATTTGCGAAAATTTGTACAAATAAAAAAAATATAATGAGAATAAATATATAAAATATGGAGGGGCTGAAATCCCACAGCTCTGAGATATCAAGACTTCGGTCTGGGTTAAGGATTTTGATATAGTTTTCGGCAACAAAACTTTTATGAGGACATGGTTTTTAGTTTTGGGCACCCGATGTATATCAAACATAACTCTTTGTTAAAGTAAGAGTATTTTTTTTAATCTCTGTTTAGAAATGTATTACAAAACTAACACGAAACATCAATACGATGCCGGAAAATTATAACAGATCATAATTTAGTGAAAAGATTCTACTACAAAAAAATCTCTCCATTTAGCGTTTTGAGAAAATATTACAAAATCACAATTTATATTTCTTTCAAAATTCTAAAAATATTGTAAAAATTAAATAAAATCAAACTTTTTTCTAAATTCTAAAAATATTCCAAAAATTATTACAAAATCAAAGATTAAACTTTTTTTCAAGAATTCTGAAAATATTGCAAAAATTAAACAAAATCAAATATTGAAACTTTTTTCAAAATTCCAAAAATATTCTAAAAATTAGAATAAAACCAAATATTTAAACTTTTTCTAAATTCTAATAATATTCAAAAAATTCTAGAAAATTCAAAAATTCAAACTTTTTCCATAACTAAAATTGCAAAAATTATAAAATATCAAAAAACTATAAAAATTATAATAAAATCAAAAGTTTAAATTTTTCAGAATTCGAAAAATATTCCAAAAATTCTTACAAAATCAAAAATTGAAACTTTTTCAAAATTACAAAAATATTCAAAAACTATAACAAATTCAAAAATGTCCACGTCCAATTTCATTTTCATTTTCAGCAAACTATTATTAATTCGGCCCTTATACGGAGCCACGTATGTATTTACGTTTTATGATTCTTATCTTGAGCCACTTGGACTTTCACACACAAAAACAAAAATAAAATATATTGAACACGGGATAGCGACTTAGTCCCCCAACGACGAACCCAGACTTGGGAAATCTCTTATCTAAGAAACGACTTGTTCAGCCTAGCATTTAAAAAAATTTCAAAATCGAAAATATATATATATATAAAAAATATAAAAACAAAAACTTAGCTTAAGTTGTTGATTGTTAAAGATGATCTCCCCTTTTCTTGTTTAAGTAACTTCTTTCCTCTATATATAGGTATATTCATAGTATCCAATTCAGCTTTCCAAAACATATATCAACTTTAGTTTATCAGCCACCATAGCTCCAATAATTCTTTATCAAAACTTTACAAAAATAATCAGCCACCTTTTCAGCCACAATATCTCCAATAATTCTTTAACAAAACTTTACAAAATAATCAGCCACCTTTTCAGCCACAATAGGGCGAACCACACAAAAAAGAAGTCCTTCTAAATTTTCTTTTGTTTACTGTTTATTGAATTTGACAGGTATACCAAAAATATACATTTTATATTCTTATACCGTTCGGTAAAAATTTTATCAGAGATATCCTTTCTGATTACTACACTTTTCTATCATATCTCATAGATAAAATTAAAAATTGAGAAAAACTTACTCAATGCGATCTTCACAAAATTTTAATTATTATTTTTTCTTTTACTTTTAAGATGATCGCTTTTTGGTAAACAAAATTGGAATGAATGTTTATTTTAAATCCAATTTTTAACATCGAATCATTCAACAAAAAAAAATGTGATTTTTTTGATTTTACCATCTTCCGATGTCAAAACAAATCGTATAATCTTCGAAATTCAGCAATGATTAACACGACATCTGTTCATTAGTATTGGAAATAAAAATTTAGTACGTTCGTTGGCTTTTTATAGTATATTCAAAATCAATTAGCAGTTAAGTTGGGAAAATTTTAAAAGTACTATTAATGTAAAAATGAACGGAAATTAATGTAATACATTTCTATTGAATTGAAAAAAAGGAGGAATTTGATTTTATTATTGTTTTGCGATTATTGCGATCGTTACACCATGAATTCAAGGTAGAAACCAAGATTTTTACTCTTGAAATCACAAAAACGTCGCCATCCCCTCCATGACAGAAAACCACCGAACTACTTCCACCTATTAAACTGTATCTGGGATCGAGATACCCACAGTCACCGGCGTCAAGACCGATGACCGGTTCCAAAACTCATGAAGTCCTTAAGAACTTCACTGAGTATTGAGACCGACCATCCATCCGAACGTCAGCACCATGGACACCCCGATACAACCAGTAAGTATGACCTGAAGATGTGAACCCCAGAGACGACAATCAGCCAGAGGAACAACCCTACCTAACGAAAAGACATCATTCCCTGATGTCTTTCGCGTGATGTACTCCAAGATTCTTACCGCTCATATCTATGCACTCGTAGAGTACATTTCCAATCTTAGTCTTAATCATTGCAGGTAAGAACTTTGGAGCCAATTTTGCCGAGAACTTTTTGGTAGCGTCACTCAAATGATGTTGCCTTACAAACACACGTTGTTGTGGTTGAAAAGTCCGTAGTTTTGATCGCAGATTATACTGATGTTGCGATTTCTTAAAAGCTGCTTTTAAATTTTCCTGAACACGGTTCCTAAGCAGAGTCAAATGATCAGAGCGTTTTAATTCCTCACCAGCATCTTCACCAAGCTTGTGTAGTGATCTCACCAAATGGTAAGTATTTCCATCCGAGATTGGATGTTGACCAAATAATAAATAGTACGGTGAGTACTTGGTAGCAGAATGTACTGCAGCCCGCAGTGCATACGCGATTTCACCAATTTGTGAATCCCACTTGGTATGTTGACCTTTTATGAACGCTCGAATTGCTGCCAGGACTGACCTATTGACCCGCTCTGACGCGTTGCTTTGAGGACTATAGACACCGGTCCTAATGTGTTTAATGCCGAAATCTGACAAAAGACTCTGAAAGTTCCTACTAGTGAACTGTTTACCATTGTCACTGTGTAGAAACTCTGGTACCCCATATGTAAGAAACACTTCATTCCTTAGAAAAGCATTCACCTTCGGTGAAGTTGCGTTTCTAAGTGGTTTCAGTAGTACAAACTTCGTAGCATGATCCAGAACTATCAATAACACCGTATTCCCAAGTGTAGAACGAGGGTACGGTCCCAAAAAATCTATATAGACTCTCTGCCATGGACGTGCTGTTTCGAATTGATATTGCATCGGAGGACGCAATATCTGATTCGTGGCTTTTGTTTGTTTACATGTGTCGCAGGACACAACATAGTTGTGTACCTGTGACGCCATGCCCGGCCAATAATAAAGACGTCGAAGTAATTCTAAAGTCTTTTTAACACCTCCATGAGCAGCAGTACTATCATCATGATGTTTCTGAATCATGTTTGAAGTCATCGGTTTTGGTACCCAGAGCTTCCACACAGGAACATCGTTGGGTATTGCATCAGATCTTGGCTCAATACGTATGTATAGCTTATCATCCACGACTTTAACAGATGGAAAGTCCTTAGGAGATGATTGAACTTTAGCTATCATATCCGTATATTCCTTGTGCCGATAACCTTCATTGTCGATTTTGATGTCGTTAATGTGATGTGTTAATGCTTCCGTCAATTCCTCGTGTGTATCGTCATAAAGACGAGATAGAGCATCAGGGACTATATTTTGGGTACCTTTTTGGTGGACAATGGTAAAATCCATATGTTGGAGTTTTAGGCTCCACCTAGCCAGACGACCACTCAAGTCTTTCTGTGACATAAGCCACTTCAGACTTGAGTGATCAGTCACAATTGTAAATCGGTGACCTTCAACATAGCCCCTGAATTTCTTCACACTCAGAATTGCCGCAAGACATTCGAGCTCAGAAACTGAGTAATTTCTCTGAGCTTTGTTAAGTTTCTTCGACATGAAGGCTATCGGACACTCTTGTCCGTCAGTATCAACCTGATACAACACACTACCTATCCCTGTCAGACTCGCATCGCATCTAATAAAGAACTCTTTATTATAATCAGGGTTAATTAATACTGGTGCTGTAGTCAGCAATCGTTTTAAATTTTCGAAAGCAGCTTGCGCTTCCAATGTCCATTTCAATTTTCCCGAACTCTTCTTTAATAAATCTGTGATTGGTGATACCACGCTTGCATAATTTGGTATGAAACGTTGGTACCAACCAGCCATTCCCAATAAACGTCGTATCTGTTTAACTGTAGATGGAGCTGGGTACTCAGCAACAGCTCTTACCTTGTCAGGGTCTGTTCGAAGACCATCTTCACCAACCAAAAATCCTAAGTATTTCACCTCTCTCAGAACAAATTTACTTTTCTTGAGGTTTATTGTTAACCCAGCCGCTCTTAACAATGAAGAGACTTTGGACAGCAATTCCATATGTTCCTGGAACGTGGAAGAGACCACCAATAGATCATCTAAATAAACAAAGACATTTTCGTGATATTGATGTGGTATCACTTTGTGCATTAGCCGACACATTGTCTGGGGAGCATTGCACAATCCAAAGGGCATAACCCGGAATTGATACAATGGACGACCAGGCACTGTGAAGGCTGTCTTGTCTCTAGATGCTTCTGCCAGAGGAATCTGCCAGAAAGCATCTTTGAGATCAATACTGGAAATGTACTTTGTGCTATTTAGACGACCTAGTAAGCCATCAATCAAGGGAAGTGGGTAAGCGTCCTTTTTAGTTAGTGAATTGACACGACGGCTATCAATACATAATCTGTTTTTACCAGATTCTTTTTGTACCAAGACCACTGGCGAGCACCAAGAACTGTTAGACTCTTCGATCACGCCCATTTGAAGCATTCGGTCGAGTTCGGCATAAACCTTTAGTTGAACAGCCGGCGATGTGGGATAGTGTCTCTGTTTAACAGGTGCACTATCACCAACATCGATGACATGTTCAACCAAAGAAGTCTTTCCGAGCCCAGACACTTCAAATGACGGGAAAGAATCCTTGATCATATCCAGTTCATGTTGCTGATCAGTGGTGAGGTTATGTGTATTAAAAGTTTGTAGCTCTGTGCGAGTCAGTTCACTAACAAATGAAGGAACAATACCAAATTTCTCCCAGAAATCTATGCCCAGGTAGAGCTCTTCTCGTAATCCAGGGACTATATGGAACCGCATTGGTTTAGTGGAGCCATTCACAGTTATTGGAATTTCGATGTAACCCAAAATTTTTGTTGCAGTACCATCTGCCGTACGAATACACGATGTGTACTTACGGTAAGTTGTACCTGCTGATTCCAATAATTCCAAGGAATTTCTTCCAAGTATTGTGATTGACGCTCCACTATCCAACAGTCCTGAAATATGTTTGTCCAAAATCCTTATTGTTAGTCGCGGCCGAGGATCTTTTGTTTCTGAAAGGATAGATGAAACACAAGCTTTGCGAAATAATTTCCTCATCCTCCAATATCTGATGTTACGTTCCAGACGTCTAAAATATGTGTGATGTAATGATGGGAAATTAAATGTACTGGGTGATTTTATTCTGGTTTCCTGAGTGGTGATCGATCGTCCTGCGTTGCTACATCTCTCGTCGTTTTCTTCGGGCTCGTTGGATGTTGAACCGAGGGTACCATCCCCGAAGCATGTACTCTCGGACGGAAGTTTACCGACGGGTGACAATATGAACAATTTGCATATATAACGTCCGGCTTATTACATTTCCAGCAGTGCAATTTTATTCTGTTTTTAGAACAATCAGGAGCTCGATGTCCATTTACCCCGCATCTAAAACAGACAATTGGTTGTCTGGACATTGATGGACCAGGTTGATTAGTATTACCAGATGATATCACAGGTCGTTGCAGAATTCTTCTAGGTTGTGTATCCACAGCTTCAATATATCCATCTTGTTCCGGATCTATTTCTGATTCATAGTCGTCCATTTGCTGTAGTTCGCTAATCCTTAAGTTTGACATTCTGGTTGGGACTGGTGTAGACCACAAACGTTCGAACTTCTGACACAATGTCCGAAGCTCGTCCATAGTTGTAATTGTTGCTGCAAGTGTAGCGTTCTTCAGTTCTACACTCAGTCCTTCCCTAGCGATTTCTAATAATTCAGCTGCAGCAAATGGTCGAACTAATCTCCGATTTAACGAACCCACTTCAACTAAATACTCATAAACGCTCTCTTTGACTTTCTGTTTACGGTTCAAAAGAACACGTAATACCGCTTTATCATCGGTGAGCGTACCGAAGGTGCGTAGGAGTCCTTCCCTAAGCACTGAGTAGGTCACTTCCTCATATTCATGAGTCAAATTCAAATAATATCTATCGGCAGCTGCCTTGAGGTACCGTGGAACGATCGACCTCAGGTCGTCCCAGGACACACGGTCCCTCCTTGCAGCCGCCTCCACTCGATGAATAAACTCATGAACATCAGGAGAGTGACCATCCCCTGTGAAGTTCGGAACCCAATTTGAGTCATAACGACTCAAATTGTTCCTACGTACCTCTCGGTATGCTCCCGGTGACAATGCTGGAGCCACGACACGAGATACCTGAGGAAGTGGGTTGTATGGTGGTGGTGCTGTTAATGGAGCTTGTGGATAATTTGTTTGAAATTGTTGCAACTGCTCCTGTGGTATCGGTTGATAATTCAGAGGCTGCTGTACCAATGCCGGATTAATGTATCTTTGTCCAGCTTGGAACGATGAACCCAGTTGTGGTAATGCGAAGTCCTCCGCTCTTAAACCTGATTGTTGAAAATACGATGGTGGTAATTGTTCTGCCCGTCTTTGTTGTTGTTGATACCCACGATTTAAACTGTGTATCGTATCAGTCATTGGCTGTACTGGTATTGGAGTGGATCTCTCCTCTGGCTGAAACGCAGGTGATTCGGATGGTACAGATGATCCTCCTGGTTTACTCTGCATAACTGGACGTGTCGACAGTGATCTTATTATATCCCAAGCGCGTGACAATTGGGAGATAGCGTAGGTGCGGGCTTCTTGCAAATCATCGCGAGAACCCAACCTATTCATCCTCCCTGTATAGTGCAACACACGATTAGCCAGACCATCCAAGAATGGCTGACCAATCGGTGGCTGAAGTCTACGTATCTGATCCACAATTAGTTGTGCCGCCTGCACCACCATTTGAGACTCAGCTACCAAATCCCTCGCGTGAGATACAGTTAATGGAACTGAACCTTGATTTACGTGGTTTCGCAGTTCCTCTGCCCAATTGACCCCTCTGAAATCCACACCTCGAACCAGACATTCAATTTGCAGTTCGCTGGGTTCCAATCCATAAAATGGATGGTCAATGTCTATTTGACTTGACATTTTGATGGTAAAATTTATAGAATCCAGAATTCACAATAACAAATAACAATAATAAAACCAATCTCAACAACAAAAAAAATGTAGCTAGTATGCTGTAAAAGTGTAAACAATAAAAAAAGCGCAAAACGACAAAAAACCAACGAACGCCCCAAAAAAAAAACAGAAAATTTTTGTAAAAAAACAAACTTCGTAAAGGAACCAAAGGAAAGATCGTCGTAGCTAATCCTTGCTGAATCTGTACAAAAATTCCTAAGATATTGTATATGTAAAAATATAATTTATTTATTTTAATTTCAGATATGCTGAAATTTCAGAAATAATTATATACCTAAAATTACTTATTGACGATAGCACCCCTAAAAATATTTATTTATTTTTTAAAAAAAATTGAAAAATAAAAAATATTCAAAAGAATGTTTATTTATCGGATGCACCGTCTTAACTTTGAAATATTTATTTATTTTTTAAAAAAAATAAAAATATTTATTTATATCTTGATGTCTTGCTTATTAAGAAAATTTATTTATTTAGCTACCTAAAATTATTTAGATTCTAAAAAAATTATTTATTTACCTAAAATTATTTAATTACGAAAATTTACTTTATTTAATAAAAAATTTTATTTATTTAATTTTTGAAAAATTTGTTTGATTTATTTTATTTTTATTTAATATAATAAGAGATTCCCAAAATCAAGATTCGTCTGGAGACAATTTAAAAAGTAAGTATGGTTACAATATCCATTTCATTTAAATTTGAAATATCGCGTTCGCGAGCCCACTCCAACAATGCATGTGAGAACTGACTAGAAAAGCCCCTAACGACCAGATTCTACAGAACAGATTCTCCCCAACCTAATAAAAACAATCACAACTGTCACGATTAGACACTAGGTCCATTTCTACTGACCCAGTTGTGCTTGTTTAACCTAAAAATAAATTACAACTAAACCTAATGCGAAAGTTGTAGAACGCTCCCGAGCACCAGACTTCAAATCCTAAACTCTATGAAAAATTGTCTATTGAAAAACTAAATGGAAAAGTGGAAAAGTTTTTGAATTTGTATGAGGTGAAGCCTCTGATCCTGAAAGCAAAGTACAATTGGTTCTTCTCTTCATTACACCGAAGAAGCCTCTGAGCAAGGAATGGTACTACTGGTTTGCACCTAAGTACAAACACAGCAGCACCACTCCTCGTCCCTGAGGACTTCCTCGCCGAATGAAGAGAAGAAACCAATGTTCTTCGATCGCATAACCCCGGTGGCCATAGGCGATCTAAGAACGACATCAATGTTAAGGGGATAAGCCCCATGGATGGCTTGTTAGGCCTACCGCTGAGAGAAGTGAATCAATAAACCTAAATAATATATAACTTATCCATAATCTAAATAATTTCTTATTTAAAAATGCTAAATCGAAACATGAAATACATAATATGTGTTAATAAAGTTTTACATGAAATTAATTAAATTTAATCTTCAGACTAAATAATAAATTGGTAATTTAAAAAAAAAATTACGATTATTTTAAATTCAAAACTAAGCTTACTAATTTTTAAGTTATTAACTCTAATATATTTGTTTAGGTTAAATCTTTCGCTTTATTTATTGTATCCAAAACAAAAATAAATGTTAGCTAAAAATAATTATTTCTATATTTATACCACTTTTTAAAATTAATCGCAATGAAAAAATAATTCTAAAAAAAAAATGGTGGTAGCTAAAATGGACTCATACGAGATCTGTATACGTACATTAGCGGATCAATATGATGACAAATGTAGAGATATTGATTTGGATCCGGCTCACTCTATAAAGTTGATGAGAATTAATTATTTTCAATTGTACTTCCATAAACTCAGACCCACAATACTATGAAAGTAGTGACGAAAGATTTAAACTTATACAAAACTGTTGAAAAGCTGTTTGGTCAATGTTAACTTTTATTACGTTAATAACATCCTAAAACTCATAAAAACATGACTTAACCACAATCAAAAAAACATACGATTAATTCCATATATAAATTAATTGCATCATCCAAGAATATGTACAATATATAACCAAGTATAAATATACATTATGTACAAAAAATTGTACTATGTATATAAAAAAAATATGTACAGGATATACAAAAGATATGTACAATAGTATACCAAAAATATGTACAATATGTACGTGGTAGCATAAAAAAATTTCAAAAAAAAACTGCTTCCCCAAAACGGTTTTCTTTTTTCCAAATAAAAAACAATTAGTATTACTAAAAGTAGATGACAGCACAAAAAACAATCTCCAAAAAAAATTGCTGTCCCAAAACGGTTTTTTTTTCAAAATTAAAAAAAAATTAGTCTTAACTAATTATACAATGAGGAACAGGGGCCTCCTGTGGACCAGACCACTCCTCTACCTGTCGCATGGTCGGTGAGATGGGAACCACCTCAACCAGCTCCTCTATTTGAGTACTCTTGGTCGAGGAAGCTCCCAGCTCCACGACCAAGCGACTCTCCTTCTCCTTCTTCCTCCTCTCCTTCCTCTTCAGGTGTGAGCTCCTGTTTCTCTTGACCCGTCATAATTGTATACATTCTTATCAAAATTCAAAATATATAATTTCCTAATCAAAACGAAACCAAGCACTGGTTTTATACCAAAATTAATATCAATATCAATAATCAATATCAATATTAACCCAAAACTGGTTTTATAAAAATTCAAAATATATAAATAATTTTTTCTAATCAAAATCGAAACCAATCACTGGTTTTATACCAAAATCAATACTAACATTAACAATTAACATCAATATAAACCCAAAACTGGTTTTATAAAAATTCAAAATATATCTAAGAACACAAAAAAAATCCAAAACTGGTTTTCCCACAAATATCACTAGTTATTTGCGCCAAAAACTGGTTTCTACTCAAAATTGCGCCCAAAAATAACTCAAAACTACGCCAGGTTTTTGTTTCGGCCCACGTTATTAATTCGGCCCTTATACGGAGCCACGTATGTATTTACGTTTTATGATTCTTATCTTGAGCCACTTGGACTTTCACACACAAAAACAAAAATAAAATATATTGAACACGGGATAGCGACTTAGTCCCCCAACGACGAACCCAGACTTGGGAAATCTCTTATCTAAGAAACGACTTGTTCAGCCTAGCATTTAAAAAAATTTCAAAATCGAAAATATATATATATATAAAAAATATAAAAACAAAAACTTAGCTTAAGTTGTTGATTGTTAAAGATGATCTCCCCTTTTCTTGTTTAAGTAACTTCTTTCCTCTATATATAGGTATATTCATAGTATCCAATTCAGCTTTCCAAAACATATATCAACTTTAGTTTATCAGCCACCATAGCTCCAATAATTCTTTATCAAAACTTTACAAAAATAATCAGCCACCTTTTCAGCCACAATATCTCCAATAATTCTTTAACAAAACTTTACAAAATAATCAGCCACCTTTTCAGCCACAATAGGGCGAACCACACAAAAAAGAAGTCCTTCTAAATTTTCTTTTGTTTACTGTTTATTGAATTTGACAGGTATACCAAAAATATACATTTTATATTCTTATACCGTTCGGTAAAAATTTTATCAGAGATATCCTTTCTGATTACTACACTTTTCTATCATATCTCATAGATAAAATTAAAAATTGAGAAAAACTTACTCAATGCGATCTTCACAAAATTTTAATTATTATTTTTTCTTTTACTTTTAAGATGATCGCTTTTTGGTAAACAAAATTGGAATGAATGTTTATTTTAAATCCAATTTTTAACATCGAATCATTCAACAAAAAAAAATGTGATTTTTTTGATTTTACCATCTTCCGATGTCAAAACAAATCGTATAATCTTCGAAATTCAGCAATGATTAACACGACATCTGTTCATTAGTATTGGAAATAAAAATTTAGTACGTTCGTTGGCTTTTTATAGTATATTCAAAATCAATTAGCAGTTAAGTTGGGAAAATTTTAAAAGTACTATTAATGTAAAAATGAACGGAAATTAATGTAATACATTTCTATTGAATTGAAAAAAAGGAGGAATTTGATTTTATTATTGTTTTGCGATTATTGCGATCGTTACACTATTAAAAAACCTTCAATTTAGCGATTCGAGAAAATATTACAAAATCACATATTCATATTTCTTTCAAAATTCCAAAAATATTGCTTGTAAAAATTATTACAAAATCAAACTTTTTTCAACATTCTAAAAATTTTCCAAAAATTATTACAAAATCAATAATTAAAACTTTTTTCAAAATTCCAAAAATTCTTACAAAATCAAAAATTAAAACTTTTTCCAAAATTCTAAAAATATTGCAAAAACTTTTAGAAAATCAAAAATACAAACTTTTTTCAAAATTCCAAAAATATTTCAAAAACTATAATAAAATAAAAAATTTCCATATCCAATTTTTTTTCAATTACATTTACGTCATAAAAACAGCTACATTTTTTCCCAAAAAATTGGCTAAAAATCAATGAAATCATTTTTTGACACGCATGACATTATTTTTTTGACAAACTTATAATGCCATAATTCTCTATAATAATAAAATATTTTCATATCATACAAATTATTAATATAATTTTTTTTCAAAAATTCGGTAAAAAATAAATAAAAATCTTTCTTTTGACACACTTGACAACATTTTTTTGACAAAATTATAATGCAATAATCTGGATTTTGGTCTCTCATACCAATCCCGACCATCAAGATTTCTCCAAATTTAATGTTTCTACTCGTAATCACTTAAAATGAACGTTTTTTAAGCAAAAAATATGCAAATTTCCTTGTTTTGACACACTTGACGATTTTTTTGACACACTTCCGGTACAGTTATCGAACACATCGCCCTTTCGGATCTTCCTATTGAGTAAACCTATGTTTGGAAAAAAAAATGTTCAAATCCGTTCAGCGGTTTTCTAGATTTCGTCGGTTGTGACGACCGAACGGCCGGCCGGCCGACAGACAGGCATACATTTTTTTTTTGCTTTTTTAGAATCAGTAGGTCCTGAAACGTCGAGAAATGCCTTAAAAGTGGGGGTAAGAATTTCACTTCGAGCTCATAAATGTAATACTTAAGTCTTTCAGACCGAAGTAATTATAACGTTTTAAATAATTTTTTGTGTTTGTGATTTGATAGTTTTCTTTTTGTATAGTGTTTATTTTTCCTATCAAATAGGGGTTGTGTATTTTTGTGTGTTGTGATTTTTTTTGAAAAGAAAAGAATTGAACTGCTTTTTCAAAGACCACATGTTGACCGTCCCACACATTTATAAAAACATTTCAGCGCTGCGCCGTAAAGAAAGGCTTATATGTTCGACAGGGTGATGCACTCGCGCCCTTACTATTTAATTTGGCGCTGGATTACGCGAAAAGAAAAAGCCGAATTGAGACACAAAACTGCATATTTAACAAATCTAGTCAAATTCTTGGTTATGCAGATGATATTGCGTTTCTCGGACGTAGGACAAGCGATATCAAGGATAGTCTCTCTCAGCTTGAAAGAAATGCTAAACGACTTGGATTATGCATTAACACCGGCTAGACTAAACTTTTAACAACATCCAGGAATATACCTCCCGGCAATCTGAATACTGGCGACTATGAAGTAGAACGCGTGGAAAACTTCAAACACCTCAGGTCTGTAATAACATCACAAATGACGTGCAGGCAGATATTAAAGCTCGTGTCTTAGCCCCATACAGAGTTTTATACGCATACTCAAATCTTTTGCGATCAAAACATCTTTCGCAGTCGTGCGACTCTCACTTTACAAAGCATTAATCCGACCTGTGCTTACATTTGGAAGTGAAAGCTGGACACTGACTTCCTCCGATTGTAAAATTCTATCAACATTCGAGAGGAAAGTCATACGATCAATTTATGGTCCATGTAAAGTTGCTGAAAATCAGTATAGAATCCGAATGAATCATGAAATCAGACAGACAGCCAAATCATGAAATCAGACAGCCAGACAGACATTTAGAAAGGGCACCATTAGATAGAATGATTAAAAAAGCGTCCCAACAACAACCAGCTGGTGTTCGTCAAAGAGGAAGACCTAGACAACGCTGGCGTGATGACATCATCCAAGACCTTCGTGATATAGGATGTCGAAACTGGGGTCAACTGGTCATGGAACAAGATGATTGGAAGCTTATTGCACAGACGGCAAAATCCCTCCATGGGATGTAAACGCCAGAGCGAAAGAGAAATATCGAAAAAAACACTTTTGTTATGCAAGCCAAAAATGACCTACGTCTATTAAACAACCTAGAACAGGAAATGTCTGCCAAAATTCTATACTTACGTATAACACCCCTGTTAAATAAACTATTCGAACCATTCCAAGACATAGAGTCAACTTTACGTTTATATTTTGTATATTCCATCCGAAAAGCTAGTTCTCCTCAACTCGACACAACTCAACATAACACAAAATCTCCTCAATTTAACTACACATCTTCAGCCACAACATACATTCCTTCAGAAAATATAACAAACACTTCTAATTCTCCTCCACTGACATTGCCAAACAGCATAATCCCACAACACCAATACGAAGAACGAGTTACTCCACGGCCCCCATTGTCCGATATATCATCCCTTCCATCGCTTTCTGCTGTTCAGGCTACATCAAACATTCCTAAACCAAACCTTTCTAATTCTACACAATATCCAACATTTCCGTCAATACCAGAATATCATGAAAATTTCCAAGACAATTTACCCTCTTACCTGCCTTTACAGTCACAAGTAACAACTACATTAGCTTTGCCTAGTTCTTATAGTACAACAAGTAGAAACTGTGCTAGCTATGCCTAATTCTCAGAGTACAACTCACAGCAACTCTAAAAATTTATCACACATTCCAGCATATATCATGGATCAATATTTCTCAAATCCATCACACCCACCTTCCAATATATCTTGGACAGCAACCTAATTTAAGCAACCTAATTTAAGTACACCTACTTCAAAATCAAGTTTAACAAACAATTCTGAAGTCAATACTACATCGTCAACATCAGAAAATATAGCGTCAAATCTAACTTCAACTTTTTCACATGGATCTGCTGATAATTCTTCATGTTCGCAAAATTCAAATTTGAAAGAAAAACTCGGAACATTAAATGATAACAAATTCGCTAAAATGCCAAACGACTCATATAAAATAAAGCTAAATTCATTTCCTTTTGAAAGCAATCCTACACAAAACGCTAAATTGTTCAAATCAGTCATCCAAAGTTTCCAGAAAACTCTGACTAGTCCCATTAAAATTCCAGAGCCCGATCGAACACTTTTTGTAAACAATCTCACAGAAAACGTTCAATTATCAGTTACACAAAATATCCAAAAATACATCGACTAGCCCAATTCAAGTTTTAAAGCCCAATTCAACTCTTCTTGTAAACCATCTTACAGAAAATGTTCTACTATTAGAATCAGCTACACAAAGCATCAAAAAACCTCCGACTAGTAAAACTAGGTCAAAGACGCCAGACAATAACCCAGATAAATTACAAATTATATCAGAAATTACTTCACATCAGTTCTGTATTCCAAAGTTATAAAACAAAACATTTCCTAAAACTCGATGCATATTCATATAAAAATTTCAAACACAACGCAAATTTCATCAATATCAACAAAATTAAAAAATACAAAAAATTACACGCACCAAAAGCTACAAACTGCCACATTGAAATGACTAACTAATGACTGACTAATTCAAATCGTAACGAAAGTAAATTCCGGAAACAGAAACCAACAATCAGCTCTAAGAAAAATCAGTATTGCCTTCAACGACCACATATAACTTTATTTGTCACAAAAACAGAATCCAGAAATCAGAAAACCCAAACAGTTCTAAGAAAAATCAATATTTGCCCTCAACTATGGTTGTGGAAAAGAAATAATCAAACAAACCAATTATCAAATTACACAACCGCCGAACTATATCTAAAACAAAGAACACAAATATCAAATTTCGAAAAAACAAAACCAACCAACATTCGATTAAACTTCAACCAAGCAATTCCAATCAGTCTGACTCCAAAAATATTAAAAAGTTGAACCAGTCCATTACGATAAATTACAATGACTCTATTAACAAAATAACTGTAAACAAACGTGACCAAAAAAATTATCAAAACCTGAAATATTTTCGTACAACCCCACCCAGACGTATTGAAAACCGGATACACTGCCCATAACAACTTTTCAAACTGTGGAGATCAGTTATATTCTATCTAAGCTTTTGGTGGATTCATGTCAATAAAACTACTATAGTAGAATTTTTTTGCCAGCGAACACAAAATTTGTTTGTTATGCGCATTTTGTTTGCACATGCGCATGCACATGCGCATATTGTTTGCACATTCAGTGTCTCGATTAAAATATTAAAAAAAACTATTGGGGTCCCATTGAAATGGACAAAAAAAACGCATAAAATTTATAAATTACTATTGAAATTCAACCAGTTATAATAGAAACCCAAAAACTAGTAGAAATATTAATGATTTTGTAGGAAATATAACAAAATTTTGATAATTAAAAATAATTATAATAAAAATAACGACGCCTATGGAAACAAATATCACAACAAACAAATGGTACGAACTAGAAGTAGAAGTTTAACTAATATAATTGTTTTGAAAACAAATTTATCCCAAAATAAATAATACATCTCTGTTTTACTTTTTGTCTCATCTTTTATCTCTTGCTGCGTCGTAGCTGTCAGAAATTCGCTGGCAAAAAAATTCTACTATACCTTACAACTTACACTGCCGATTATAACCAATATAATACAGTTTCATTCGTATTCGTCAAATTCAGTTTATTGGATTGAAAATCTGTTCCAAAAATTTCCTGTCCTGTTTTTCAAATAATTTAGTACTAACATTTCGTAAAAACATATTCGACAAAGGAGAAGTTTTCAACGTAATTGCAAAGCTTTACACAACCGATCAACTGTTACATGTTGTTAAGGACAATACCTATTTATTAATCGAACACATAAATCAAATCGGAAATAATTTTTCTACAAAATTACTTGCTAAAGACAAAATTTTCACCCTTTTAAAAAACTACTACTCTTCGATATTATTATATTCCGTCTAAACCTAATACTAACCTAAACCATAAGCCAACCAAACAAACCTATCATAAACCCAATATTAACTCAAATCATAAGCCAGTCAAACCAACTAATTCCTAATACAAACCTAAACCCGAAATCAAATCTAAACAATTTCTACTAAACCATATACAATATACAAGAAAAATAATATTTGAAAATCAATAATTATAAGAAAATCAATACAATCAATAGAAATAATAATTTTAAAATCATTAATCATAAATAATCGTTACCATAATAGTACATTATGATGCTAGGACGTAAAGCTAAAGATTTTGGACGGATGTGGAGTTTGCAAATCGAGGCGCTAGCCGAGATTTGCACCCACATTAAGTCCGAAATAGCTTACGTCCGTGCATCATATACTATTTTTTATTCGCCGCAAGCAAAATATTTTAAGAAAATTGGTTAATTCTAAATTAAAATTATAGATTTTCATAAATTTTAAAATAAAAATATGTGGAACAAGTAACCTTTGACAAAATATTTATTATTTTTTCCAAATTATTGTGTAGCTATGACCAACAAATGATAAAAACTATTTTAATTGGATAATGAAATTTGGAATTTAAGGGTTGCTTTGATAAAAATTTTTATTTTTCATAGAATTTAAACAAATACAAATGCTGTTTACTTTTTTGGACGTAGCTATGACAACAAAATAAATAATTGAAAAGTGATACTTTAAGGCCGCAAATCACAGTAATACAGTAACACTTTAATATGTAGGCGAATAAAAAATACATATTATATTAAGACAATAATTTAAAGATACGCAAGCTAATCAAAACATAACATAATTTTTAATAGAAACAATAAACAAATAATTTACTACGATTTTTATTTACTATAACCATTGATTAAGTATTATAAGATAATAATACTATGAATTACAACAACAAAAATTATTTGCCGTTGCTTCTAACATATTACAAAAATAGAGTATCACTAGCTTAAAAACATCTTTATGATGGAACAGGCTGAATAATTGTAAAACTATAATGCGAAAACGAAATAAAAAACATTTTATTTTTTTTATGCTCAAAATTTACCAACCCTTTGATAAAATACCATATAAAAATCATAAACTTTATTTACAATATCTTCTCTTTTTTTCACAACAAAATTAAAAACCCTATCTCTCTCACCCTAAGGAACAAATTTTCAACAAAAACAAAAACAAACGACGTAACCAAATTATTGAACTTTAATAATTAACGAAAATGAGATGAAGTAAATACTGAGAAGGTAATCTATTGTCGTTTTCTTTTTGCTAGAGCAGAAAGAGTGATTTTTTTTTTCATAAAAAGAATATGACAAGAAATTGCTCTAACTTTGTAGATGTGTTTGTGAAATGCCATTAATGTCATTAATGTTGTTGTTTACCTAAACTTATTTTATTGTTTATTTTTCTTGTTGTTTCAGAGTTAATAATACACTAGATAATTATTGAAATTTTTAGAAAAATTCATTAACCACTAATTCACTATATATTTTAGTTTTCATTAATTAAATTAATGAAATTTTAGTTTTTAGCAAGATCATTCCAAACTATACACACGAAAATGTTTTTGCTATGAAAATTCAATTACTACAAGGCTATAATTGTTTTAATGCGAGAAATTAAAAATAAATAAACTAATAATAAATTATTATTTATTATTAGTTTTTAATTTAAAACACGATTTAAACATAACATTAAATATTTCACTTTCACAAAATAATAATAACCATAAATGGCGTCTTGTTTGTTTACAAATTTTGAGAGATGTGTAAATGTATTTGTGCAACTCTATTGTATTTAGAACTTACTCTACGAAAAAATCTAGATCTAGATCTAGTGCAAAAAGAGTGCTTTTTTTTGTCAAATAGAATACGTAATGTCAAAAAAAATCGATCTAGATCGAAAATGGGCGTGTTTAGTGCAAGTTTTTTGGTAAAAAGAAAACGACATATAGGTAATTAATTTTGATATTTTAAAGCGATCAGTTTTGTGTTTTGTTTTTATAATGATTATTTGTTTCTTATTATTTGAACTATAATTGTGGAATAGGTTACATAATTGTATGTACAATCATCTTCCATTTATCTCGTTTCAACGCTATTTGACTTTAGTTTTCCTGTAGTGAACGTCTTGATAGTTACGTCGTCAAGCCAGAAGTGCCCATGTTTTTCTCTCCACCAAACACCGACTGGTTAATGGGTCACTTTTTGATTGTTCTTTCTAATGTGGTTAAATTTCTAACGCGATTAATTTAATGAATCTGTAGCAAACGAACGCACTAACAGGTGCATAAGTATGAACGCACCTTTATAAATAAAATAACAATAATGACGCCATCGCTGATTGGTGAAATTTTCAAAGTTCCAGAACATTCTATGTTCTCTGTTCTATTTTTGCGTTTGTTTTATTTAACAGTCGTTGCATGGTTGTCTTTTAAATAAGATGTGTGTCTAGCACATTCATTTAATGTAAATACTATATTTAAGTTGTGTAAATATTTCTGTAAATATAATTTAGTGGTGAAATGAATTGTATGTGGTTTTCGTTTATTTTATATGTTAATGTGTTAATATTAATCATAACGAAATTTCGATTTAATTATGATTTAAAAACTATATTGCAATAATGTTGTTAACTAGTCAGAAATAACTTTGAAGTCTTTGATTGGATTAAGAAGTTGCACACAAATTTACATTGGTTTATGGATATCTCACTATTTTGTATGCTAAAGGCTTATGAATCAATAACAATAAAATATACTGGATCGAGAACACTCGTTAATACATTTGAAATGTCTCGTACCATAATCGAGCTAAGTTTATTGCCATAGGACTCGGACGACTCAAACTATGTTGCTCGTAACTGTATTAATGCGCATTACCAATGTACGATTCCGGATATTGTAGAACTCCTCGCATCTGATAATTGTTCGGGATTTATTGGCAGTTTCCATAATATATTTAAGCCAAAAATCTGATAACATCGCAGTATCCAATTTCTTGTGATTAATTTCACGTTTAGTGATTGCAAATTACCCGATTTCAAATTACCCGGTTACTCGATTAGTATTTTCCAAATTACCCGGATTACCCGGATAACCCGGGTAGTTATAAAAAAATTAAAAGATGAAAAACAATAAAAAAAACCTCACAGTAGTAAACTAAAAATTGATCATTTTTTAACTGTAAAATAATATTTCAGAAATATTAAAGCCTTTAGGGTAGCTGTACTCATCCGATTTCGTATTTTTTTTTAAATTAATGCAATAGAAAAACCCGCTCCGATAAAGTGGATGTTAGCTTCACGGTCAATAACGATTGATTTAAATTTTCCAACATTTTTTTCGCTTTCCTTTATTTACATACAACATTTTCAGCTCTGTATCAACTGTAGTACTACTGTTATCTATAGTAGATCTTGTGTAGACAGCAATACATTTTTGTAGTTGTAAATTTTCAATATTATAATTAGCCGAATCATTATCCGATTTGATTTTTCATTGCTGACGTATTTCCCCATTTAGTTAAAATTATTCGTGCGCTTCCAACTACGTGGCACCGAGATTTATCTGATGACATTTTCTTGAACTGGTCCCAAACTTTCGATGACATTTCGATGACACTTATTTTAATTATTAGCTTAAATCTTAAATAAAAACTTATCATAATATATTTACCGTTTCTATTTTAAACTAAATATAAACAAATAACCAATGAAAATCCTTAATTTTGTATGACTTAATTTTAATTTTAATAAGAACTACAATTCCATAATAGTACATTATGATGCTAGGACGTAAAGCTAAAGATTTTGGACGGATGTGGAGTTTGCAAATCGAGGCGCTAGCCGAGATTTGCACCCACATTAAGTCCAAAATAGCTTACGTCCGTGCATCATATACTATTTTTTATTCGCCGCAAGCAAAATATTTTAAGAAAAGTTGTTTATTCTAAATTAAAATTATAAATTTTCATAAATTTTAAAATAAAAATATGTGGAACAAGTAACCTTTGACAAAATATTTATTATTTTTTCCAAATTAAGCTATGACAACAAATGATAACAACTATTTTAATTGGATAATGAAATTTTGAATTTAAGGGTTGCTTTGATAAAAAATTTTATTTTTCATAGAATTTAAACAAATACAAATGCTTTATACTTTTTTAGACGTAGCTATGACAACAAAATAAATAGTTGAAAAGTGATACTTTAAAGCCGCAAATCACAGTAATAAAGTAACACTTTAATATGTAGGCGAATAAAAATTTTGTTATGTGTTCTTCGTCGTTTTTCTGTTGTTTTCGTAATCCAAACTATAATAATTAACTAGAGGGCAGTTTAATGTTTACGGATGTGGTTGGTTTAATGTTTATGGTTTAATGTTTATGGACATATTGCAATTTCTATGGTTAGAATAGAATCATTTGTCAACAACTAGCATAAGGAATAATACAAATTTGCAAAAAGAGAATGAGCTGAATTTTATTTTGTAAATTTTATTGAGAAAAAACTGGACCTTTTGTTGTTCGGGTACTCGACCAAAATACCCGGATATTAAATACCCGAAAAATCTTCCTAAATACCCGGGTATCCGGGTACCCGGATACCAAGATTGCAAACACTATTCACGTTTCATTCAGATTCTATACTGCCTTTTTAAGCAACTTTACATGCATCATAATATATTGGTATGACATTCCTCTCGAATGTTGATAGGTTTGATAGGATTTGGTTGATATGTAGAAAGCTCTGTTTGCAGTAGAGGCATGGGGTGTGCATGCCGTTTGACGTTGTTATAAAAAATATAACGGTTTTGCACTTGTGCTACTGTGTAGTCGCTAGTATCTATGGTTCCGGAAGATATTTTCCTGTGGTGCTATTTTCAAAACTTAAAGTATACTTTATAGTCGAAATTGTGTACAATTACAAAAAATTAATATTCTGGGTAACACAAACACGACTACTTTTTAATCGTTTTGTAACTACGGAGTAAAAACCAATCGTAATGAAGAAAGTATACTTTTAGTTAGCTGTCAGTGTTAAAATATTAACTAGAATTTTGGATAAAATTCAGCATATTTTGAACTATTTTCACCAAAAAACAGCAAACAAATTATTTTAAAACAAAAACTACATTTTTTTGGCAAACGTTTAAATTTTTTATAAATATGAAAATAATACATCAAACTTTTTACAAATATGAATTTTTATCGTCATAATTACTTCCAAAAAAGTGAAAAAAACATGTAAATTTGTATGAATAAAATGTTTTATCAAAGCAGCCTTTTCAAAATTTCATAATCCAATAGAAATAGTTGTTATTTTGTTGTCATAGTTATACAATATGTTTGAAAAAATAACAAACTAGCAAATAACAAATGTTACTTTACAGCGTCCGTATTATAAAATAAGAATGGCGTTACTTTTGCTGTCGCAGGCTAAAAAGTAAGACTTTAGCTAACTCCCAAGCGGCAGTAAAGTTAAACTTTACAGCCGTTTGCTGAAAAAATATTTTTCTTAAATTTTTTTAGCATTGTTGTAGCCATCAACAAAGAAAATTTCAAAAATATGCCGTTTGTAAACGACAAATTATGCATTTAAAATATTAATTAATCGATTAATTGCTTAAAATAAATAATTGTTTTTATAAACAAATGTTGTAGTTTTCAAATTAAATTCATTTTATATCTTTCATTTTATGACAAATTAAATTCAACATACTCTGGAGTTGAGTATAAATAATCACCACAAAATCTTATAACGAAGACTCCTGAAAATACCATTTTTTAAACCCTTCGTTAAAAACCATTCGTTATTTGTTGTCGTAATTATAAAGTATACGTGTGATTACGATCGGTTTTGAAAATAGCACCCCTGGATGCTAGGATTGTAAGGTAGGATTTAGTTTTATCGCTTTTGATGAATAAATGAAGTCGTTTAGATTTCTTAAAAATGGTTTAAGATTTCTTAAAAATGGCTATTATTAAGACTTTGACTAGATTTGTTAAAGGCGACGTTTTATGTCTCGATTTCACTTTACCTTATAACAAACTTAAGTCTCAAATCAAATAGCGCGGACTATTATTGATGCTATAACCAAATGCACTATCAAAAGATCGAGCACTGATAATTTGATTGTTAATTCTGATGGATGTGGATCTTTTATTGTATGTCGATCATTTGCAAAGCGTGTCTTAAACTTTCAACTAACCATATGTTGATTAATGTTTTCGATAAACTTCTTCATATTTTTCCTTCTGTTAGGCTTTTCTAGAGCCTTGATACTCAGTTGTGAACCTTACGGCTACTTCATTCCATTTCGGTGTGCATTCTAAGGGTACCTTTTCCTCATATTAATTGGGCAGTAGCTTATGTTGTTTCACGCGACCATTTATAATAAACCAAACTCAAATTTCTCCTTCGGTTTAATTACTGCAGTGGTAGTAGACTAGTTTTTATCTGTTTCATGACTAGTCTTTATCTGTTTCATGAATTCCACTTCCAGCAAATCTTACTTACTATACAGGCCCTATATTTTGAGTCTATGCTTATATTTTTTTAATAGAAAGTGTTGTGTATTAGAAATTGCAACATGTGTCACGAAGTCATGTGGCATAGAATAGAATTTAGCTATATTCATGCCGAGCAATAAATAGAAAAAGGATTTGTCTGTTATTTGCAAAAATAAAGATCGTGCTCCTCTCACATTAACATTGAAGTCGAACATCTTTTCATAAATTTTGGTAGCAAACATATCATTGTTGTTAAATATAATTTATCGCATGATTTAATTGACCTTACAATTTGAAATTATTTACAGTAGATCGATTATAAAAGGTAAAAAAAAACTGTATAGGAGACCTGAACTATTCAATAGATGCAAAAATAATTTCCCTACTTAACAAATACTAAGCTTTTCATTACTAATGTAAGTCCTACTTTTGTATCTGTGTGGATTATTGCTGTCAAGTTCGAGCAACTACTTGAGTTTACCTTTGCTCATACTTTAAACAGCACGTTGTTTTTCAGACCTGGACCTTGAAATATATTGTGTTGTTGCAACCGAACAAAACACCGTTTATTTAATGAAAATACCCATATAAAATTAATTGATGTTAATAAAAGTTAAAAAACGTCAATTAATAGTACTCCCTATATAAATTTATTAACAAATATAATAGTATATTTAATAAATTATCATATTGCTTAAATCAGGTTCTATTTTACTCTATTGTGTTAGGACCTCATAGTAAAAGCTAATTCGAAGACACTAAATCCAATGATGCTGTTTTTTTGGGTCGGCTTGAAAAAGTATTGGTTTTTATGAAAAAAATGGATATATTTTCTCGACCTAACAGACCTAGTTGCACCATTACCACCATAGGGTTTAGCGAAGCCTGATTAGGCTTTCCTCATGACCGTCTTGACGAATTTAGTAATTAATAAAACAAATTCCATGCAAACAACTTAGTTTCTAAAACACAGTTATTGCTTTGGGTTTTATGAATTTAAGGAGATCGTTAAAGGAATATATACATATAATATAATATTACTAGTTCATAATATAAAAAAAAGTTATTCCTAAAATGTAAAAAAAAACTGCTCAGCATATGTTAAAGCTCTTGAATTAAAAAATATTTGAAATAGTTTTCAGCATATCAAAGTTTTAGTTTACAATTGGCAAATCCCTTATTTTTCTAAAATATTATGAATAAAAAAATGTATGTCAATGAACTCGATCATGTAAAGAAATACGATTTATTTATTTAAGCAAAAATAAAAAAAGGAGTTTGCTTTTGAATATGAAAGAACTAGGGGGTATCCCGCGGGCTCCGCCCCCCCCCCCCCGACCCCTCCATCCTTTCCCCTCCCTACGCACACCAATACACTCTTGCTCTTTTCATCCGGCTTTGATACAACTACTAAGTACTATCCATCATAATCCAACCTCTTCTAATCTATTCTGTGTGTACCTTCTGCTTAACTATAATTCTACAAAAACCATCGTGAGGTTAACGATAAATTTTTATACGATCAATGACAAATGGTTGAAAATAATAATAATAAGAAAATACTGAAATAGCAGCTTTTGTTCTTCTATATTTTATTTACAGAAAATGAAGCTATGCAAAAATAATGATGGAAAAAAAATATTCTATGATTTTTAGCACTATCTGTTATATAAATAATTAATTTTCTTATTAATATCGCAACGATATAAATTTGAACGAAACGGCTAAAAGACAATTAGAGCAATCATTTTGAAAAACTACATTATCGAAAAATTTAAATGCCGTAAATGGAATTTTTATGAAGGAATTTTTATGAAAAAGGAATAATTTTTATGTTCTATAAAAAAAATAAACCAAAACAATAAAAATTAAATATAGGATTAGCGTTGAGCTCCGAACCTTTCTCACAAGCCCCTACATCGACAATGACAACGAAATTTCGTACTGAGTTTCTTAAAGTTCATTTTATCAAATCGGTTTAAATTATTAATGTTTGAAAATGTATATTATAACCTAAACTGTTTTTTGCATAAAAATATCAAATGTTTTCAACCTACATTGTTTTTAAAAATTGTTGAAAATCTATATTTTTCTATGCTGTTATGTTCGCTGTACTATAGAACAATTTTCTGGTTCTGCTCCTGCCATAATAGCGCTAGTATTTTACGAAATGTTGTGTCAAAAAGTGAGGAAATAGACCTTTAATCATGTACGTTCATCAATTTGTTTCCTCTTTTCTTTTTTAATAAACTTATTATAAAAACCATCTACCAACTTTACTATTTAATGTAAAAATTATTCCTTTAAAAAAAGGTTATTATTCCTTTAAAAAAAATTCCATCTATTTTTCATTATAAATACTACATATCTTGTGACTAATTCAAAATAAAAAAGGTTTTATTAGTAAAACATCAACAAAAATTATAAATATATGTATTATGTAACTGAATTAAAATAAAATCCCTGAATGCATTCTAATTTTTATTAAAACTTAAAATAACTAAACAGAATGACGTCACACGATCTTTTATGATAAAGCTATTATATTGCAAGAGAAATACATACTCAAATAGTAGTTTTTGTTTTTCCTTAATTTAGTTCACAGGAATGAAATTATGGCAAATAATTATCGGAAACCACTATTATATGATTTTTAGCACTGCCTGTAAAAAAACTAATTAATTTTCTTGTTAATATCGAAATTATAATAATTTGAACGAAACGGGAAATGACAGTGCAATAAAATGCTATAAAAACTGCATTATCGATCAAATTGCTCTATCGTAAAACGAAATGTATGTATGAATAAAATAAAAGTGTGTAAAAAAACAATAATTTCAATGTTATTTATAGTAGTTGTTGTTATTCTTAATATCGAAATGTAAATATCGAAATGATTTTAATGATTTTAATTTGAACAAATTAAATACAAAAGCAACTTAACTTTTTAACTAACTTTAAAGAACTACTTTATCGATAATTCTAAGTATCCAAAAACAAAAATTTTATATAAGTTTTATTTATATATGAATTATTTATTTATATGAATTCATTCATGAATAATAAAATAAAAAAGCACAATAATTTTAAAGTTATTTAAAGAAAATAATGAATTTATGAATAAAAAAAACAATTTTAATGTTATTTAAAATAAAATTTTTTAAAAACTGCATTATCGTAAAACGAAATGTATGTATGAATATGAATAAAATAAAAGTGTGTAAAAAAACAATAATTTTAATGTTATTTAAAAAAAAATAAAAAAAAATTCAATACAATCAGGTTTCGAACTGTCAATCTTATGATCATCAGTCGAGCGCGCTACCAATATACCAATTTGAACTATATTTGAACTATAGACTAAAGGATAGATAAGGTATCCGTTACGCTTGTATAGAAGGATAGACGTACGGCTATTATATTATTGATTTTAAAAGAAAAGAGAAAAGGTAATAAAAAACTAACACTAATGCAATTTTTATACAGAAAAAAGCAACAAAAATTAAATTTTTATAATTTCTTGTTGCCAGAAAAGAAAAACCACTCTTTCAATCGCAAGTGTTGTGTTGTCTCTACACTAATTGACTAGCAGAGCCATAGCTCGAAAACGTAGCGGCGAAAACTTTAGTAATATTATCTTAATATACTTAATCAATGATTTAACTTATTTTATTAGTAATATATAAAAAGTTTGAAAAAAATGTAATAGCATCGGGTCATTCCATGGAAACATAAACCTCAATAGTTGCAATGAAGTTTATGTTGTGTGGAATATCATTTTGCATTCAGCAAAAGCCATTAAGTTAATGTTTCTAAAGCTATAGATAAATTTACATATTAAATGTATGTTAAAATTAAAACACATTGACAGACAAATAATAATTAAATAATTTTTATAAATGTAGATAGCAAAAGATTAAGGTTAAAAAAAGTTAAAATTTTATTCCAAAGATTTAATTCAAATAATTCAATGTGTGACGAACAATTAGGTGAGCGTAAATATACTTGTTTATTGGATGTCACAATTGTCAAATAGTTACTCCGAAACCACCGTACTCGTCATACAAAATAGGTACACTGGTTCATTGCTATTGGTTTAGCGTCCTATTTCATGTAGACTTATAATCATTTATCAATCCAGAAATTTTTCTGTTCTGAAAAGGGTCATATTGCAATTTGCAAATATATTTTATCGATTGTCTGCAATACTCTACTACATTGATGCATACGCTGGCCGGTTAAAGAATACCACCATTTTAGTGAATATTTTCGTTTAATGGGTTTGATCGCTTTATGGTCATCGTCTTATTTCGACATTCCTTCCCACAACTTAAAACAAAAATTGGAAAAAATAATAATAAGACTAATTTCATTTGTAAATTCAGACTTATATATTATTATTAAAACAGTCAAATCACAACATGTGTTAACATATTTGCATATATTTTATAGATCCCTTGCAATAACAATAATAGTTTTGAAAGTAATGGAGAAGCATATTTCACTCAATAAGTAAAAAAATCACTTTAAACCTGTAGCTTTGATATTGTTCATAATCTTTTTCTTCGGTACTAAGGTCCTAATGCAAATTCTTGGTTCATCAATGTTTCTAAGAAGAGGAAAAGAAACGTCAATTTCCAATTTTTGGAACATGTGAGGGCAGTTCTGCTAATGCAAGCAGGTTTGTTTAATCATATATAAGCAATGCTTATATGTATCGTATTGGTGCTAATGCATAGAAATATGTACATATTTTATAAAATTGCAAACCATAAGAACATATTTGTTGTAAATTAGAAATATGTATTTGTTAAAAAATAATTTAACATAATTTTCATATAAATGTACATATTTGTTTGTCACATTAAACATTAACTATTCATTTTAATGATAATTCCGAAAAGTGAAAAAAAATTGATCAAAGATAACTAAGCGAATAATGTTTTATTATTTTAGAAAATGATTGATTTAGTAATTTCGTCTTTATTACCATACAGCATAAGGCTGATTTACAAATTTCGCCTTTATTACCATACAGCCTAAAGGTTAAAATATAACTTCAAAAAGCGTCACGCGGTTTCTCGACCAACACCCCATCAAAATGTATACAACGAGCGTAAAGAAGTATAACTTCAAAAACTAATAATTAATAATTAGCAGAAGGTACCCGCACGGCGATGCCCGTGCTTCCCAGAAAAGTGGTTGAAAACTGTTTTTTTTTTGAGTAAATTCTCCTATAGGTTTTTTTAATGTCGTTTAATTTAACTTATTTTATTAGTAATATATAAAAAGTTTGAAAACAATATAAAAGTAGCATTTTATAGTCAGCAAAAGCCATTAAGTAAATGACATTTAGTAAATGAGCTATAGATAATTTACATATTAAATGTATGTTAATATTAAAACACATTGACAGACAAATAATAATTAAAAAGTAGGGTCTGCGTCGGACCAGACGGTGGAAGTTATACTTCTTTGGCCATTCGCTCGCACACACGCACACAGACAGACAGTTAGGATAAAAAAAGCAAAAATATTATTCAAAAAAAAAATGAAATAAAAAAAATATTATTCAAAAAAAAAATATTATTCAAAAGAAAAAAATATTATCCAAAAAAGAAAAACAAAGTATTATTCAAAAAAAAAAATATAACACAAAAATAAATAACAAAAAATTATTATTCAAAAAGTATACGAACGTATCGTCGATTTTTCTTAGTTTTCTTAGTCAAAAAAATAAAAAAAAATATTCAAAATAAAAAACATATTATCCAAAAAAAAAAAAAATATTATTCAAAAAAAAAAAAATATTAAATAAATAGAAAAAACTATTATTCAAAAAACTAATAATTATTCATTACGAGAAGGTACCCGTATGGCGATGCCCGTGCTTGCCAGATAAAGTGGTTGAAAACTGTTTTTTTAGAGTAAATTCTCCTATAGTTTTTTTTAATGTCATTTAATTTAACTTATTTGATTAGTAATATATTGTTACGACGTTTGGCTGGGATGGAAACGAAAAAGGCAAAATAACACAACTCAAAGTTAATACAGGAGTAAAATGGCTAAGTTTCACTTTTCTCCTGAAATTATAATAAAAGGTTTGTCATAAATTCCATAAATTTTATTAACAAAGATGTAAATCTGATTTTCTTAAATCTTTACAAACAAATACAATTTTATTTTTTTGAATTTTAAATAACTAGTTGATTCTCCTATCAGCATGAAATTGCAGGCTCACAATTTCTATTTGACGAAAAAGCCTTATTTTGTATTCAGGATCAACCATGACATGAGAATGAGATCTGTCATCAAATTTGCATGCTTTATATACCACCAAATTATATTTCTGCCTCTTTCATTTCATGTTTTGTATGAGTAATTAAGTTATTTTTAATTGAGTTTTATCGTTGTTATCCCCTACTACAGATGTCATCATGTCTGTAAATCAGCATAACCAGCAATTATAGCACAATGTTGTAATTAAACGCACTCGTTTTGTGAAAGACTTGTTTTGATTGAATTGTCAAAATTGATGTCAAAACACATGAAAATATTTGTAATCAACATGGTAATTATTTGTTTAGTACAATTAATTTATTTCTATTTCTTTTAGGTTGTTTTCGCAACAATATAAAAAGTTTGACAAAAATGCAATAGTATCATTTTACAGTCAGCAAAAGCCATTAAGTTTATAGCTTGTAATGATTCACGCTATATCAATAAATAGTTAAAATTAACTTTCACATAAATTGCCATTTAAAATATTTGAAATGAAAGTTTCTTCATTCAGAAAATCCTAATTGAACTTTTGATCCAAAGGTTGAGAGATCCAATAAAACGAATTTCTTCCCAAATATTAATTTGATATTTGATCCATAGGTTGAGAGAGATACAATAATGAGAGATTCTTCTTTAAATATTTTTGAGAGTTCAGCAATAAAGATTCTCTCAAAAAATCAAAATAAAGTTGTACAAAGAACTTGATTGATGGCAACTTAATCTTAATCAATCTTATTAACTTTAGATCAAGAAATACAATCACCAGCTGTTTCAACAAATTGTATTATCACTTTATTATAAATTCGTTATTTAATATTCCATTTACATTTTATATGATTCAAACTTAAAACGAACAAAATAGCTAATACATTAATAACTTTTATTAATCTGAATCTTATGTTAATCTGAATTAAATTAAGGAATTTTTAATCGATGAAATTAAAATTAATCTTTTGGCAATAATGAATCAAAAACAAAAACTAGAATTGTTTTTTCAATAATTTTTAAGTAAAAAAACATAGCTTGCTAAATTGAATTTTTTAACTTTAAATTTAGATGTTCGCCACAACACTCCCCCCCTAGTGCCATCGAAGATGGGACGATATAGAAATTATTGTGCTACAGCACGAAGGAAACGAGCAGGGGTACGAGTGGTTCGACCTGCTCGCGTAATTGTAGATGCAGGATGGAATATCTGAGTTTGAGGAATGGGATTAAATCTAACCCTTTTAGGTGATACAGTTGCCTTAGCGTCGCGTTGCCTTGTTTCTGCGGAGGTAGAAGGAAAAGACTGGAATGTGTCCGAAGAAGTAGAATGGACAATATCTGTAGAAGACGAAGTTTCGTCTGCGCGACTGAGATTAGTACTCGAAGTAGGTGAGTTTTGAGATGAGTCATCTTCAGATTGTTCCCTAAAGCAAGGTTTTAATCTGTCGATGGAAACTCGAATATGTTGACCTTTACGGTCAATAACAAAATTTTTATCATCGCGACTGATGACTTTGAAAGGACCTTCGTATGGCGGTTGTAATGCTTTACGTACTAAGTCCGTACGTAAGAAGACATGCGAACAAGACTGGAGATTTTTGGAAACGAAAACATTAGGAGAAGTGTGTCTTGACGCAGTAGATGGACGAAGGTGAGTAAAATGTTGTTTCAACTGTGAAACGAAATCAGATTGTGGAGTGGAGTTAGAGTTTTGGCTAAAGAATTCTCCTGGAAGACGTATGTTAGTACCGTAGACGAGCTCAGCCGATGAAGATTGGAAATCTTCACGGAAAGTGGTTCGTAAACCAAGTAGTATTGACGGTAATATTCGTGTCCAGTCCGTTCTGTCGTAGGCCATTATCGCGGATTTAAGAGTTCGGTGCCAATGTTCGATTAGTCCGTTACATTTAGGATTGTAACTAGTAGTACGTTTACGTTCGAAACCGATAAGTTTTGACAACTCGTTAAAAAGATTGGATTCGAATTGGGAGCCCTGATCAGTGACGATTACTGAAGGTACTCCGAAGCGAGCGATCCAATTGGAGTAGAGAGCTGATGCTACCGTTTCAGCTGTAATATCCGAGATAGGAATGGCTTCAGGCCATCGAGTATAACGGTCAATAATAGTGACACAATAACGTTTGTCCTCAGAGGTAGGAAGTGGACCAATAATGTCCATATGAATCTCGGAAAATCTTTGAGAAGTTTGAGGATAATTACCTAATGGAGATTGAGTGTGGCGAGAAACTTTTGCCTTTTGGCAAGCCAGGCAGTTCTGAGCCATTTGTCGTACATCTTTTTTAATTGATGGCCAAATGACTTTTTCTGCAAGTAGTTTGGCAGAACTGTGGACTCCTGGGTGAGATAAATTGTGGAGACTTTCGAAAACAGACTGACGAAATTGCTTTGGAATAAAAGGTCGTGGATTTCCAGAAGAAGTATCACACAAAATTGTTTTGGCACTAGAATTGCCAAACGATAATGGAAAGGAACGGAATTGAAGTGTGGGACTAGTGTCCACTAATTCCTTTAGTTCGTTATCGTTGAACTGAGCATCAGCAATTTCGTCGTAGTTAATATTTTCTGGAATTGATATTTGCTCAACACGAGAAAGTGTGTCGGCAACTACATTATCAATTCCAGAAATATGACGAATATCAGTCGTAAATTGACTGATAAAATCAAGATGACGGAATTGGCGAGGACTAGCTTTGGCAGGATTCTGCGACAAAGCGTAAATGAGTGGCTTATGATCGGTGAAAAGAGTGAAGATTCTACCTTCAAGGAGATACCGGAAATGTTTAATTGCAGAATAAGCTGCAAGGAGTTCGCGATCATAAGCGCTGTATTTCTGTTGCGTTTCATTGAGTCGCACAGAGAAGAAACTAAGAGGTGTCCAACAATCGTTAATTTTTTGTTGAACAACGGCGCCAAGTGCCTTGTCGGAAGCGTCGACCATAACGGCAAGTTGGGCAGAGTGTGAGGGGTGAGAAAGAGTTGTAGCCTCACTAAGTTGCCGCTTGCAAAGATCGAAGGCTTGAATGGCGTCTTCAGACTATTGAATGACCCGTTTGTCATTCTTTTTGGAACCTTTGAGAAAATCATTTAGGATGGCTTGATTGCCACCAGCGTGAGGAATGAATCTGCGGTAGAAATTAATCATTCCAAGAAAACGACGGAGTTGCATAACTGTTTCGGGACGTTCGTAACAGTTGATAGCATCGACACGTTCAGAAGTAGGTTTGATTCCAGTTGAATCAATGGAATGTCCAAGAAAGTCAACGTTGGTTTTAGCAAAGTTGCATTTATCAACGTTGATAATGAGACCAGCGTCAGAAAGACGCTCAAAAACAGTCCTAAGATGTTTGAGGTGTTCCTCATAGGTTTCAGAAGCAATAAGGAGGTCATCTATGTAGATGAAACAGAAATTTAGGTCTCGAAGAAGGGAATGCATAAACCGTTGGAAAGATTGCGCAGCATTTCGCAATCCGAAAGTCATTCGAACGAATTCGAAGAGTCCGAACGGAGTTGAAATTGCAGTTTTTGCAATATCGCGCTCATCAATAGGAATTTGATGATATGCGCGGACGAGATCAATTGTGGAGAAAAATTGGCATCCATGTAGTTGATGCGAAAAATCCTGAATATGAGGAATAGGATATTGATCTGGAATTGTAATGTTATTTAGAGCACGGTAGTCACCGCAAGGTCTCCACTCGCCGTTCTTCTTTTTAGCGAGATGGAGAGGAGAAGCCCAAGGACTGTTAGAAGGTCGGCAGATGCCTTGGGATAACATAAGATTAAATTCTGCCTTTGCGATAGCCAATTTGTCTGGAGCAAGTCGACGATACTTACAAGAAACGGGAGGACCACGTGTTTCAATAACGTGAGTTACGTTATGTTTCACATGTTTAACAAGATCATTTTTGGACGTTAAGTCCTTGAAATTTTTGAGTAAATCAAGAATTTCTACATTGACCGAATCGTTGATCAAAGTTAAAGAAGGTGCTGGAGAAGTGGAGAGTTTAGCCAAAGTAAATAGAGAAGTTAGTGGATCGACAAGACGTCGGTTTTTAATGTCCACTAAAAGGCCGTATTTATTGAGAAAATCAGCTCCTAGAATAGGAGTGGTAACATCGGCTATAACAAAGGTCTGACAGAACACACGTCATGAGACCAATGTTTAAGTTTAAAGACCGTGTACCGTAAGTGCTAACTTTAGTCGCGTTAGCTGCGTAGAGGTAGAAGTCTGATTTTCTTGAAATTTTTTCCTCCATAGTAGCGGGGAGAACTGAAACTTCGGCACCTGTATCAACGAGGAAAGTCTTGCATGAAGAAATGTCGAGGACCAGAAGACGGAGTTGAGAATAAATGTCATCACATGCCGTCACATGTGATGAATCTAATAGTTTTTTGAAGATGTCGAGGCAGAGGAATCTGAGTGTTTGGAATAATTTTTACACTCAGGAACACATTTTTTTGCATCTCCCTTGTAGTAGTGATGGTAGTAGCAGATACCATCAAACATTCGCACGCGTGACCTGGACCGAGGTCGCATGGGAGAGCGATAATTCCGATTGAAATTCGAATTATGATTACCGTTTCGATCCTTAGATCTACTTCGGTATTGTTGAGGAGGTTGGGAGAAATTTTGCCTTTGAATGGCATTGAGGAGTTGCACGTTTTGTGCCTCCAGTTTTTTGAATTTTTCCTCAAGTGATATGATTTCACTTGAGGAAGAAGAAGAAGAAGGGAGAGAAGAAGCGGCAGGGTTAGATACCGCATTAACTTGCGAACCCCTTAGGGCATTGAGAACATTATCTGCTATCTCTGCTGTCTTCTGAAGATCTTCACTGACAGTAGCGATAGCAGCGCGGACAGCAGGTGGAAGTTTTTCCACCCAAAGTACTTTAAGAGCTGCCTCTGAAAACGTATTACGGGATTCGGTAGTCATATCCCGGAGTAATTGTGAGGGCTTAAGATCTCCAAGGTCCATACCGCGTAACACTTTGTGTATGCGATCTGAAGTGCTACCGGATAGGCGAGCTATAAGAGCCTCTTTGAGCCTATCGTATGGGAAATCTTGGTCGGGGTTAACCAAAATATCACTGGCTAATTTCGCCAGTGTGGGCGTAATCATGGTAAGTAAGTGCCCATACTTAGTTTGTTGAGACCTGATACGTCCCAACAAGAATTGCCCCTCTAATGTAATGAACCATAGGTCTGGAGTCTCAGACCAGAAAGGAGGAATTTTGATAGCTACGTGATCAATTTGTGGCATAGCTGCCGAAGAAGTTGAAGCTGTGGGAGGTGGAGGTAACGCAGCAGGAGGTGGTGGAGATTGTGGAGGATTTGAAGATGTACCTCCAAGATTTATATTAGCAAGAGCAGCTGCGACCTGCTCTGCGACCAGTGCCTGAAGCTGGTCTTGTGTGAAAGTAAAGGTTGGGGGGCCAGAAGATGCAGCAGTTTCCTCAGGTTCTGGTGGACTTGCTGAAACTGCTGGGAACGAGAACGCATTGTAATTAGTTATGACGGCCACTAGCAAGAAAAGTGTTGCAACAAACAATATCAAAACAATGTCTTGTGTCGCAATAATAATTGTGGAAACTGCGACTAACAAAACCCCGAAACAAAAAAAAAATTCCCTTAACATGTACATATTTTTTGATAAAATTATTTAAACAAAAAATTTTAAAATAGGAAGCGAAACAATAACTTAAATTTATCAAAGTTAAATCAAAAAAAAAATACTAATAAAATTCTTTATATTATTTAATATTGTAAATAGTAAAATTAATTTATTAAATTTTTACTTGAAATTTCAGAAGGTCCTGGTTTTCTGTGTTCTTAGTAGTCGGATGGTCACCAAAATATAGCTTGTAATGATTCACGCTATATCAATAAATAGTTAAAATTAACTTTCACATAAATTGCCATTTAAAATATTTGAAATGAAAGTTTCTTCATTCAGAAAATCCTAATTGAACTTTTGATCCAAAGGTTGAGAGATCCAATAAAACGAATTTCTTCCCAAATATTAATTTGATATTTGATCCATAGGTTGAGAGAGATACAATAATGAGAGATTCTTCTTTAAATATTTTTGAGAGTTCAGCAATAAAGATTCTCTCAAAAAATCAAAATAAAGTTGTACAAAGAACTTGATTGATGGCAACTTAATCTTAATCAATCTTATTAACTTTAGATCAAGAAATACAATCACCAGCTGTTTCAACAAATTGTATTATCACTTTATTATAAATTCGTTATTTAATATTCCATTTACATTTTATATGATTCAAACTTAAAACGAACAAAATAGCTAATACATTAATAACTTTTATTAATCTGAATCTTATGTTAATCTGAATTAAATTAAGGAATTTTTAATCGATGAAATTAAAATTAATCTTTTGGCAATAATGAATCAAAAACAAAAACTAGAATTGTTTTTTCAATAATTTTTAAGTAAAAAAACATAGCTTGCTAAATTGAATTTTTTAACTTTAAATTTAGATGTTCGCCACAAGTTAATGTCTCTAAGCTATAGATAAATTTACATATTAAATGTACGTTAAAATTAAATCATTTTTATAAATGTTGATGGCAAAGGATTAAGGTTAAAAAAAAGTTAAAATTTTATTCCAAAGATTTAATTCAAATAATTCAATGTGTCACGAATAATTAGGTGAGCGTAAATATACTTGTTTATTTCATGTCACAATTGTCAAATAGTTACTCCGAAACCACCGTACTCGTCATACAAAATAGGTACACACTGGTTCATTGCCATTGGTTTAGCGTCCTATTTCATGTAGACTTATAATCATTTATCAATCCAGAAATTTTTCTGTTCTGAAGAGGGTCATATTGCAATTTGCAAATATATTTTATCGATTGTCTGCAATACTCTACTATATTGATGCATACGCCAGCCGGTTAAAGAATACCACCATTTTTAGTGAATATTTTCGTTTAATGGGTTTTATCGCTTTATGCTCATCGTCTTATTTCGACATTCCTTCCCACAACTTAAAACAAAAATTGGAAAAAATAATAATAAGACTAATTTCATTTGATAATTCAGACTTATATATTATTATTAAAACAGTCAAATCACAACAGTTGTTAACATATTTGCATATATTTTATAGATCCCTTGCAATAACAATAATAGTTTTGAAAGTAATGGAGAAGCATATTTCACTCAATAAGTAAAAAAATCACTTTAAACCTGTAGCTTTGATATTGTTCATAATCTTTTTCTTCGGTACTGGGGTTCTAATGCAAATTCTTGGTTCATCAATGTTTCTAAGAAGAGGAAAAGAAACGTCAATTTCCAATTTTTGGAACATGTGACAGTTCTGCTAATGCAAGCAGGTTTGTTTAATCATATATAAGCACTGCTTATATGTACTTATTGATGCTAATGCATAGAAATATGTACATATTTTATAAAATTACAAACCATAAGAACATATTTGTTGTAAATTAGAAATATGTATTTGTTAAAAAATATTTTAACATAATTTTCATATAACTGTACATATTTGTTTGTCACATTAAACATTAACTATTCATTTTAATGATAATTCCGAAAAGTGAAAAAAAAAATGATCAAAGATAACTAAGCAAATAATGTTTTATTATTTTAGAAAATGATTGATTTAGTAATTTCGTCTTTATTACCATACAGCATAAGGTTGATTTACAAATTTCGTCTTTATTACCATACAGCATAAAGGTTAAAATATAACTTCAAAAAGCGTGACGCGGTTTCTCGACTAACACCCCATCAAAATGTTTACAACGAGCGTAAAGAAGTATAACTTCAAAAACTAATAATTATTAATTAGTAGAAGGTAACCGCACGGCGATGCCCGTGCTTTCCAGAAAAAAAGTGGTTGAAAACTGTTTTTTTTTGAGTAAATTCTCCTATAGTTTGTTTTAATGTCATTTAATTTAACTTATTTTATTAGTAATATATAAAAAGTTTGAAAACAATGTAATAGTATCATTTTACAGTCAGCAAAAGCCATTAAGTAAATGACTCTAAAGCTATAGATAAATTTACATATTAAATGTATGTTAATATTAAAACACATTGACAGACAAATAATAATTAAAAAGTAGGGTCTGCGTCGGACCAGACGGTGGAAGTTATACTTCTTTGGCCATTCGCTCGCACACACACAGACAGACAGATAGGATACATTAAAAGAAAAATAACTAAAAAAAAACAAAACTATTATTCAAAAACAAAAAATATTATTAAAAAAAAAATATTATTCAGAGGAAAAAAATATTATACAAAAAAAAAGTAGGGTCTACGTCGGACCAGATGAGGGAAGTTATACTTCTTTGGCCATTCGCTCGCACACACGCACACAGACAGACAGATAGGATAAAAAAAGCAAAAATATTATTCAAAAAAAAATGAAATAAAAAAAATATTATTCAAAAAAAAAATATTATTCAAAAGAAAAAAATATTATCCAAAAAAGAAAAACGAAGTATTATTCAAAAAAAAAAATATAACACAAAAATAAATAACAAAAAATTATTATTCAAAAAAAAAATTATTATTCAAAAAGTATACGAACGTATAATCGTCGATTTTTCTTAGTCAAAAAAATAAAAAATAAAAAATCTGATTTTCTTAAATCTTTACAAACAAATACAATTTTATTTTTTTGAATTTTAAATAACTAGTTGATTCTCCTATCAGCATGAAATTGCAGGCTCACAATTTCTATTTGACGAAAAAGCCTTATTTTGTATTCAGGATCAACCATGACATGAGAATGAGATCTGTCATCAAATTTGCATGCTTTATATACCACCAAATTATATTTCTGCCTCTTTCATTTCATGTTTTGTATGAGTAATTAAGTTATTTTTAATTGAGTTTTATCGTTGTTATTCCCTACTACAGATGTCATCATGTCTGTAAAGCAGCATAACCAGCAATTATAGCACAATGTTGTAATTAAACGCACTCGTTTTGTGAAAGACTTGTTTTGATTGAATTGTCAAAATTGATGTCAAAACAAATGAAAATATTTGTAATTAACATGGTAATTATTTGTGTAGTACAATTAATTTATTTCTATTTCTTTTAGGTTGTTTTCGCAACAATATAAAAAGTTTGACAAAAATGCAATAGTATCATTTTACAGTCAGCAAAAGCCATTAAGTTAATGTCTCTAAAGCTATAGATAAATTTACATATTAAATGTATGTTAAAATTAAATCATTTTTATAAATGTTGATGGCAAAGGATTAAGGTTAAAAAAAGTTAAAATTTTATTCCAAAGATTTAATTCAAATAATTCAATGTGTGACGAACAATTAGGTGAGCGTAAATATACTTGTTTATTGGATGTCACAATTGTCAAATAGTTACTCCGAAGCCACCGTACTCGTCATACATAATAGGTACACTGGTTCATTACTATTGGTTTAGCGTCCTATTTCACGTAGACTTGCAATCATTTATCAATCCAGAAATTTTGCTGTTCTGAAGAGGGTCGTATTGCAATTTGCAAATATATTTTATCGATTGTCTGCAATACTCTACTACATTGATGCATACGCCGGCCGGTTAAAGAATACCACCATTTTTAGTGAATATTTTCGTTTAATGGGTTTTATCGCTTTATGGTCATCATCTTATTTTGATATTCCTTCCCACAACTTAAAACAAAAATTGGAAAAAATAATAATAAGACTAATTTCATTTGTAAATTCAGACTTATATATTATTATATTATTAAAACAGTCAAATCACAACATTTGTTAACATATATTTTATGGATCCCTTGCAATAGCAATAATAGTTTTAGTTTTTTACCCAATTTTTTGGAAAAAAAATGTAGCTGTTTTTATGACGTAAATGTAATTTAAAATGAAATTGGACATGGAAATTTTTGAATATGTTATAGTTTTTGAAATATCTTTGGAATTTTGAAAAAGTTTGTATTTTTGATTGTTTAATAATTTTTGCAATATTTTTAGAATTTCGGAAGAAGTTTTAATTTTTGATTTCGTAAGAATTTTTGGAATATTTTTAGAATTTTTAAAAATTTTAAATTTTTGATTTTATTATAATTTTTAGAATTTTGAAAAAATTATCAATTTTTGATTTTGTAATGATTTTTGCAATATTTTTAGAATTTTGGAAACGTTTGAATTTTTAAGAATTTTTGGATTATTATTGGAATTTAGAAAAAGTATAAATATTTGATTTCATTCTAATTTTGGAATATTTTTGGAATTTTGAAAAAAGTTTCAATTTTTGATTTTGTTATAATTTTTGGAATATTTTTAGAATTTAGAAAAATTTTATATTTTTGATTTTATTATAATTTTGTGAATTTTGAAAAAAGTTTTAATATTTGATTTTGTAATAATTTTTGCAAAATTTTTAGAATTTTGGAATTGAAAAAAATAGGATTTAGTTTTAATTTTGAAAAAAGTTTTAATATTTGATTTTGTAATAATTTTTGCAAAATTTTTTGAAAAAAATAGAATTTTGAAAAAAATAGTGTTTTTGAATTTTATATATATATATTTAGAATTTTGAAAAAAGTTTCAATTTTTGATTTTGTAAGAATTTTCGGAATATTTTTAGAATTGAGGAAAAATTTTATATTTTTGATTTTATTATAATTTTGAAATAAGTTTTAATATTTGATTTTGTAATAATTTTTGCAAAATTTTTAGAATTTCGGAAAAGTTTAAATATGTAAGAATTTTTGGAATATTATCGGAATTTAGAAAAAGTTTAAATATTTGATTTTTTCTAATTTTTGGAATATTTTTGGAATTTTGAAAAAAGTTTGATTTTATTTAATTTAAAATATTTTGGAATTATGATTATAATTTTCCAGCAACATATTGATGTTTCGTGTTAGTTTTGTAATAAATTTTTAAACAGAGATAATGTACTACATCTTAAATGTAAACACCAACATATAGATAAAACAATCATAAAACGAAAAACAAGAAACATAACTATAAATCAACAATTACTCATGGTAGTAAAATTTAAATTCATTTCTACACGTGACGTAAAAACAATATTGAAATACTATAAATCTAATTTTTTATAATCATCACAACCTACCATAACATAAGTATTTATAAAAAATATGTAAACAAAAGTCAGATATAATTTCATAACATTAAAATAAGTGTGTGAAGGAAATATAAAACGAAAGATATAATATTACATTTTTAATTGTTTTTACTTTTTCAATAATATTTTCCTGTTTGATGACTGAACAAATTTTGGTATATAAATATTTTAAGTATTTTAAGTAAATAAGAATCAATAAATTTTTATTGAATTTGGTGGGGAGAATAGAGAGATAAGAATAGATTTGTAGTACATAAAGAAATTACTTTTTTGTTGTAATTGGGAAAGTAAAACATGTAAAAGATTTTGATAAATATAGAGCAAATTTGTTGAATAAAATCAGACTTAATTTTGAATTTAAATAAGTGTTTTTACTTTCAAGTTAATTCTCACCCGACTTTCCAAATTGCTCATAGCCAAAGGAAATAACGGTAAAAAGATAGAGCGAATAGCTTTAGTGATAAAGCTCTATTGATTTGCCGGGACAGTTCTCAGACTGCAAGACGTACTCGACCGAAATATAAATAACATTATATCTGTAGGAAGACTCTAAATCATATTTATTTATTTATTTATTTATTTATTTATTTATTTGGCAAGAGCAGCAAACAGTTGCCCAGTTATATGCTGCTTCAATATTACAAAATAAAGTTACAAGTGGATTTTTTGATTTGTACAAGTTAAATCAAATATTTACATTTTTAAGTATAAAGTTGATTTTATATAAATTCAAGTTAATATTAACAACAAGATAACCATTAATAAAGTGTCTAGATTAATTCATATAGTTTGAGAAACAATAATTACCAAAAACATTAAATCTAAAAGTATACAATCCAAAAGTATAAAATTAAAGAAAAAAAAATTATTGTTTCATTTCATCAACTATCGTCAGGAGACTTAAAAACAGAAAAACGAAAATATCCACAAATAAAAGCCGTGTTCAACCCGACTGGAGCAACTAAAAAATTTTATGCACTTGTTGTTGTTTTTACAGTTGCCTCAGTCAAATCAGACGCGCTCACATTAGCAAAACTACATTAACAAATTGTATTAGAAATAATTACATTAGCCAACATGAGAATATATTTACGAGCTTCCTGCCATCAAAGATCAAATATCGATGCACCACAACTTTGAGCATGATTTTGATTCTTATCTAAAGAAACTAAAAACGGCCTTTGACGAAGACGTAGAAAAGGCAATTTATTATAATAAAAAATGCTTGTACTTTAACAAAGAGTTATGTTTGATATACATCGCTGCCCAAAACTAAAAACCATGTCCTCATAAAAGTTTTTTGCCAAAAACTATATACAAATCCTTAACCCAGACCGAAGTCTTGATATCTCAGAGATGTGAGATTTCAGCCCCTCCATATTTTTATTAATAAATAAATACAGTCATTTTTGCAGTCGTTTTACAGAAATAAATGAAGTTAGTCGTGAAAAACCAATTAATCAAATGGGTCGAGATCAGTCAATTCATTTTCTCAAATCAATTATTTAAGTTACTTAATTATTATTTTAGTTATTATTAAAATCAAGTGAGTTAACAAGAGAGTTTCGAGCGATCAATCCACAATACACCCTCAAGTAAAAGTGTTCAAAAAATCAGTTAACTAAAAACTAAAAATCAGTGAAGTAAAATTCACGATTATCTTTACTGAAAAGAAATTAATTACAATTTGTTAAGATTAAGCGGAAAAAGCAATAATTACTGTCTCTTCCACCCAATAAGAGGCAATTTATTTATTTATTTATTTATTTATTTATTTATATTTTACAGAAATCGATTTAGTTATTTACATTTATGATTTCAGTATAGTTTAGTTTTAAAAATAGACATTTTAGAAGTTTAACAACAATAAACCAATAACATGATCTAAACAAATATTTGTAAACATTTGAGTACAATAAAACAAAGAGAAAAAAAACAAAAAAAAAAAAATACATGTAATATATTAGCAAATTAAATCAATTGACTTTAAAAATTAATATTTAAGAAAGAAATTCTTGAGATTGTTCTTCAGCTGACCCTTAGATAAATTGAAGTCAAACACATCTTGAGCAATGTTGAAAGATTTGATTTGTCTATTGATGGGATTGTTATCCCCATAGTTTGTGGAATGATATTCCAGATGAAGAAGGTGATGATTGCGCAAAGTTTTAACCGGAACATGGAAGGATATTTTTTCTAAGATTCTCGGTGCATCAATTACGTTTAATAGAATGTTACTGATAAACATTGCATCCAACAATAAACGTCTATTTTGAAGACTATACAGATATTGTACTTTTCGCATTTTACTTTATAGGGTGGTAACCTGGGTATGTTTTCATGGTATGGTAAATTTACATCGTAATTCCAGCCGTCTTTGTATAAAAGAAATATTAAGAATTTATTTTGAATTCTTTCAATTCTTTTGGTATGGTGGGCGTAATAAGGGCGCCAGACTACAGATGCGTATTCCACTTGGGATCTGACATATGCAAAATATAGTGAGAGTACTGTTGATGTGTCGGAAAATTCTCCCGTCCAACGTTTAACAAATCCAAACATGGAATTGGATTTAGCAATGCATTTATCTATATGGATCCTAAAGCTCATGTTGGTTGTAAACGTTACTCCTAGATCTACGATTTCATAGACTCGTTTCAACTCCGTATTATTGATGTTGTATGTGAAACATATTGGATCTGTTTTACGATGAAATGACATTATTCTGCATTTCTCAGTATTTAATATTAGAGAGTTCTGGTCACACCATTTGCTAAGTCTATTGATATCTTCTTGTAGTTTATAGGAGTCGCTCTGATCTTCAATAGTACGAAAGATTTTTAAATCGTCGGCAAACATGAGTATAGTTGAATTTTTGATCACTTCATTGATATCATTGATAAAAACTAGAAAAATCCATGGTCCTAAGTGGGACCCTTGTGGAACACCTGAAGTGACATTTATTTTCTTTGATTCAATATTATTAATTGCAACATATTGAACCCGGTTTAATAAATATGAGCTAAACCATTTAATAAACATGTTTGAAAAACCAAAAGCACGAAGACTATTAACGGCGATATCATGACAGATTGAATCAAATGCTTTTCTAAAATCAGTATAAGCGACATCAACTTGATTGTGTTTTTCGAGTTCATTTATAATGTTACTAGATAATTCCACAAGGTTTGTAGAAGTTGATCTGCCAGGCATAAATCCATGTTGGTTGAAGGATATATGACGGGCTAAGGTCTCTTGGAAGCTGTTGCATACAACTAGTTCAAACAATTTAGGAATTGATGATGTAGTTGATATTCCTCTATAGCAAGTAATGTCGTCTCTTTTACCTGATTTAAATATTGGTGTAACTTTAGAAATTTTCCACTTGTCAGGAAAAACTCCACTTGATAAGGATAGATTAAACAAGTAACACAATAGATTAGCTAAAATGTCCGCAAATTTTTTTAAAAAACCTGAAGGTATCTTGTCAGGGCCACATCCCTCACCAAATTGAAGAAGTGCCATTATTATATTATCTTCCTTGATGGTAGGTATATTTATATCAAGAGTTTAATTATTAAAAAGTACTAGACTATAACCATAATTGAGTTTGTAGTAACAAATAAATAATACTATAAGTGACTATAACATACCAAATACTTGTACATTTATGTAAACAATAAGTAAATACAAACAGTTTAATTAAAGTAGTGTTGTGAAGCCATTATTTAAAACCACATCTTCACCATAATCGCGTAGCGTTGTTAATATTATATAGTAGGGTTATACAAAATTTGCACTAGACTTTAACATAGTAGTGTACGTAAAGGTTGTTTGCACTACACACGCCAGCATCCACCATCTTGGAGTTTTTATGCATCACTAGCTCAAAGATATATTTAAATACAGCAAAAGTTAAAAAAACTCGTAAGATCGATAAATTTATTCTACCATCTGATGTATGATATTATAATTTAAAATGTAAGCAGCATCACAACTAGTATTATATCTTCATAATATGATACATGAGCGTGAAACATTGAAAAAATATACAAGGAAGTATATAGCAATGTGAGTGTACACATACAAAATGTGAAGCCATTTTTTTCTGATAGTGTGCGTAAAAATCTCCCTTCCTCAAACCAACATTAGTTTTAGATTGAATTTCAAAATAAATTCAATATATTTTGTTTTAAGTCTTGTATCAAGCGAAAATATACGATAAAACATAGAAATCGAATCTTTGAACTTCACATAACAGACAACATATTCATTCCAAATATACGAAAAAATTCCGAGGATAGGGTTTCAATACTTTTAATTCAAGTAAAAAGTATTTGATGAAATTCGTGTTTCGGCCATCCAAGAATTATAACGACTTTATAAATGCCATACAAGGAGCATAGGGGAAATAAAGAAAACGATTGTTTTGTAAGATTTAGTAATTTAAAAAAAAATTATAAAATTTAATTAATATGCTAGTTTATTTATGCTTACAATAATCAAACAAATTTAATTCCGAAGATAAAAATTCAAAATTTATAAAAAAAATCAAATAAAATCAGAAAACTGAAATTCTTGATCTAAGATTAATATCTTTAAAACAAATAACTATCTTTAAACTTTGGTATGTTTTAAGGTGAGATTGGATCTTTCATACTAAAAATAAATAAAAATTTACATTTTGAACAGGTGAGACGTTTTCTAGCAATTAGATTTCAAGTTTGAATTTCAAGTTTGAAAGTATACAATTTAAAAAAATCACAACAATAGGATTCAGATCACGGATTATTTTTATTTTAAATTTTAGAAATATTTAAAACTATTTTATTCACACATATAAAATGATTAAGATTTTAAATTAATCTTGGAATTTATGAGTTCTACTGCTACTGCGAGAATCATACTTATATTTACAAGCAATTTGTACACAGTATAACCCAGAATACAGAATACAGACACTATTAAACGGTAGTTTGGTTCAATAAAACCAAATTTCTTAATTTTTTATTATGAATTCGCGACCTTCAGTTTGAATATCAGAAATTACTTATGTTGTCTCGAGAACCAAGGTTAACTTTACTGTAATAGATCTTTAAATATCTAAAATAACGAGATTTTGGTAATTTCTTTTCGTATGACTAGACAAATAGTTTACCACTTTACATATACATACAATATACATATTATTAAATGAACACGTTTTTCTTGAGATCTTAAAATCAAAGTTTTTGCTTATTTAATGATTTGAAGAGTTAGATAACAGAAATGTATAGCACTTTAAATAATAAAATTATTATAAAATATTTACCAATAATTCCACATATTTGTTGCTTGATCCGATAACTTTTTAGATCGATGTTCGGAAAATAAACCATTGTAAGCACCGCAATGCTTCACTTCTATTTAAATTTATTTAATGGAAGCCAAAAGCTTATATTAACGTAGAACTATTACCTTTTTTTGATAGTTTCGAAGCAAAATCGAACAAAACGATAAAAAACGATTGAAAGCAATTTTTAGCAAACGAATAAGCATTATTGATGCTCAATCAGTTTTTTTCTCGGGTAAAGAATAAAAAATAAAACAGAATTATGTATTGGGTGCATGCTGTTTTAGTGGAAACCAGTATAGGATCACCAGTGTTCAAGAATACGTTGGTAGCTTGGATGGTTGTAGTGATTAGTATGGTTATACCCAGTGAACTCACGAAATAAACATGATATCACATTATCATAACATGGTATCATTTATATTATCCTTTCATGACATCCTCTACATTATCTTGTCATGAAGAGTGTGTACCAGAAATCGTCAATTATGTTAAAAACAAGAAAGTTTGCGTATTTTTCGCTTAAAAAACGTTCATTTTAAGTGATTACGTTACGAGTAGGAACATTGAGTTTGGAGGAATTTTGATGGTCGGGATTGGTATGTGAGACCAAAAACTAGATTATTGCATTCTAGGTTTGTCAAAAAAATGTTGTCAAAAGAATGATTTTCATATATGTTTTTACCCAATTTTTGGGAAAAAAATTAAGTATTTGTATGACATGGAATGAGAACACGAAATTGGACATGGAAATTTTGATGTCATTATAATTTTTAAAATATTTTTGGAATTTTAAAAGAGTTTGTATTTTTGAATTTTGAAAAAGTTTAAATTTTTGATTTTGTTATAATTTTTGTAATATTTTTAGAATTCTGGAAAAAGTTTCCATTTTTGATTTTGTTATAATTTTTATAATTTTGGAAAAAAGTTTTAATTTTTGTTTTCATCATAATTTTTCGAATATTTTTGGAATTTTGAAAATATTATGAATTTTTGATTTTGAAATATTTTCTCAAAAATCTAAATGAAGAGGTTTTTGAGTAGTTTGGTGATTGTTTCATCTTTTCACAAAATTTGGTTTATTTATGAACTGTTATAATTTTCCGGCAACCTTGTGATCTTTCGTGTTAGTTTTGTAATAAATTTCTAAAAGGAGATAAAATACTTGTACTTTTATAAAGAGTTTTATGCTTCACAATGATATAAAGTTGTTATAATGTCTTGGATACGCGATATATAAACACATTCATAAAAACCGGGGCGTTATGAGATGGCATTATGAATTCATAACGCCCGCTATTAAGACGCTAAAAAACTAAATAAAATTATGTTTGCTGTAGTTTTGTCTACAAAATGTAAATAATTTTTATTCAATTTAAGCATGTAAAAGATTTTTACATTTGTTTAAAAATGTGTAGCAACATTTTAGTTATTAAATGTTCATAAAATTTTCCAAAAATATAAAATTATTTTAAACGTCATACAATGTTTTTGTCATAAGCTACAAAATCTAGGAGAATTTGTTTATATAGCAACGTACAAACAACAAATATTTATTTCAAACTTCAAAATAGTTATTTTCTTGGCATACTATGCTACACTTGTATTTTTTTGCATATCAATATAGACTAACAAATTAAATTCTTTCTTAGTTTTCAGCTTATTAAGTGAAGCATAAAATCTTGTATGCACCACTGGCGTTACTGGGTATTACGCCCATCAAGCGACATCCATCCCTCGGGCCAGAGGCCCTTGGGTTGGAGTACGTCGCTTTCCGGGCGCAATAACCTACATAACGCCCTAGGTACATAAATAGCTATTATGTTTAACAACAACGCTGCCCAAAACTAAATGCAATGTATTCATAAAAGTTTTTTGCCGAAAACTATATCAAAATCCTTAACCTAGACCGAAGTCTTAATATCTTAGAGTTTGAGATTTCAGCCACTTCATATTTTACTAATTACTTTTGTAGTCGAGTCAAATTAGAATCAAAATTCGTAAAACTTCAAAGTCCTCTGGGACAGGTCAGAATTTGATGATTTATTTTTTAAATACTTGTTCTTAGGGTTCCGTACTTTAAAAAAGTGACAACGGTACCCTATTGGTGAGACTTCGGTGTCCGTCCGAATTTCTACATAATCGATTTACTTACAAACTATAAGTGCTATATCAAGTTGAAATTTTCTACAGTTTTTAAATGTGTTTTTCCACGCCTACAGATAACAAAAAAATTGAAATATCAACTTTATTTTATGAACATAGATAAGGAGATAGTAAAACAAAATTTTTTTTAAGGAATCGAGTTTGGTTTAGAAAAATCGAAAAAGATCAAAATATTCCAAAAAAAATTCAATCATTTTTCGACTGCTTAGTTTATTAGATATTTCCGAAAACGAGTGTTTTTTCCTGCTCTCCCCTCCCTTCACTTCGAACATTACACAAGAAAAAATTTATGGTTATGTGCAATGTTGTAAAGATTAAACGAAAACTATAGCGGTCGGATCATCATTTCAAATGTTATTTTGAGGAGGTTGAGAGTGGAAATTTTGAGAAAAATTATTTTTGACCTTGTCGAGTGGGGTGTGAATATGAAAGGTGAATTTTTTTTACTCCAAAACACCTTTTTTGTAGTTTTCAAAAACACCGTTTTTGATTAACTTAATTAAAATTCTAAAACTGTGTTTTTGTGAAAGATTATTCCCACAGAGGAGGATAAATTTTTCTACGTTGTAGCAAAGAAGATCAGATTAGATCAAACAAGTTTAACAGTCAGATGAACTAGACTAACGAGAGACGTTAGGTTCAAAAATTAAGCGATAACATACCTGTTTGCTATTCGATAGATTATAATTTAATATGGTTGTGTTGCAAATGTCCTCTGTATGTTTGATCACTAATAACAAACTTTTTTCAAGTTATTGAACTCGGCCAGAAAATTTGTTGAAATATGAAATTGTTAGTCAAGTAAATTGAGATTGGGGATCTGTTCTTTACGTTAGGTCTGATACAGTACCACTAGTGCAGAAAAATAGTAGCCACCATCACTTCGATTTTAGCTCTGATGGCAGTCGTTGTGAATGTTCAACTAGCTGGAGTTGGTAATCCAATTCTGTTAGTATACCAATCTCCTCAACGTTCAGTAGACAAATCACTCGACCGACTGTGTTAACAATGCACTCGTTGGCAATAATTTGACGAACCTTTTTCCTCCAACTATCGTGATAGGTGATTTTAATGTTGGATTCAATAAAAATTCTCAAAACTGTCTCTCAAACTATTTTCTACAAAAAAATTTACAAAGAAAAATTCATGAACCAACAACAGTTGAAACAACAACGATTGATAATATATTTTCCAACATAAATAATTTATAATCTGGCGTTATTGAAGCTTTCTTTAGCCACCATAAACAACTTTCGGTAAAATGCAACCCAACGTGAAATTATGCTAACAAAAACTGTTGTTTTCTTAAATATTATGTAAACAGAACCCTCAGCGAGCGAATTGTATTCGCACTTGTTTTACTTTGTTTATATTATTTGAAATTTGAAGTTAATTCTTTCAATCTCGAATATATCTTGGAAGCTAGTATATACTGGACATTAGTTCTAGTACGGAATCGCTAGAGACGAGTGCCGCCAGACCGTTGAACATAAACAAAAACTGCGAAAAAAATGGTTAAGGGAAATTCCACGAAACACAGGACACACAATCGAAAAAAAAATTCAAAAAAACAACTAAACTTTGATATAGATATATTGAAGTATGTTTGAAGTGTATAATTTACATCATTATAATTAATAATCATTATAATTATAATATAATAATAATTAAAATTAATAATAATTAATATTATAATAATAAATATTAAAATAAGATTTATATTTCATAATTAATAGTTATATATTACATAATATACATTTTTGAATTAATAGAAGGAATACAACAAATAAATTTTGATTTTAATACTGCCAAAGTTATATTTACAGTAATGCTGGGGCCACACCTGCGTTATCGTCTATCATATATTATCGCTATAATTAAAGCATTAAGTTACGCAGTAATTAGCGCGCTAATAAAATATCGCTCTAACATTATCGCATAACAATTTATCGCCATAAAATTCTGGCGCTAACAAATTATTGCGCTAAAACACTAGCGCGCTAATAAATTAATTTAGTTGTGGCTACACCTGTGTTGACCGCGCATTGAAAATCGTGTGTTTTATAAAAGTTGTTTTAAGATGGAAGTTGAAGCTGCTACTATGGTGCATTATATGGCTGTCAATAATTATTTAATAAATTTATTATACTATAATTTAAATAAACAAAAACCCAAGCTCAAAAGAAGTGGATGATGATAAAAATGCATAGAAAAGGAATACGGTAAATTTTTTTTTCAGTATTAATTAAATGTTTGCATTCGGTTAACCATGAAATGAAGCCATGATCAAATTTTGAAATTAATTAACCATAACTGTAATTCACAGGAAAATAATAGAGGAATAGTAGATTCTTGTATGAGCTTAAAATGAAGGCAATTCTTCACGAGGATGAAGTTTCCCGGAACGAGCGTAGCAAGTAGAGGGAATCATCCGAGTGAAGAATTGCCATCATCCTAAGCGAATTCAAGATGCTATTTTATCCACGACTGCAAAATATTTCGTTAATTTCTAGTTTTCCTACAATAGGTTGTATCGCCATATTGAAGTAAATGCATCAAAGATAGCAAGAGAAACAAAACAAGTTTGTTGTTTATTTTATATTACTTCGGTCTGAAAGACCTAAGTATTACATTCATGAGCTCAAAGTGAAATTCTAACCCCCACTTTTTTGGCATTTCTCGACGTTTTAGGACCTACTGATTCTAAAAAAGCAAAAAAAAAATGTATGTCTGTCTGTAGGCCGGCCGTCACAACCTACGAAATCTAGAAAGCCGCTGGACGGATTTGAAAAATTTTTTTTCTAAAATTATGTTTACTCAATGGGAAGAGCCGAAAGGACGATGTGTTCGATAGCTGTACCGGAAGTGTGTCAAAAAATCGTCAAGTGTGTCAAAACAAGGAAATTTGTATATTTTTTGCTTAAAAAACTTTCATTTTAAGTGATTACGAGTAGGAACATTGAATTTGGAGAAATCTTGATGGTCGGGATTAGTATGTGAGACCAAAATCTAGATTTTTGTATTGTAAGTTTGTCAAAAAAAATGTTGTCAAGTGTGTCAAAAGAAAGATTTTTATTTATATGTTTACCCAATTTTTTGGAAAAAAATTAAATTAAAATTTTGTTTGAAATGAAATTTTATTATTATTATAGAGAATTGTGGCAAAAAAATGTTGTCAAGTGTGTCAAAAGAAAGATTTTATTTATTTTTTTACCCAATTCAAAAAATAAGATTAATAATTTGCTTGACATGAAAATTTATTATTATTATAGAGAATTATGGCATTGTGAGGTTTGTCAAAAAAATAATGTAAAGCGTGTCAAAAAATGATTTCATTTATTATTTTAGCCCATTTCTTGGAAAAAAAATGTAGCTCTTTTTATGACGTAAATGTAATTGAAAATGAAATTGGACATGGAAATTTTTTAATTTGTTTTAGTTTTTGAAATATTTTTGGAATTTTGAAAAGTGTTTGTATTTTTGATTTTGTAATATTTTTAAATTTTGGAAAAAGTTTTATAATTTTTGATTTTGTAATAATTTTTGGAATGTTTTTAGAATTTTAAAAGAAGTTTGATTTTGTAATAATTTTTACAATATTTTTGGAATTTTGAAAGAAATATGAATATGTGATTTTGTGATATTTTCTCGAATCGCTAAATTGAAGGTTTTTGAATAGTTTGCTGAAAATGTAATTGAAAGTGAAATTGGACATGGACATTTTAAAATTTTTTACAATTTATTTATTTAATATTTTTAGAGTTATGGAAAAAGTTTGAGTTTTTGAATTTTTAAGAATTTTTGGAATATTATTAAAATTTAGAAAAAGTTTAAATATTTGATTTTATTCCAATTTTTGAAATATTTTAAGAATTTTGAAAAAAAAGATTTTTTAATTTTATATATATTTTTAGAATTTTGAAAAGTTTCAATTTTTGAATTTTTAAGAATTTTGGGAAAATTATTAGAATCTAGAAAAAGTTTAAATTTTTGATTTTATTCTAATTTTTGGAATATTTTTAGAATCTTGAAAAAAAATAGAACTTTTGAATTTTGCATATACATATTTTTAGAATTTTGGAAAAAGTTTCAATTTTTGATTTTGTAAGACTTTTTAAAATATTTTTGGAAATTTGGAAAATTTAAAATTTGTGATTTTATTATAATTTTTATAATTTTGGAAAAAGTTACAATTTTCGATTTTGTTATAATTTTTGCAATATTTTTAGAATTTTTGAAAAAAGTTTAATCTGTGATTTGTAATAGTGTTTGAAATATTTTTAGAATTTTGTTTGAAAAAAGTTTGAATTTTTTATTTTACAATATTTTTGGAATTTTGAAAGAAATATGAATTTGTGATTTTGAAACATTTTCTCGGAACGCTAAATAGAGAGGCTTTTGAGTAGTTTGCTGATTGTATAATCTTTTCACTAAATTATGTTAGTATATAATCTATCATAATTTTCGAACAACGTACTGATGTTTCGTGTTAGTTTTGTAATACATATCTAAACAGAGTTGAATTTATTTTAATTGTCCTTTCGTTGTGTTTTGTTGTGTTTATGAGTTATTTTGGGAAATTTATCGTCGATGAGTTTACTTGGAGATTCGATTTAAATTACACGTATGGGCGACATAACACATTTTCAAACACGGTGATTTGATTGTTTATTAGTTTCCTTAGGTGTTTGCAATTAATGTGTTTGAAATGTAAAACATATATTAGGTAGTAAAGTTAAGCAAAAATTAACTTTTAAATTAACTAATTAATTAATTAACTTTTAAAAATTTTTTAAAGTAGAATAGATTTTTTTTGAACTAATAACACACTTATTGGACACATCTATAAGTTATCACAATTTATAATTTAAAATTATATGGATAACCAGGTTAAGATGGTTTCTAAGTGATTTATCGTTGAAAACATTGTGATGATTTGTTTAAGTTTTTGCAGACCGCCCCCGCCCCCCCCCTAGTTGCGCTTCTGTATAAATGTTCTACAAACATATTAGTGCGGTAACTAAACGTTTTTGGGTCTGAATTCTTTGAACCTTGACCGATTAACTTGAAATTTGCTGAATAGTTAAGGGATGACTAAAAAATTAAAGGTGACGTAGCGATGATTTGCGCTTTTACCGTGGGGGTAAATGCCACCCCTTCCCAGGGGTGGAATTTTTTTTCACTCAAAATAACCCCGAAAATAGATAAAGAGACACATTTTAAGTGAAAATATTCCAAAACGATTATTCCATAGATCGATATTTTTCGAGTTATTCGCAATTGAAAACTTGCATTTTTCGTTCAAATAAGCATGTTTTTTGACGGTTTTTCACACATAACTGAAAAACTAACGATTCTATCAAAAAAGTTGAAATTAACCAAAATCATGCTTAAAACGAAAAAGAGATTAGTTTTGTAGGAGTTTTGTAGGAGTTTTGTAAGTCCAAAACGAAGGCAGTTATAGCACATTGAAGAGAATTATATTTTTTTAATAGCTTGGTTCGAAGTATTCAACGTTAAAAAATGGAAAACGTTGCATTTTTCGAAGAAATCTTCTAAAATATTTTTATGATGCTTAGCAATACCTTTCAGTTCAGCTTTGAAAAATTTAAAACGATTCGAACAAGGCACTGAAAAGAAAGTTTCGAATTCATCCAAAACACGTAAAATAAGAAGTGGAGTTTTTATCTGAGATACTTCCAACCGTACCTTTGAATTGAAAAATTACAATGCCTACCTTTTTTTGCATTATCTTCAATTTAGCAGCATAGGGCCTCTACTAGACTGGACCTCCTTACTCTGTTGGGAACAAACGCCCTTAGTTATCCCGATGTATTGCCATTATGTTTCGCTTCAGCCAGTAGAGTTTTATTGCACGTCATTGGTGGTCATCCAACTTTTCTTTAACCTTCTGGATTCCACATAGAGAGTGCCATATGTCCAGACATATGAGAAAGCACACGACCGCTAGAAATTAAACGATATTAAATCGTTTTTTATTTTGTTTTCCCGTCTCCGCTTAGCATATATAGTCGTTTGACACCAAAATTTTTCAGAAATTCCGAGATGACGCACATTGCAATAGGTAGATTTTTATATGAAATCTACCTAAAATCAAGGTGTTGTTACATTCTAATCAATAATCAGTGGTCGAATCTATAACATGCACCGAATTTGGAATAAGGTTAACTCGACGGGGGAACAAAATACAAAATACTGTTAAAAGCAAAAATATTTAGTTTTGTTTATTATTGTTTTTCCTATTTTTTTAATTTTCATTACATAAATGTTATTTAATACCTTTAAAATAAACTCAAAATTATAAACAAAATACATAAATTATTTCCTTTAAAAACATCCTCCATAATTATCACGCTAACTTTTATTATCGGCATTCGAGCTATCGTCTAAATTAGCGCGTTAATCACTTATTACGCTAAAATTATCGCGTTAAAATTATGACGCTAAAATTAACACAATAAAATTATAGCGCTAAAATTATGGCCACAAAATTATCGCGCTAACATATAAATGCGATAAATTGTGGCTACACTTGCGTTTATTTTCAATTATCGCGTTAATTATTGCGATAACACGCAGGTGTGGCCCCAGCATAAGGGTGCAAACACAATAGATCCGTTCATTCCGCTCCATTATATTTGAACTGTCAGTTTATCTGTAAAACGGAAATTACAACACAATTAACGGAGGGAAAAAGCGGAACGGACACAAATGCAAACTTTTACGGAAGGGGATGACATAACCTCAAATATTGTTTATTTTTTCTACATATCTTATATATTAATACGCTAACTTTGTACTTCGTACAGCCTAAAGCTTTTTTATTCGAAGTTTCACTCATTCCAAATTTGCACTGCTAACTGATATTAATGTAACCTAAATCTGAGAGATTTTTGCGATTTTTCGAATCATAAATAACAAAGTTATAGACGAATTTAAACGTATTTTTGAATTCAACTGCCTCCCCTCAAATCAAATCAAATGGGATCGTCCAAGTCTTTCTTTGTTTATAGTATTTTATATTTTTTTTTCAGTTTATGCAATGATTTGGTAGAGTATAGACGTTATTTTTCTTTGTTTTTTCGACAATTTTGTAATGTGTGTGTTTGGTATGATAGTTTGAGAGATTGTTAGAATTTTTATTATAGTACTAGGAGTGCCCGGCGTGCTTCGCTACGCTTATAAATCAAGTTTTTGCGTACACATTTTGTTGACGTAGAAGCAATGATTTTAAAAAGTGGTAATGAGAAATACTAGCATATAATTTTTAATTTTTCTTTTTAAATATATGAATGAAAAATAATCAGAGCTCTAGCTGATCAGTTCGGATATATGAAATCAAATAAGTTAAAGATCAAATAAGCTCACTTGAAAACTTATTTGATTGCTATTTTTGATTGATATTGATTGATTGCTATTTAAATTTTTTTTTTTAAATAAATTTAATTCGTCTATAACTTTTTTATTTATGATCCGATTTGTGTGAAAAGCTACACTAACATCAGCTACACTAATATCAGTTAGCAGTGAAAATTTGAAATGAATCCATCTGCGAATAAAAAAGCCTTAGGTTTAGCGTATTAATATATAAGATTAATAAATTATTGTAATTATAATCAACGGAACAAACTTTTTTGGTATATATTTTATTATTATTATTTTTTTTATGTATATTTTTGTAATCTGACGATGAATGTTTACATTGAATGTTTACTACGTTCCGTAGATTATAATTACGATAATTACTTCGTTCTGAAAGACCTAAGTATTACATTCATGAGCTCAAAGTGAAATGCTTACCCCTACTGTTTTTTGGCATTTCTCGACGTTTTAGGACCTACTGATTCTAAAAAATCAAAAAAAAAAATGTGTGTCTGTCGGCCGGCTGTCCGTCATAGTGTAGGTACACTGCAGGGAAAACCGCTGGAGGGATTTCAAAAATTGTTTTTTCTTAAAATAGGTATACTCATTGGACAGATTCGAAAGGACGCTGTGTTCGATAACTGTACCGGAAGTTTGTCAAAAAAATCATTATGTGTGTCAAAAATAGCAAATTTTCATATTTTTGGCTTAAAAAACGTTCATTTTAAGTGATTACGAGTAGGAACATTAAATTTGGAGAAATCTTGATGGTAGAGATTGGTATGTGAGATCAAAAACTAGATTATTGCATTATCAGTTTGTCAAAAAGATGTTGTGAAGTGTGTCAAAAGAAAGATTTTTATTTTTATTTATTTTTTTACACAATTTTTTGGAAAAAAATAAAATTGTTTGTTTGAAATGAAATGAAATTTTATTATGATTGAGAATTATGGCATTATAAGTTTGTCAAAAAAATGTTGTCAAGTGTGTCAAAAGAATGGTTTTTATTTATTTTTTACCCAATTTTTTTAGAAAAAAATAAAATTAATAGTTTGTATGACATGCTATTTTATTATTATTATAGGGAATTAATGCATTATAAGTTTGTCAAAAAAATAATGTCAAGTGTGTAAAAAAATGATTTCATTTATTTTTTAGCCAATTTTTGGAAAAAAAATGTAGCTGTTTTTATGACGTAAATGTAATTTAAAATGAAATTGGACATGGAAAATTTTTGAATTTGTTATAGTTTTGAAATTTTTTGGAATTTTGAAAAAGTTTGTATGCTTGATCTGTAATAATTTTTGCAATATTTTTAGAATTTCGGAAAAAGTTTGAATTTTTAAGAAATTTTGGAATATTATCGGAATTTAGAAGAAGTTTAACTATTTGATTTTATTCTAGTTTTTGGAATATTTTGGAAATTTTGAAAAAGTTTGATTTTATTTAATTCAACAATATTTTTGGAATTTTGTTTGTAATTTTCCGGCAACGTATTGATGTTTCGTGTTAGTTTTGTAATAAATTTCTAAACAGAGATAAAAATACTTGTACTTTAACAAAGAGTTATGTTTGATATACATCGCTGCCCAAAACTAAAAACCATGTCCTCATAAAAGTTTTTTGCCGTAAACTATATCAAAATCCTTAACCCAGACCAAAGTCTTGATATCTCAGAGCTGTGAGATTCCAGCCCCTCCATATATTATTAATATAAATTATTGATTTTATTTTGATATTAAGTTATTAGAACAATGTCTAGGATACGCGATATATAAACACATTCATAAAAATTCATTATGAATTCATAACATAAGAAGCTAAAGAGACAAATAATTTTTTATTCGCCTATATATTAAAGTGTTACTTTATTACTGTGATTTGCGGCTTTAAAGTATCACTTTTCAGCTATTTATTTTGTCGTCATAGCTACGTCCAAAAAAGTAAAAAGCATTTGTATTTGTTTAAATTCTATGAAAAATAAATTTTTTTATCAAAGCAACCCACAAATTCAAAATTTCATTATCCAATCAAAATAGTTGTTATCATTTGTTGTCATAGAATTTGGAAAATATAATAAATATTTTTTCAAAGGTTACTTGTTCCACATATTTTGATTTTAAAATTTATGAAAATTTTTAATTTTAATTTAGAATAAACAACTTTTCTTACAATATTGTGCTTGCGGCGAATAAAAAATAGTATATGATGTACGGACGTAAGCTATTTTGGACTTAATGTGGGTGCAAATCTCGGCTAGCGCCTCGATTTGCAAACTCCACATCCGTCCAAAATCTTTAGCTTTACGTCCTAGCATCATAATGTACTATTGTTTCGACTATAGTTTTGTGTATAAAATGTAAATTAAAATTGGTTTTAATCAATTTTTTAATTTTAAATGTTAATTAATTTTAACTGGTATAAAATTTTTTTTTAAATATTTATGAAATTTTTATTTAATGTTTTGTTGAAATTCAATGTTAATTTGATTTTCAAAAACTATAAATTATTTTAAACGTCAAACTAGTGTGTAGGCTAATTTATTTAAATAGCAAACAAAAAATAATTATGTATTAATCAAACTTTAAACTATTTCATGGCATATTAAAGTTCATTTGGATTTTTTGCATATAAATAGAAAAAAAAATTAAATTGTTTTATTATTTTTAGCTTATTATGTGAAGCTTACAATCTTGTATGTACCACTGGCGTTACTGTGTATTCCGCTCATCAAGTGACATCCATCCCTTGGGCCAGAGGCTCTCGGGCTGGCTTACGCTGCTTTCTAGGCGTAATAACCTCCAAATGCCCTTGGTACATGAATAGCTATTATTGTTGAACAATAATAGATTATATACCAATGGGAAGTGCACGTTTTTCTCCCGAGGTGTGTTTGAAGCCCGAGGGCGCAACCTAAGGGCTACATATCACTGAGTAAGATGACAGGCGTATATATCACGAGTATATATCACGTATATATCACGAGTTGTATATACTATTTTCGCACAACCACAATATAATTATTATATTAAAAACAAAAATTTAATCAAATACATATAAAGAAAACGAAAATTATAAATATTAATTTTCATCATAGTAGGCGGTTTTTATGTATATTTGTTTGAATTTATTTTAAATATTTCTGTCCCCTTGAATAATATTATTGTTGTCATGGTATGTTATTTTTTATTCATAGGAAGTAAAAGATACAATCCGCTTCCCCAAATGAGGGAGGGGAATTGATAAAGTTCGTAAATCGATACAACTCGTGAAAAAAATATGTTTTTAGCGTTCGACAAATGCTTTGTCAGAATAAAATAAATTAGTTTTATGAGTGTTTCGACGATGGTCGATTACTTCACGTGTAAGGTCGTAGTAATAGAATTAGATTATATTTTGCTTTGTTCATTTTACATAATATTACATAATACACCATGGTTCACCACAAAATAGAAGCATATTCTCTGTTTAGTATGTTAAAAAAAAAATATAAATCAAGAAATTGTTCAACTCGTTTTCTTAATTTAGTAAATAAAACAACGTTGCCGTTTGACTCCAATTGGAGTTTGTTTCTGCAGAAACAAAAAAAGAAACACAAACTTTTTTTGTTTGTTGAACTTCAGTATTAAAATTTAATGAAGCCTTGACATAAGATGTAGATCTGTATGGTAATGAAGGAACTGATTAGTTTAACAATGTGGCGCATGTTTGCCGTCAGTCAAATTATTTGAAATATCAATAACTTTAGGTAAGCGATTTTAGAAAACTGGTTTTGTGTATTATATCTTTTAATTATATATAATATCAATTTTATTTAGCATTTATTTAATACATAGTATATTTCAACTAACAATCCACTTGTTCACAACATGTTATATTTAACTGCCGTGTAACTTGTAATAAAAATGGCTGCTATACTTTTATATAACTCAAGGTACACTATTGTATTGCAGAAATGAGTGTTGCCATCTATAATTAATTAACATTTTGATTTCCCTTTTATTCTTTAAATTTTATGAAATATATTCTATTATTTAACATTTTAACGTTTTCGTTATAATTTGAATTTATAAGATTTTTATTAGTATTATTTTTAGTACTATTTAGTTCATTTTTTTAAATTTTATTCCTAGCTCGTGGTTCATTATATTATCTAAATTGATATGATTTTCTCTTCATACTCTTTCCTTCTTCATTTTTATTAATGAACGACCGTGGACTTTTAAGTTGGGGAAATATTTTAGCTGGATGCCAAATGTTGTCTTTTCTGTAAACTGAATTATCATGTTTATAGAATTACTTAGGTCTGAAAAATCTAAGTATTACATTCTCGAGAAAAAGTGAAATCCTTACCCCTACTTTTTTTGACATTCCTCGACGTCTTCGACGATTCTAAAATAGCAAAAAAAAGATTCGTCTGTCTGCCGGCCGGTAGTCACAACCGACGAATCTAAAAAACCGCTGGATGGATTTAAAAAACTTTTGCTATAACAATAGTACACTCAATGTGAAAACGATGCGTTCGATAACTGTTCCGGAAGTGTATCATAAAAATCATTATGTGGGTCAAAACAAAAAAATGTACATATTTTTTGCTTAAAAAACGTACATTTTAACTTTTAACTGACACAGTGTGGGGTGCGATAATAGACAAGCTCCGTGAACAGGCTTCCGTGAAGAATACATTCCTGGCTGGAGTAGAGAGGGCAATAAACTGTATGAGGAGTACCTTAGTAGTGGTGAGGCAGAAGTGGCTGATGACTTAATTTGCTCACTGGACGCCGCGAGAAAGCAAAAGTGGATTAGCGCTGTTGAAAACATAGATTTTTCCCATTCAAGCAGGGAAGCATGGAGTCTACTTCGGAAGCTGGGTGGCTGAAACTCCATCACTCGCTCTAACAATGAAATAAATCCAAAGGACATTTTAAATCATATCGTAAACATGTCTCGTTCTATTAATCGCCTTCATAAGAGAACAATTAAACGTAAATTAAGAGAAATGAAGCGCGATTGCTCGTTTCCATCGAAGTATGCGAACTCTTTTAGTAGCGAAGAACTAGATTCAGCTCTGTCCCAGACAAAAAACGGAAAGGCAGCTGGCTACGATGGCATATTTCCAGAATTTCTTAGAAATGCGGGAAAAAATGTAGAACAATGGCTAACTAAATTTTTCTCGATTATCCTAGAAAGCGGCTTCCAAAACATTTTAAGACTACGAAAGTGATAGCGATACTTAAGCCAGGTAAACCATCCAATGAACCAGGAAGCTATCGCCCAATCGCACTTTTGAGCACCTGCTACAAATTGCTAGAACGGCTCATATACAACCGTATTGCACCGATTTTGAATGACCAGATCCCAGTCGAACAAGCTGGTTTCCATCCCAATCGCAGTTGCACTGACCAACTGCTCGCTTTAACGCCTACATCGAACCTCGGTTTCAAAAACAATTAAAAACAGGCGCAGTATTCATCGATCTCACTGCAGCATATGACACAGTCTGGCGAATTGGGATAATATATAAGCTGTTCAATGCAATACCTTGTAACACCATCTCACGTTAAATTAACAACATGCTGAGTAATCGTGTATTCCAAGTTCATCTAAATAATTTCTGTTGTAGGTCCAAAATGCTTAAAAATGGTTAGCCACAGGGTTACAGGGTTCCGTCCTGGCGCCATTACTTTTTAATCTGTACATCCATGACATGCCTGACACAACATCAAAGAAATTTGGGTACGCTGATGATTGGACCCCGGCCACTCAAAACAAAGATATGGGTGGCTTGGAAGATTTGCTGTCAACTGACCTGGCGATAATGAATGACTATTTTCGAACGTGGAGCTTATTTCCTAATTAAAGTAAAACCGAGAGTTCTTGTTTCCACTTAAACAACAAACTGGCAAAACACGAACTATCAGTCTTATTTAACGGCACTGTCATTAAATACAATCAACAGCCAAAGTACCTGGGTTTTACTCTCGATAGAACTCTTTCTTTTAAGCTCCACCTAGAGAATACGTCAAAAAAACTTAAAATGAGAAACAATATATTGCATAAACTGGCAGGCTCGACATGGGGTGCTACTCCAATCCTCCGCACAACTGCTCTAAGTCTGGTTTACTCAGTGGCTGTGTACGGTGCACCAGTCTGGCTGAATAGCACACATACTCAAAAAGTTGACTGCCAGCTGCATGCCGCGATGCGTACTATAAGTGGTACTATCAGGTCCACTCCTTTACATTGGCTCCCTGTGTTGAACAATATCGCGCCACCTGCACTCAGACGCTCGCATGCACTCATGCGTGAACATAAAAAGGTAACCAACAACATCACGTTACCCTTGCACGAATATTACGGTGACCACACTAGTTGTCGATTGAAGTCAAGAAAGCCTCCACATAAAACTGTCAGCAACCTGCTGGCAACTGATTTTAATATCTTGGATGCCTGGGACACCTCCTGGAATGATTACAACACTCCTGGTGTTGCTATTACTAACCCGACTTCTGCCCAACCTGGTTTCGATCTGCCACATCATACCTGGACCACACTAAACCGAATAAGAACGAATCATGGACGTTGTACTGATTCTTTCTACAAGTGTGGAATCTCAGAGTCCCCTCAATGTGACTGCGGAGCTCCACAACAAACCATAAAACATATTGCAACTATGTGCCTACTTCGACGATACAATGGCGATATCTCAGACATCCAACTGGCAACTCCCGATGTAGTAGCATGGATAGACTCACTCGATGTAAACATCTAATGTTCATATATACTGCTCAGTCTTCAAATATTTTAATATTTTACTTTTTAATTTTTAACTAAAAGACGCGCAATCAAATTGATTTTAAGCTCATTTAATGTGTATTCATGTTTTGTTTTATATAGATTTCATATGAAAATCTATCTATTTTAAGTTTTATTTTTGTTTTTAAGGTGTCACAACAAAAACCATACGCTAAATAAATAACTGACACAGTACAGTAACATTGCAAGTGGAGAAATCTTGATGATCGGCATTGGTAGGTGTGATTATTCCATTATAAGTTGGTCAAAAAATTATTGTCAAGTGTGTCAAAAGAATAATTTTCATTTTTCTTACTCAATCTTTTGACAAAAAATGAAATTAATTATTTTTATGACATGAAATTTAATCGAACATGAAATTGGACATGGAATATGGTTCTATCGTACTGCAGCTACTGATAGAAACATTTGGAAAATATCAAGTTGTTGCAGATTAAATGTCGTTTTTTTTAAACTTGTAATTACTGGGCCAATGTTTGTTGAGAAATTTTTTGTGTAAATCATCTTTGAAAAAGTTTATTTTTGATTTGTTTATAATTTTTTGATTATGTTTGAAATTATGAAAAAAGTTCCAGTATTTGACTATGTAAGTTTTTTGGAACATATTTAGAAATTTGAAAAAATTTAAATTTTTGATTTTATTATAATTTTTGGAAATATTTTTGGAATTTTGAAAAAAGATTCAATTTTTGATTTTGCAATAATTTTTGGAATATATTTAGAATTTTGTAAAGAAGTTTAAATATCTGATTTTATAATAATTTTTAGAATATTTTTGGAATTTTGATAGAAATTTGAATTTTGTTTTGTATTATTTTCTCGAAACGCTCATCTGTTCACTAAATAATGGTAATTTATGAAAGCTGTTATAATTTTCCAGCAACGTATTGATGTTTCGTGTAAATTTTGTAATGAATTTCTAAGACAGAGATAAAATACTTGTACTTTTACAAACAGTTTTATGTTTGACATACATCGCTGTCCAAAACTATAAACAATGCCCTCATAAAGTTTTTTGCCGAAAACTATATCAAAATCCTTAACCCAGACCGAAGTCTTGATATCTCAAAGCTGTGAAAATTCAGCCACTTCATATTTTTTTTATTGAAATCAATCTTATCACCAATAATATAAACCAATACCAATAAGTTAAAATTAGACAAGTTCTGATCGGCAATTGTTTAATGTGAAAATTGTTTAAAAAAATTCAAGAAAATATTATTTAGCTCATGGTGTCCATTTTAATGGTGTCGTAGAAAATATTGATGTTTGAAGTGAAAATATTATCAAGTGATACGGTTTTCTATGGAGTAAAAATAACTAGTTTTTTTTAAAACTAGCATATGGACAAAATAACGGCATTATTATTCAAAATATGAAGATATCGACACCCATTAAAAAACGCCCTTCATCGAAAAACACTGTATTAGTATTTGAGACCCTTAAAATAGAGCAGTAAAAAACGAAAACTTTTAAAAACAGGAATTCGATTCCTGTAATAACCGAATTCAACCGAATTCAGGTTTCATAACAATTGGCGCCGAAACAGAGACATGAAAAATAACGGTACCGTTATATTTTACATTGTTTTTTAATTTTTTGAATTTTTTAGGGGTGTTGCAATTCTATTAGTACATATTGATACAATCCCGGTTGTAACCGAAATCAGGTTTCGTGACACTATTTAAATTACTATGTCAGGTTTTGGGTCACCGCTAATTATTTAATTGCTGTAGCAAACTTGTCAAATTGTTCATTATCCAGTTGCATTTTTCGATTGAGAATGCAAAATTTTTTAAATAGTGATAGCACTTCGTTCCATATTTTTTACATCATCTTCTTCAAAAATGTCAGATAGCTTTGCTCATATGTTCTGCATAATAGAATACGGCAATTAACCAACAAATTTCAATTACATGTGGTGGTAACGGCAAATCACAGATGTCTTTCATGCTGGATCAATCTATTTACGGGACCATATTTGTTCTTGATAAACTCGCATACTCGGTTTAATCCATGTATGAAGCAAGCATAGCTTGCTTTAATTTCAAAAACATTTTTTTCGAATACTTTAGTCAGATGATTTTATTAGACGATTGAAACATAGTTTTTACTTCGTGAGACGTCTGTCCCTAACGACTTTTGGTTTAAATTTTTTATCTGCCATTTTCCGCGATTCGGACACTTTTGCGTTCGGCAACCTTCGAAAACCAATGTCGGTTTTTATTAGTATGGGGGAGGGGGAATTTGTTTTAACAAACAAGGGTAACTTGGTCCGACAAAAATTTGTTTGCTATATGGTCAAGTCCGTCCATTGATACTTTGGCATGTTTGTCACGTTGTCTAAAACAAATTTTAAAATTTTAAAATTCCCATTTTTAGATAATCGATTTTGAATTTTTTACCGTTATTTTTGTAGAAGAAAATATTCAAGGTCATCAAATGTGAATTATGGTTTTAATTAGCTCTTTTCTATACCTATATTTTGAGTTATATAACATTAAAACTAGTTCAGAAGTTTTAGCTGAAGAGCCATTTCAATACACCCGGGTAGAGCAATTTTTTGATTTTTGATCACCCTGTATTTTAAGACCAGGCTAAAAAAAGCCTGGCTGATTTCACGTGTTTTTCACCATTTACATTTTTTATTATAGACACAAGTCCGAAACTGCTGCAAATTTAAACTCAAAGAAACCAGAACGCAAGCTTTCTACCTGAAAACATTTCACCATTAACTAACAAACTTCCTGGGCCATTGCACACTACAACGTTAAATTATCGTGATACACTAAATTTGACAGCTTCTATTTTGTAAGGTAACAATCATAATTTATTTATGATTTGTTATGAACTCTGAACTATTTTTGTAAAATTGTTACAAAAATAAAAACAGTAGAAATAAATTTAAGCAGCTGAACGTGGTGACTGAAATTGCTTTGAAAATGTGAGACTCTCATAAATACATAATTCAAAATTCAATTGCTCGAAGTTTCAAAGATAAAAAAATTGAACTTAAAACATTTCCCGTTACATGTAGTATCGATGTTGTGTTAATCACCCAAAATCACCTGAATCTAAATATTTCCGTTAGTTTTACTAACTATTATTTACATCGTAACGATAGAATGCACCCCAGTGGTGAAAATGTTGCTATCTAAGTAAAAAGACATCTAAAATACTTTATTATCCCAAACCTACAGCATCAAAATATAGAAATATTTTTTCAGGGTTCGTGAATTAAGCAGCCATTACCAATTCTGGGACTGCCTTAGATCAAACAAATGTGTTAGAACTCATCACAATATATGTTCTAACTCCAATAATTTTGCCATTGTAGACAGTATCCGGTACGGTACTCCAAGCTACTTAGACTTTTTTCTCAGCACCTAATCAAGTATTTTAGCAAAAATCCCAACTTTCAAAACTATCCATGGTTTTTAGTTATTTCGGGGATTCAGCATGAACTCGCCGTCACCTAAAAATTTTGATTAAGTATACCCATTCTAACTGGCATGCAAACTGCAAAATGAATCCAAACCTCTTAGTTTTATCAATCTAACTAAACGGCATCATTATTCACTCCAATGATGATAGATGTTAAGCTCTGGCAGTTTATTTGAACAAGACGTAGTAAACGTAAAGTAACGTAGTAATAAAAACATAGTAATTCTCTGAAAATAACACAACGTAAACATCAAATGTGTTTCATCAAGGCAAATCACATCATAACTTGAATTTCGTAAAATATTTGTTCAAATATTTGTTCAAAGTTTGTATTCGTTCTCAATCAATTGATATTTTAAAAATACATCCAACTCTTTTTTGCACGGTCTTTATTTAAACGATTTTGAAATAACGTGTTTCATCAAATATACGTTTTGCAAGAATGTTTTGTTCTACCATTAAGCCCAACACAACTTCTTTTTAATACTTTTTTGAAGCATATGTTGAAATAATGGCTCAATAACAATAGCCAAGTACTGTTTACCATTAATGGCCGAACAACCCTGGTTGTTCACTCGTAATATCTGGAATAGACGTGATATACAGATCTAAAAGAAAGCTTTGGTCACCACACCACCATTACGAGGAACACCACCATTACGAGGAGTGAACAAGAGTTACGATGAAGTAAATTGATTTTAATATTTAATTTAAATTTAAAATGTTTTTGTTTTATATATGTGCAATATCGTATACGAGTAAATGTATTTATTACACGTTTTTTGCAAGTTTTTCTAAGCAACGCATCTATCGTGTAAAAAAAGATTTAGGTGTAGACTGATATTAACATATGTAATACAAAAAACTAAAAAGAAACAGAAAAGCCAAAATAAATCAGCATAAAACATCAAAACTTGTTTAATAGTTGAGCGTTGAGCAATCTGCTCTGCTGATCTGTTTGAATTTTTACTATTTTTGATGAACAAGAATATAACCATTTTTAACCCACGCATATTTGAGCTGCTTTGCAGTTTTCAATAACTTGGTTGTACAAAAATATATCGTTTAAATGTTAAGTGATCTTTGAGAGAGATAGTATGATTTTCATCTTAACTATCTCATGCCTGAAATACAATATCTGCCGATTAAAAATTTAGATCTTTTCAATTTTCTTCGCTTTATATGCATTTAATATTTTAAATTTATTCGCCAATGTAGTGCTTTCTAATTCTAATATAACAGGATTTGATTTGATATTGTCACAAATACGCATTTTTTAAACTTTTTGTTCGAAAATATAAAAAAGTTGTTTGGTTACTTCAAATAATTTTGCTCCTTCCACAACAGGAATGTCATGCGTTAGAATTTTTGTCATTCTAAAAATTTCATCATCTTGATCAGGCTTAGACTTGATAAAGAAAACAAATTTCATAGCTTTTTTTGTGGAGAACGAGCGCTTTACCATAACTAATACATTTGGCACTAATATCATTGGTCACACTTTATTTTTTGAGCGACTGGTATCTTTTCACGTTTATATAGCGGGCTGCTTGATTCAAGGCAGTCGCCCGCTCCAAGCCACCCCTGACATGGGGAACAGACGTTTGAGTCGCATTGGTTGTAAGGCGCAAATTCACCGTGATTTAGCGTCATTGACTAAGCAGTTTTCACTCTGCTTGTCTCAAATACACCTACCTAATTCTGTCAGCATTACCCAGGCAGCACGGCGTGGACGTCGAATTTCGGATTTTGCTACCCTATCTGGTATGGTATCTTTTCAAAGGAATTGGTAACGCCGGTTCATGTCGTTCTAAAAATACAGAAAAAGTTTAGTTATAAATAAATTTCACTTACCAAATTTTAGCGAATCCAGCGTTGATGTCCTTCCGCTAGTTATATGTACATTGAAATTAGCTGTAAGAACCAAAAAAGTAATTAATAATTACGAGTATATAAGATTTGATAAAAATTTAAATATTGTTACCTTAGTTTGTTGATGTTATTGTAGTGTAGTGTAGTGTCAATCTGACATTGTGTTTCGTTAAGTTCACGTTTTCACCACTTTTGAGATTGTTGGCGTAATTGTTCCATTAAGGTTTATTGGTGTATTCACTAATTGTTATGTGGTGAAAATGTGTGGCGTTGCTGCAAGTAAAAGTTTCTTTTGTAATATGTGTTTATACATTAGTTTTTTAATTTTAGAAGCTCTCTTCTTCGTTGTCATTTGTGCAAATTGTTCTTGTTTGATCGTTTCGTGTTATAGTTAAAATTGTAAAGTGTTAGACATAATTTTTTGATAATTATTTGTAAATTGTAAATCCGGTAAATAAATTGTTGTGCTAAACCAATGGTGAAGTGTTTTTCGTGCAGTGTTGTGTCCATGTTCTTGCCATGATGATGAAAGGGAGTGAGTTGTCTGTGTGGCCGCCATGTTGGGCAACACAACATTTTTTTTTTGTTTTTTAAGGCGTTCATGCTCCTTGCCAGGCTAATCAGCTTTGAATATTCACCATAGTCATTCGCAACAGCGACATAATTACCATGGCAGCCGATTTTTTAAGGTCGTTTATTACGTCAGTCTCCCATTCTAGTCGTGGTCTTCCTCACAGTCTACCACTCCCTGGGGTACTAACGTACATTTTTCTAATCATTCCAGACTGTGAATCGGCTCGTAGAACATGCCCAAACCAAGCAATCCTATTAGAACGGATACAACCTATTATATCAGGACCCTCAAGAAGGTCTCTGATCTCATAGTTATACCGGGTTCTATACTCTCCATCGTCTGTCTTAAGTGGACCAAAAATGTAGCGTAGGATCTTACGCTCAAATACAGATAAATGCAATTCGTCATTTTGTGTAAGGGTCCACGTTTATGACCCATACATCACAAGCGGTCTAATCAATGTCTTTTATAACTTGAGCTTGCTGTTAGTTGATACATACGGTGATCCACGGAGAGGTTTAATTGAGTAGAAAGTTCAATTACCTGCAGCGATTTGAGTTTTTATATCTGTAAGTATGCTGTTGTTTGAGTCAAGCATTGATCCCAAATATTTAAAAGATTCAACTCCCTCAATTCGTTTATCGCCGCACATTAAGTCTTTCTTCTCAGCCTCCCTTGAAACATTCATATGTTTGGTTTTATTGTAGTTAATTTGCATACCAATTTTCCTAGCACCTCTCTCAAGCGTCTTGAAAGTCTCACTCATAACAGCTTCACTTCGGCCGAGAATGACAACATCATCAGCGAAAGCAATCATCTGTACTGAGTTTATTGACAAGATATTGTTATTAGTCGGAAGTTTCTTTTGACGGCACACATATTCCAAGGCTAGATTAAAAAGTATAGGAGAGATAGCATCACCTTGTCTTAAACCGGAGTCGAATTTAAAAAACTTTGATATTTCGTTCTCTACCCGTACACAGCATTGAGAGTTCATGTACTGTCATTTTGCATAGTGATACCAGTTTACCAGGAATTCCCATTGACACCAGAGCAGACCATAGAGTCTCTCGTTCGAGAGAGTCATAGGCCTGCCTGAAATCAATGAAAACTTGGAGCACAGGTATGTTGAACTCTCGACACTTTTACAAAATCATCCTTATCGAGAAAAGTGCATCGGTGGTACCTCGGCCCCGCCGGAAACCACACTGATATCCTCCAAAAAGTTGTTCAGCAAAAGGATTGATTTTGGATAGCAAAATGTAGGAAAAGATCTTATATGCTGTGCAGAGGAGAGCAATTCCTCTGTAGTTTGCACATTGTAGGCGATTACCTTTTTTATGGATTGGTATCAGCATAGCTGTGCTCCAGTCCTGTGGCATGGTTTCAGTCCTCCAGATCATTTGAACAAGTTCAAACAATCTTAAGGATAGAGTTTCACCACCATGTACAATCATTTCGGATGTTATATCGTCGATACCAGGTGCTTTATTGCATTTTAATTTTGACAGCGCCGCATCGAATTCCTCTTTGGTGGGTTCTTCTCCATGTACCTTTGACGCACGAATAAGCTTTGTTCGTCGCCCGACTTGTTGCTGGTCACATAAGTTGAGAAGATTCTCAAAATAAGCGGCCCAAGTATCTAAAATATTTTTAAGGTCTACTTGTAGCTCCCCATCTTCGTTTTGAATAGCAGTCGATCTAGTTTGAGGGCCTTTCTTTAAGGTTTTAACCTGTTGAAAGAAGTTACGCGATTGATGTTCCTTATTGAAGCTTTCAATCTCCTCACACTGTCTTTTCCACCATTCTCTCTTCGTTCGTCTACATAGCTTTGTGACGGCTTGTCTTGCCAGTTTATAATTCTCCTTCGTGGACCGGGTGTTTCGTCCTTGTAGACACTTCAGATAGCAATCTCTTTTGTATTGAATAGCGTCAAGGCATGCTTGATCCATCGATGGCTTCTGGGAGTGGTTCTGTGGTCGTCCAAGTATTCCCTCAGTAGCGCTTAAAACAGCATCTTTGAGCAAATACCATGACTTATCGACTTTTCCATTAATGGTCTCTGATTTCTCCAATGTTTCGGCAATATGGATTTGATATCTCTCTTCTGTTTCAGCATTTTTGAATGATGAGATGTTAAAACGTTTCCGTTGATTGAATTTTGGAATGCCAGGATTTGGGAAGTGGAACCTTATCGTTGCACATACAAGGAAGTGGTCACTTCCAATGTATGCACTTCATAAGGATCGCACATCCCGAACGCTCGAAAAGAAACGTGCTGTTACTAGAACGTGATCAATTTGATTTCGTGTGTTTCCATTCGGTGAGACCCAAGTCTGTTTATGAATCGATCGATGCGGAAAGAACGTACTGGCGATTCTCAAATTATTTGATGATGCAAACTCAGTCATTCTCTCACCATTATCATTCGAATTCAAATGCAGGCTGTTGGGACCCACCACATTTCCATAAGAGATATCTCTTCCAACCTGTCCATTAAAGTCACCAATAACCATAATGAAGTCGCGTGTGGGTGTTTGTTTCATAACCTCGTCCAGTGCTATGTAGAAATTATCCTTCTCGTCGACGGCCTTAGCTTCAGTAGGTGCATGCACGGCAATAATAGAAATATTGTTATATGTACCACGTACACGTAGGTAGCAGATCCTCTCACTGACCGGGATGAATTTCATCACGGCTTCTTGTATGCGTGCACCAACAAGAAAGCCAGTTCCAAATTCTCTTCGAGAAGGATGACCACTACAGTATAGAGAGTGACTATCCAAATCTTGTTTTCCGATTATCGGCGGTCTAATTTCTTGTAGAGCAATAATATCCATCCTATACCTCTCAGCCTCTGTTTCCAGACTTATAAGAGCATCAGGAGCGCTCAGGCTGCGCACGTTCCACGTTCCGATTCGGTAGTCTGGTCCTTTTTCACGTCCAGGTAAAATTCTGTTGTTTTGTCCGGGTCTGTTATTCTTTTTCTGATAACCAAATTTAACAAATTAGTTTTTTTCCGGGGTTAGGGTGTTAACCTTAGGCCCAACCCAAATTGTCGTGAATGGGTCCGTTCTGCATATTAAGGTCACCAGAAACAACCTTTTTACACGTTTATATAGCGAGCCGCTTGATTCAAGACAGACGCCCGCTCCAAGCCGCCTCTGACATGGAGAACAGACGCTTGAGTCGCATTGGTTGTAAGGCGCCAATTCACCGTGATGTACCGTCATTGACAAGCAGTTTTTACTCTGCTTGTCTCCAATACACCAACCTAATTCTGTCAGCATTACCCAGGCAGCACGGCGTGGACGTCGAATTTCGGATTTTCGCTACCGCTACCCATTAATCGTATTATTTGTTAAGTTGGACACGCATTTCTTCTTCGATTACTCGTATTATGTGCTGGGCGTGATAATTTGGACACGCATTATCATCGATTTTATTTGTTATTTGCTAGGCGTGATAATTGGGACACGCATTATTCTTCGATTACTCGTATTATGTGCTGGGCGTGATAATTTGGACACGCATTATCATCGATTTTATTTGTTATTTGCTAGGCGTGATAATTTGGACACGCATTATTTTCGATTGCTTGCATTATGTGCTGGGCGTGATAATTTGGACACGCATTATCATCGATCTTATTTGTTATTTGCTAGGCGTGATAATTTGGACACGCATTATTTTTGATTACTTGCATTATTTGCTGGGCGTGATAATTTGGACACGCATTATCATCGATTACTTGCATTATTATTGGACGTGATAATTTGGACACGCATTACCTTTGACTATTATTACTCGATATTAGGCGTGATAATTTGGACACGCAGTATTGTCGATTATACTTAATTCATCGAGTATCGTATCTGTCATTTATTAGGCATGATAATTTGGACACACAGTAGTTTCGATTATACTTATTCCATCAATCATCGTTATCAGTTATTAGGCGTGATAATTGGGACACGCATTATTATCGATTATACTTGTTATTTGCTAGGCGTGATAATTTGGACACACAGTCTCATCGAACACAGTTACTACTTATTAGGCGTGATAATTTAGACACGCATGCTCTAACATGCCAAGTTTTAATTATCCGACAACGTCGTTGATAATCCTCTGCACACTTAAAAATGTTGCAATGTTTTATGATACAAGCATTGCATCGCGGCATATATGGTACAACGTATATCACATTATGATTAACATCTTGCGTCCAAAAATAAATCGATGCAGTTATAATCAAATAAGCAGCAAGCTTTGCATCAAACAACTTGTCCTGTTGAAGTTTGTTGCAAACGCAAAAACTACAATAGAAACAGCACACAAAATATACCTATCTCTCTCCTTGATCTATATTTCGTATCGTTTCAAAGTTTAAACATCAGTTCAAAGTTAATTTTCATTTCGTTAGGATGGATTTTTTTTTTGTAAAAATTAACCTAAATGGGGTTATTAATTATGTTAAAATAATAAAACACGGGGAAACGTGGCATTATAAAGATTTTATTTTATCAGGTAGGTTATAAATATTTATTTTAATAATAATACTAAAGCATTCGAACTATTTTTGGTGGTTACCGTTATTATTTTCCTTTATTTTGACTCTTACTATTTTTTCCTATGTGATGGAAGATTGCTTCATAATTGCATTTTTTTTTTATTTATGATATTACATTGCATCGTTTCAGCAGTGAAAAAAATAAATATGCGTATCTTTAGCAAATATCATTTAATCAATGTATTTGTAATTAATCTTTTTCAAATGAATTATGATTTTTATTTTACTTTCAGCATCTATATATGCGAATATATCTGCATATGATATAGATTATTTTACAGATTCGCAAGGTGTGAGAATTTTCGAGGAGAATTTTATAGATATTTTCAATCAACAGAAAACTCATCCAGAGTTTCAATTAAAAATAGTTCTAAAAAGCGATAATAACAGTAAGATTACTGTATAATTGCATTAAATTTTATATTAAATTTCTTTTTATTGCTCTACAATAGAATTACTTGAAATTCAAGCAACACCAGCAACTCATCAAAACTGTCGGTTGGGTTATCAAATCCATATAAATGCAAACGTATGTAATTTATTTGAATAATCAACTGAAAATTCCCTGAAATAATTTTTATTGTTATAATTACAGGATTTAGAAGTTTTTATTCTTCAAACTCAAAACGCTTACGTTTTGAGCAAAAAAATTATAACCGGGGAGTCACCAAAAGGCCTTTCGGATACTGAAAGAAGAGCGATAGTCAGGGAGGGTGTGGATTATTTAGTATCAACCTTTAATACCTATCATCCCGATCAAGCAAACATTACAGCGCTGGCACTGTCTATTGTGGAATTATTTCCACAATTGAAAACTAAACAAAAAGAAAACGGAGGAATAGTAAGATTAAAAAAATAATTCAGAAAATTTTAAAACTAACGGTACTTCTACTTTTATTGTTTATTAGGACGCTTTATATGATAGAAAAAAAAATCGAGGGTATGTTATTTCTAGATTGAACCGGGTGCGTCAAAAATCTTACGCATCAGAACATATTACTGGGAAGACTAGTAGGAAACGCAACACAGGAGGATCATCGGTTTCAACGGAATGTCAACCAACTTTTAACATAGATAGCGACGAGAATTTTTTGATTTTAAAAAATCTAAACGTAACCACTCAAAAGGAATTAATCAAACAGAAACTTCTGGAAACGTTGAGTGTGCGCATTGATGTTTTTCGCTCATCATCTGAAATTGGAAAATTTTCAAAACAATTTCCCTTTTTTTTTACATCTCCTGATCTGGTAAGAGTAATATATTAAAACATACTCTATTCAATGATCTCTATTCATTTGTATTAACATTTATTCATATTTAACTATTATAGATTCTATACGACTTCGAAATACGATACCCCGAAAAACATCAAAATTTTAAAAACAAATGGAAAATCTGTTCACCATTCATTAAACAAATTTTTATGGAAACTAGAGGACCACATTTTAAAAGCTTACCTGAAATTGAAGGTAAGACAGATCACATAATTATTTAATACACATATTTATAAATTCTAGTTTACAGAATTATTGCCATCGATGCAGGACTTTTTTTACCTTTCAAATATATTACCACAAGTCGTAGCAGGAAAATCATCGGCCAATATCCAACGGGAACGATTTTCCATAAAAAAAATATTAGTATTTAGAACGGTAAGATTTTTCTTATCTATATTGGGCAACACATAAAAACATATATTTATACTGGTTTTCTAATTATATTCGCAGCTTAATCTTCCTACTGAAGAATTAATCGCATCTGAACTGGTACATCCTTATTTGATTGCTGAAGGTGACAATAAATCAGCAACATCACAATATCATCTTTGCATAGAAAGAGAGCCGATAATCTTGCCAGTGCATTTTACGTTTATTGAAGCCGTTGATTTACTATTTAAATCGCACTATGTATGTGGGCAACATTTTGAGGATAGTTTAAGAACATTTTGGACATTCATCGCTTATTATTTTTATGAAATTGAAAATGCAGGAACTATTACGTCCAGGATTAAGGAAATATGCTCCAAATTAGATCAAATAACAGGTGTTAATTAACATTATATCATTAATTTTTTTTAAATCATTTCCCTTTTTATTTTAATATACTGGCCAAAATGTTTTTTTGCTATTTTTGTAATGAGGTTTTTGCTGAATTAAGTAAATTAATAATTCACCTAAAATATCAAGAATTCGTAAAAGAAAAATCCAGCATCAAAATTAAATGTGTCAAAGAAAAGAATTGTGATTGCACCTTCCAAACTTTTTGTGCCTTAAAAAAACATTTAAACAAATCTCACACTGTGGAAATAAATAATCCATCTGCCGACTTAAACGAGGCTGTATGTACCATATCTTCTTTGGAAAAGAAAGAGGACAATTACATTCATAACGATTGCTTAGACAAATCTTCAGAGCTTCAAATCAAAACTCCAACTTTAAGTGACTTTGAAAACGCTATGAAATGTTTCTATGCCAAACTTAATTTATTAGGGTTGCCAGAGCAAACGATTACAGATATTTTCTGTGAAACCAAAATCATAACTGAAATTGGTATTAATATTATATCCGCATCATCCCAAATTAAAAACATAACATTGAATAAAATTAAAATTTCCGATTCTATGAAAAATTTTTGTTCGAAATATAGACGTAGAAAACTGTTCTCTGAAAATACTTTTTACGTAGAACCACAGCAAATTCCCATTGGATTTAGGTGGGAGATGAGATTCAATGGAGAATCATCCACTTACTCAAGAAAAATCGTTCAAAATTTTTTCCAATTTATACCAGTTACAAAAACATTGACTTCAATTTTTAAAAATTCCAGTTTCCGTAACTTATTTAAAGATTTCAATATTTCTCACAGTTGTATTAGTGGAATTTATAAATTTGGTTGTTGCGGAAATCGTTTTCAGTCCATTAAAAAGGATTTTGTTAACGAAACAAAAGTTTTAATTCAGCTGTACTACGATGACTTTGAAGTGGCTAGGGTACTTGGCAGTAAGACGATAATTCATAAAATAGGCGCTATTTATTTTACAATCGTCAACTGTCCACCCAATTTAAAATCCAACTTACAAAATATATTTTTAGTGAGCCTTTTTTACGTAAACGATCTCCATGACGATTTCAACTTAAATTCCATTTTACAACCAATTGTCGCAGATATCAAAATCTTGGAAAATGATGGTGTATTTATAGATGAACTCGGTTTGGTTTCAGGTACCATATTTTCCTTATCTCACGATAATCTAGCAGCAAACGACCTAATTGGTTTCACAAAATCTTTCTCCGCCAAATTTTTTTGCCGATTTTGTATTATGCCTAGCGAAAAAACAAAAAAATCTACGACAGAAGATCTAACATTGCTAAGAACAGATGACTGCTACACTATTTTATGCGATCAACCGCCATTGACAAAGTTAAAAATGATCAAAACCCAAGGTATTAGTCGGAATTCAATATTGAACGATTTAAAATATTTTCACTCTATTAAAAACCATAGTGTGGATCTATTACATGATGGTTTAGAAGGCTTCGTGGTATTAGTATTGAAATATCAATTTGAATTCTTTATCGAACAAAAAGTTTTAACTAACATTGATAAAATAAATAATTGTATATCAGCATATAACTTTGGATTCATTGATCGAAGAAATAAACCATCGAACATTAGCCTAGAAAAAAGTAATTTAGGACAAAATGCTATTCAAGTATTATGTCTAGCTACACATTTTCCGTTTATTTTTGACCGGTTTTATGATCAAGCTCACCAATGTCAATGGAAAGCTGTTCTTAGTGTTATTGAAATAATAATAATTTTATTTCGCCATGAATTAACTGAAAATGACATAAAACATCTACAAATTATAATAAGTTTTCATTTAGAATCTATTAAGACTACGTTCAAAAAAGATTTGACCCCAAAACAACATTTTCTTCTGCATTATCCCACTGTCATCAGGCAAATGGGTCCTGTTATTCATTTATGGACAATGCGGTACGAAGGCAAACATCGTTATTTTAAAAAAAACATAACACCTAATTTTATAAATATCTGTCAATCGTTTGCTAAAAGGCACCAACAAATGATGAGTAACCTATGGGCAAATTCAACATTTAAAACACAAAGTCAAAAGGGGAAAAAAACATTATATAAATCAAATATTAGTTCTAGTTGTCTTGATGGGCTTCCTAGACCAATTTATAGTTTATCATATTTTATTAGCGATTTTAATTATAAGAAAGATTTTTGCATTTTGAAAGAAAAATTATCCCACGAAATAATTCATGTGTATAAAATAATTGATATTCTTGAATGTAGTGATGAAATATATTTCCTGGTTAGTGAATTTATTGGAGTTTATGATAAATTTTATTGTGGGTTTCAATTAATCGAAAAAAACTGCAATCCTATTTGTCTAACTTTTAATTCATTACAATACAAAAAGGCTTATGAAAAACATTTTTCATGTAAAACTAAAAATTTTTATATAATAGGCTGCAATGTGCAATTGATATAATTTTGTTTTAAATATATAAAATGTATATATTGTTTAGATAATAATCTTACAAAAATGAAATTGGAATACGGTATTTAAGTTAAACTTATATTAAGAGTAGTTATTGTATGAAACGCAATCAATAATTTTATATTATAATTTTTTTATTATTATTTAATAAATAAATAAATGTCTAATAAATATAATATATTTAGTTTTATTAGCAACAGTGGTTTCCCAGAAAGATTCAATATTCGATACATTTTCATCTCGTTTACAATCCTTAAATTGATACATAACTGGTTGTTTTTCGATATAATTAATATCGAACATTATTTAAATGCAAGCATAGTTGCAAAACGATACAGTTACACCAAAAAAATTATGTTACAAATTATAATATATTACGATACACATTGCACCATTTCAAAAAACACAAACTGCATCAACTTTCAAATTAACATGCATCAAAAAAATCCTGATGTAAACTGTTCTGTAATTCCTCGCAAGTAGTATCATATATAATTTAAATGCAATTTGTATCAAACTTGGGAGCATAATAAACTCTTTTTTTTGTGGAGTAAAGCATAAATCGAAAAACGACACTAGTTTGCGCTGGAGTCATATACGAAACTATTTGCATCGCATATCAAATTATTTTTCAAGTGTGTGGTTCGTCGTTTTGATGTCATCAATTTCTAAAAACTATACAGTCCACTAATTCAAGTCAGAGGCGTCAACATTAGTCCTTCGAGCCGGATTTTGGACACAGGGACTTTGGAATCATCACTTGGTGTTCAAGGTAACCAAGAAAAATATATTCGTGCTTATCACGTTAAATTCTAATTTAATTATAATTTAAGTTTTAATATAATCGATTACTAAAATCAAAGAATTATTGTTAAATACTTTACCTTAATTTTTTTTTAAGATTTGATCACATACATTGATTACGTAAGGTATTAAGGTCCGTTGTACCATTGTAAGTTACGTGTGGCATATGGTTAGGGAAGGTGTCGCCCGTGAATTATTGAATTGTTGATATTGATATTGCATTATAGGTGAATTTATTGTGCGTGGAACTTCCGATTGGAGATACTTAGTCATTCGCATAGTCTTATTGTTAAGAAGTCTAACTTAGTAAGGTGCTCATGGTTGACGATCGCAGGTATTAGTGAACTAATACTATTAACAGCGCGACACTGTTTTAAGAGTCACACGTAAAGTTTTCTCTCGGTTTACAGTCAACTTGTGACTGGGCAACACGTATTTTTAACATTATGGATGAGCAAACGAAGATTGGCCTTCTGAAAAAGCAACGTGGGGTTATTAAGAGACAGCTCACTAATTTAAAGACCCGTCTTGGGACCGTGTCTACCATCGGTGCGCTTGAGTCGTGTTTGCATCGACTTCACTCCATCTACGATAAGTATGATACTGCTCAGACTGAACTGGAGGCACTAGATGATGCGAGTGGCCCAGATCGCGTTTCAGTTGATGATGAATATCTTACGTTGGAGTCGATCCTAAGAGATCGTAAGAACTTCATGACGCAAAAAGAGCAGAAGAGAGTATGACGACGACGTCATTTCATAACACGTCGCTTCACAAATTAAGTCCCACGTCGTTGTCTGCCGGAATCAAATTACCCGAGATCGTGTTGCCTACATTCAACGGCATGGAAACGGAGTGGTTGGCCTTCCGGGATGTGTTTAGTAATCTGATTCACGCAAGAAACTTAGACCCCACCATAAAATTTATGTATTTGATAGCTAGCATTTGCGCAGGCTCAGCATACTCGCTTATTGAAAGTTTTCCGGTCACCGCAGCAAATTACGATGGTGCTTGGACAACGTTATGCAAACATTATAATAACGAAACCGCTATACAACGGCTTCACATTCGTAAGCTGTATGACATGCGAATTTCACACGAGGATTCACCAAAATCATTACAAGGGTTTGTGGACAAGATAGTAAAGCATGTAGGTGCATTGCAATCTCTGAAGATCAAAGTAAACGAATGGGATTCATTTTTGGTCCATCACTTAACTCAACGATTGGACAATGCTTCAAGAATTTACATTGTAAAAAACACCAAACCTAAGACAATCATGTCACTGTCGAATTTTATTGAGTTACTCAGATCACGAATTAAAGTACTACATGCTTTAGGCAACAACGCTGCACAGTCGTCATTTCGACCACCTAGGTCACAGAAATCAATGTCATTCAACGTGGTCAGCACTCCCTCGACGTCCAACAGCGGGTTCAACTGTTTGTATTGTAAAGGAAGTCATAAGCTGACGCAATGTCCCGCGTTCACTAGCTCTCAAATGACACCTAGATCACGTTTTTACTTCATTAAGACACGACGCTTATGTGGAAACTGTCTATCGAAATATCACTCGGCCAAGCAATGCGACCAGGACCCATGTAGTCGATGCTCAAGAAACCATCACACGCTACTCCGTTTTGAAGACACTAGAGAGTCAAGAATCAAACATACGAGTGATCATCACAGTGACAGATCAACAGCCCTCAGCTGCACTGGCCTGCGAATAAGCGAAGGCACTGAGCCAAGCGAAGTTGCATGCGAAGAACAGTCCGCAGTCGAAACGTCAGTTTCAGCGACACATGAGCTGGACAGTGCATCTGTAAAGTTATCAAATGTCCATACTGACATTGTGGTTTTGGGAACTGCCCTTGTTAACGTATCTGCTAATAATAGACTTTGAGTGAAATGTCGCGCACTTCTCGATAGTGGGTCAACGTTTAATTTTGTTACCGAAAAGACATGTCGTATACTTCCAACTTCCAAGATCATCACAGGCATTGGCGCATGCGAAACACCAATTACGCACAAAGTATTTCTGACCATTTCATCACGATGTTCCGAATTTTCCGTTTCACTCCAATTCTATGTGTTGCCTATAATTACAAAGAAATTACCGTCGATACATATCCCGTTTCCTCCTGCATGTCTACCTGACGATCTCTGTCTCGCTGATTCATTCTTTAATGTACCTGATCGCATTGATCTATTACTAGGAGCAGAGGTATACCACCAATTGTTTAATTGTTTAATTGGCAAGTCATTTAAACTCCGTGAAGAGCTTCCTCCATTGGTCGATTCGGAATTTGAGCATGTGATATGCGGAAAGATGAGAACACAAATTTCTAATACCACGAGTCAACAATCACACATCGCGTTGTGTAGTATTCATAAGTTGGAAGAAAGAGTTAAACAATTTTGGAAGATGGAACACTTCCCAAATAAACCATGTTGGTCACAAGAAGAGACTGCCTGCGAGGAATATTACAAAGATACGACGATTCGTACTCCTGAGGGACGGTATCAAGTCAGATTGCCTACCAATTTTAAGCTAAATTCGATAGGTTTATCATATTTTTCAGCGTTACGTCAATTTACCCCATTGGAGAAGCGTTTACAAGCCAATCATGAAATAACTACACAATATGTTGAGTTCATGGAGGAGTATCGAGACTTACGTCATATGAGTATTGCTACCCATGCCGATTGTCGATTCGGTTATTACTTGCCTCATCATTATGTGCTGAAACCACAAAGCTCTACCACCAAGCTTCGTGTGGTGTTTAATGCCTCATCAAAAACATCATCTGGTATTTCATTAAATGATTGCCTGATGGTAGGTCCCACCATTCAACCAAATCTGATAGCAACCCGTTGCATTCTGCGGAGATATCACGAAGATGTACCGCCAGATGTTAGTGCATCAACATGATCAACATCTCCAACAAATCGTGTATGGTACAAGGGGTGGCTATTTCTTAAGGTTTGCAGTCAAAAATATAGATTGACATATTTAGTAAGCTCCTAAATCGAAAAATCATTTACTGACATAAAACAATCCGTATCTTCATTCTTTAACATAGTTCCCTTATGCGTGTTTAGTACAAGGGGTGGCTTGCTTTACAAGGGCTGGTTGCAATCAGAAATATAAAGTGGCATATTTAGTAAGCTCCTTAATCGAAAAATCATTTACATACATAAGACGATCCGTACTTCTATGCTTTAACATAAATTTCTTATGCGTGTTTAGTACAAGGGGTGGCCTTTTTTAAAGCGTTGCCATCAGAAATATAGAGTGACATATTTAGTAAGTTCCTAAATCGAAAAATCATTTGCCTACATAACACGATTTGTAACTCTATGTTCTAAAATAGTTCTCTACCGCGTGTATGATACAAGGGTGGCTGTTCTAAAGGGTTGCAATCAGAAATATAGAGTGACATATTTAGTAAGCTCCTAAATTAAAAAAATGATTTACCAACATAACACGATCGGTATCTCTATGCTTTAACATAGTTTCTTATGCGTGTATGGTACAAGGGGCGGTTTTTTCAAAAGGGTTGCAATCAGAAATATAGAGTGACATACCTAGTAAGCTCCTAAATCGAAAAATCATTTACCATTTACCTACATAAAACGATCCGTACCTCTATGCTTTACCATAGTTTCCTTATGCGTGTCTAGTATAAGGGGTGGCTTTTTCTAGAGGGTTGAAATCTCAAATTTAGAGTGACATATTTAGTAAGCTCCTAAATCGAAAAATCATTTACTTATATAAAACGATCCGCATCTCTACGCTTTAACAAAGTTCCCTAACGCATGTATGGTACAAGAGGGGGGGGGGGTGGCTGTTTCTAGAGGGTTGCAATCATATATATATATAGAGTTACATATTTAATAAGCTCTTAAATCGAAAAATGATTTACCTACATAACACGATAAGTAACTCTATGCTTTAACATAGTTCCCTTATGCGTGTATCGTGCATGGCGGCGGCTTTTTATAAAGGGTTGCCATCAGAAAAATAGAGTGACATATTTAGTACACTCCTAAATCGAAAAATCATTTACCGACATAAAACAATCCGTATCTTTATGCTTTAACATAGTTCCCTTATGCGTGTATGGTACAAGGGGTGGCTTTTTCTAAGGGTTGCAATCATAAATATGGAGTGAAATATTTAGTAATCTCTTGAATCGAAAAATCATTAACGACATAAAACGATCCGTAACTATATGGTTTAACATAGTTCCCTTACGCGTGTATCGTACAAGGGTGGCTTTTACTAAAGGTTTGCAATCAGAAATAAAGATTGATATATATAGTAAGCTCCTAAATCAAAAAATGATTTTCTTAAATAAAACGATCCGTATCTCTACGCTTTAACATAGCTCCCTTATGCGTGTATGGTACAAGGGGTGGCACTTTTTCTAAAAGGTTGCAATCAGAAGTGACATATTTAGTAAGCTCCTGAAAAATGAAAAAACGATTTTTCTACATAACACGATTAGTATCTCTATGCTTTAACATAGTCCCCTTATGCGTGTTTCGTACAAGGGGTGGCTTTTTCTAAAGGGTCGCAATCAGAAACGTAGAAAGACTTATTTAGGAAGCTCCTTAATCGAAAAATCATTTACCTACATAAAACAATCCTGACCTCTATGCAACAAAATAGTTCTCTTACGCGTATATGATAAGGGGGTGGCTCTTTCTAAAGGGTTGCAATCAGAAATGTAGAATGACATATTAGCTTCTATATCATAAATTTATTAACCTACATAACACGATCAGTATCTCTATGCTTTAACATAGTTCCCATATGCGTGTATGGTACAAGGGGTGACTTTTTCTAAACGGTTGCAATCAGAAATAAAGAGTGACATATAGTAAGCTCCTAAATCAAAAAATCACTTACGTACATGAAACGATCAGTATCTCTATGCTTTAACATAGTTCCCTTATGCGTGTATAAAACAAGGGGTGGCACTTTCTAAAGGGTAAAAAATCAGAAATACAAAATGACACATTTAGTAAGCTCCTAAATCGGAACTTTATCCGCACCCTTAAATATTTTTGTGTCGATTATGTTTAACATAGTTCTCTTTTGCGTGTTCGACCCAAGGGGTGGTTTTACTGCTAAAGGGTTGCAACTGAGAAATAAACAGTTGCCTGTTTTTATGTTTTTTTTTTATTCAAGAACTACATGTAGTAAAGAAATTTTTAATTTAATGCTATTTTATATGTGTCATCTCACATTGCAAATTAATTTTGGGGTGGTTTTAGGAATAAGGGTGAAGCTCTAAAATCAAAAGTATACAGCCTAAATAGCTCCTAATTCTGAGTCTATTTACGATCCTCTAGGGTTATTTTTAAGGTGTGGGTGGGGCTGAGTGAACGTTCACTCAGCCCCCCACTTTCAAATGAAGATTTCTGCTTAGGGGGTTGAGCTCAAAACTTATTCTTGCGTTTTTTGAAAGCTCCTAAATAGCTCCTAATTCTGAGCAAAACTTTTTTTGATTTTTGCGTGGTGGGGGGGGGGCAGCTGAACAGAGGTGAAGAAAAAGGGACATTTTCAAATGTAACACGGTATTGGTACATAAAAAGCTATTATAATCATTTTACCAAACGTGTAATGACATTTTTTCGCTCTAGCGCTCTAGCTAGAACGTAAAGTAACTCTTATTGAATAATTTCAGTGCATATTGAAAAAATTACAATAATCTCTTACAATGATTTCGCGTAGTTCAACCGAAACCGAAGCCTCTCCGAAGAAGTATCATTTCACGCGTTTGTATCTTAAAAAACTATTTCAGCCTGGTCATAGACAGTAAATTTCTTCAACGTAGATAAAGTCGCATAGAGCTGAAAAACGTTCTAAATTTTTTCGTGCTATCGATGGGGATGTTTTCAATGATTTGCAATGATTATGTTAAGCCTTACACCGACTTTGAGCTCTTTTGCGACTTATTCTAACTCGAATGTCTATTTCGAGTGTGCTTTTTGTTTAATTTCAACATATATATGGCATGAAATAAACCTTTAATACGCCAATGTTTAAAAGCAACTGCTAAGTTTTTGAGATTTTATTTATACTTTTTACTATCTGGATTTATATAATGACATAAATTTTTTTAATATTTCAGAAATGTCTGTATGTAAAAAATTGTGCTCCCTCCGCGCGGAAGAAGTGAAACTTTGTAATGTGGAAATAAAAACATATTACATTCTTTTAAAAGTTATTAATTATTAGTGAACTCATACTCTTCATATGTATTATTTAAGACAAACTTTATTAACATTGCTTACAATTCACAATTGATCGCATCTTTTAATTATCACTTTCGAGTGGAGAAATATCCAAATCTATAACATTTACAATGGGATTATGAAAACTAAAGTAAGATACGAAATGTTTGAGTTCTATTTTTTCAATATTTCTTGCAAAAACTGCATTTTTTTTCTCGTTTAAAATATTTCAACTTAAAATGATCAAAAAATGAGTCCTCTATCAGGAGTCTTCTATCAAAGTATGTTACAAATTGATTTTTTTTTGATAGTAGACTCCTGATAGAAGACTCCTGATATTCGTTTAACGCAACCTTGTTTTGAAACTCCCATTAGAAGTTTCACTTCAAAAAAATAAAACATAAGGATATAAACATAAAACACATAAATAATTTTTTATTTCATTGTTTGTTATTAAAAATAAACCATTTACCATGCATAAAACTAGTTTGAATTTCTTCCAATGACAATCCATGCGTTTCCAGAACAAAACAATAAACAAACAAAACACCAAGCCCGCTAAATCCAGCAAAAAAACAAACAATTACATGTATTCCAAAATATTGACAGGCAATATCATACGTCATTGCAAATATGAACGAAAACAAGGTCATATTAATCACTACAACTGAGACCATATAGCTTCTGAGCTTTGATGAAAATAGTTCAGCTCCTAAAATCCATATTAAAGAATTCATCCCCATTGTAATTGAAAAAATAAAACCAACAATTCCAAGTATGGGGATCCAACTAAAGGATTCACTTAAAGCATCCAGGTTATAAAAATAAATTCCATTTATTATCATAAATACGGTTTGTGCAAAAGATGTTGTTATTAGTAGTAGTCGTCTTCCACATCTATCAACTATCTGTGAGTTCAGGTAATACGCGATAGTTTGTGTTAATCCAACAAATATTCCAATAACATTGACATCGTACTGAACTTTTGCTCTTCTTAGTATATCGGATGTAAACCCTGTTATAACAAATGAACCGCTCAGTTGCACTATTATTTTCATTAGTATTACAATAAACATGGGTCGATAGATTGATCGTAGTTGCAGTTCCTGAACTACATTTGTTGTGTTGTTTGTATTTTTTTCAAATTCAATCTGTTCCATAATTTCCTTGAAAGAATCTGGGGATCGTTCGAACCAAGCCAACACCTCTTTGGCTTTTTCTTGTTTGTTTTTGTTTATCAAATACACAGGTGCTTCTGGCAAAACAAATAACAACAATGTTAAGATAATGGCGGTAAGTGCTAGAACTGTATTTAATAATTGCATGTTAAGGAACGATCCAATAATTAATGCATATAAGATACCAACATTCATAAATAATGCACCATATACAGAAATACTACCACGGATTTCCTTATCTGAAATATCTCTTCCATATACAATTGCTGCGGGTTGACTGAGTCCACCACTTAATCCAGACAAAAGTCTTCCTATTACTAGGCATATAAAATTTCCACTGCCCAAAGCCATTAAGGACCAACCGATTGCAGTCGGCACCATAATCAAACACAATGAGTTTTTAGATCCAATTTTGTTGACGATAAAACCACCAAAAATACTCGTCACTCCTCCCACAAGTGATGCAGAAACTATCCATGAAATTTGCGAAGAAGCAAACGAGTAATTTTCTGTCAGCTCTTTATAGACTGGAGACGACCAGCCATATGATGTTCCCATTGAAAATGCTGCCCCAGTGGCTGTAATAATAAAGTAAATTAAATCATTTAACTAATAAGTTTAATCAATGTAATTATAAATCTAAAGGCAATCGAGGAACTTTTTTTGTGACAAAGTTGGATCAAATATGAGTTGCACTTGCAAAAAATTTAAAAACTAAGAAATTGCTGATGGATTCTTGGAAAATATTATTACAATTAAGAAGCTGTATCTAAATTACATAACGTGCTTTTTGGATGGAGTATTCTGTGAATTTGGAAGAATTTTCGTGACACTTTGTTACGTCCAGTTATTTGTCCAATTATACCTAATATTATTAATTCGCTTTCTAGTCAACACTATTAGTTTCATTGTAATAATATATTGGGCTATTATTTTGAAAACGTACATCGAAAAAAAAACAACTATTTTTTAAAAATCTGAAATTTTGATATTTTGTTGGTATTGACGAAAGGAAAAAAGTTATTTCTGCTTTTATTTTTTGTGTACTCTGAATCGGAGTTATGCGCGGTTGAATTTTGAGGCTTTTTCACGTAGTTTTTGGTAATGGTGGCAATGTTTTGTGAATAGGTGCCACAAATTTCATCCGACTTACGTATATTTTTGCAAGTAAAAAGGAAAATAATTGAATAATTGAAATAAGTAAGTTTAAAATTAATAACTTTTCTCTTTTCCGCTAGGCGGCGCGTAAAACCTTGGTTTACTTCAAAGCTCATATCTCAAAAAGTATCTTTTTTTTTTTGTTTTTCACAAATTTTAAAGTAGACATATGCAGCTATGAAATTGAGAAATAAAAAGTCAGCAATTCAATATGAATTTGTTCTTACGATTTTTTAAAGTTTGGTTATATGAAAAATTCACATGTGTTTTTTTATTAAGTTAATAATCCTGTACTAAATGTGGATCTAATAAATTAAACATTTCATATTTTAACACCTGCAATAAATTTGAACCATTTTCTGTGTATTTCTAATTGAGAAACAGGTTTTTATTCAGAATAAGAATTGGAGATCCCAATGATCGAAGATTTTGTTATAATTTAAACATCACCAACACTAACATTAGAAAAAAACATTAAAAAAATATTTTTTCTATAAACATTATAATATAATCAATATTATAAATATATACATTAAAAAATTAATTTATATCAAACCATACCTTTGAATTGAAAATATTCCAATTACTTCTTTACTTACTTGAGTTTAATTGATCTCAAAAATCCAAAATAAATTTCAAATTCCCTTAATGTAGTCTAATGTTAATACATATAGAACTACAAATTGACCAAGTGTCAGCCATTGATTTCACATTGATTGGAAACAACCAATAATGACTATACAATCGTGACTTAGGATGTTAATTAGAATAGAAATGTTCCCCATTCTATGAATTCACACAAAGTATTGTCTAGAAATTTAATGCAAAAAATCCCATATAATGTAAAAGCATTTCCATAATATGGAGTCTAATGACAGTGGAAAAATTCAACTTAAGTAAAAAATAATTAAGTGATGAAGAAGTTTCAACTTTGAAATTGTCATCGCCTCAACGGCGTAATCGATAGCGTGTCTGCCTAAGGATTCGAGCCGGGCACTGACGAGGGTAGGTTCGAATCCGATCCGAAACACGTAAAAAAATGTGAATTGTAGTTTTTTTTTCTGAGAAACTTCAAACCATACCTTTGAATTGAAAATATTCCAATTACTTCTTTACTTACTTGAGTTTAATTGATCTCAAAAATCCAAAATTAATTTATATATTTCTTTTTGCCTTTAAATTGAAATATTTATGATCATCAGAAAAAGAAAACATTTTGGCAATTATTTTATCGGGTGTAGTGTTATCCAGTAAAAAACAGTGGAATCCTTGAGTTCCACTTATGGTTTTAATGTCCGAAAACCGCACCGAAAGAAATTGTTCCTGTAGCTCGATATCTTCTGAAGACACATATGAAAACTTCATAACGTGGTTTTTAGGGTTCCGTTTTTTTATACGGAACACTATTGGTGAGAGTACAACGTGTTTTTCACATTATTTCGATTATCTCGTGAACCATTAATCCGATGAACTTAAAATTTGAAGTGCTTATAAAACTAACTTATCCACACAAGATGGTGGGTTAAAAAATAAATAAAGTTGTGTTCGTTTGTTTTAAGGAGGTACGATGTAAAGCCTTTGAAAACATATATTTTTTTATCGAGACGAGTAGGGTATCATATGAAAGGGCTTCATTTCAGCATTATTTAAAAATATATTTTGGAATTTTACACCTCACCATTTTTTGTATAATTTTGAAAAATGACGATTTCTGGATGTTTTATTGCCCCGAATAACTCCGACCCTACTTCATCGAAAATCTTGAAATATATTTGGAATGATAGAAAATTGAGTAGGTTTTTAATGAAAAATATAAAAAAGTGGCAGATACTCATAACTATATTTATTAAAGGGGTGGGAATGTTAAGGGGTAAAAACATCATTTAAAACCAGGTCATTTGAAAAAGCACTTGATTTTAGAAATATTGCCATTTTTTTAGAATTTTGCAATGCATTGTTTTTGAATTATTATCAATAAAGTGACACAAAAAGTTGGTCCCCCCTTGCATTTCGAGCCTAATTAACAGAAAAATCTGAAAAAATTCACAGAGACAGGAAGTTTGATAAACTCTGCACAAAAAATATAGCGAACTCCCAAATAATTATATTTCTGTGTGTTTAGGGGATGGGTGTAAGGAGGGTAAAAAAAAACTTTTTTTGACCCAAGCGAGTGGGGTGTCATTTAAAAGAACACTTAATTTCAGAAACATTGCAATTTTTTTTAGAATTTTGCGGTACACAGTTTTGGAGTTATTGTAAAAAATGTGCAAATTCCAGACCGTTCCCCCCCTACGTTTCGACACTGATAGACAGAAAAAATTGAAAAAATTCATAGATACAGGAAGTTTGCTATATCTTGAACGAAAATTATAGCGAACTCTCAAATAATTATATTTCTGTGTGTTTAGGGGATGGGTGTGGGGAGGGTAAAAAAACTGTTTTGGAACCAAACGACAGGGGTGTCATTTGAAAGAACACTTAATTTAAGAAACATTGCAATATTTTTTAGAATTCTGCGATGCACAGTTTTTTAGTTATTGATAAAAAAAAGTTCTATTTTAAGTGTATGTATACCACCCTATATTTCGACGCTGATTTATAGAACAAATATTCCCTATTTAGACCACTAAAATACTGGTTAAATCTTTCTTTAGCTTACATAAACAGCTATGGATAAGGTTTAAAATAAATTAACATTTTTGATCAATGTAGATGTGATTGACATTTACGATTGACGTCTACGATTAAACATTTATTCTGTTATGCGTCCATAGTCTGACGATATGAAGACTTTACAACATAACTTTATGTCATTTATTTCTGATATTGTGTTCTTTTACATTAACGGAACCCTTGGCGAGCGAATTTTATTCGCACTTGTCCGACTTTTATTTTTCGACCAAATTTCCGCCCATTCAAACAATTCCCTTGCTATTGTTATTTTTTCTCGTCTAAGCGAAGCTCTCCGGGCTTCTCTTTTAAGTGTTCCTCCAATCCCATCGGATGGACCTTTTCCGTGGGCAGTTGCAAAGAAATGCCATTCTGCAGGTATTTTAAAATCATCAATATGTTTGCAGAGATTTATGAAATTCTTCTTATTTTTATATTGAGCTGCTGAACCATCAGTTATTTTTTTGATACTTGGATATATTTCTTGCTGTTTTTCAATGAATTCAATACACCTTTCCTGGTATTTATGAACTGCAACTGTGTTATGCATTAAATGATCAGATATAATGACAAAAGATAAGACCTCTAGTTTATCATTACATGATTTGTAGTAAACTACGATTGGGTGGATTGTGGCTTGAACTTTATTGAAATGTGCAGCTTGTATCTCATTCTGCGTTATCATTGAATAGTTTTCTGAAAAATCCATAATAAATACGTATTCGCCGTGACGTAAGTTTTGTTTCGTATCCTTAAGAAACTTTGATTGCTGCCTTGCGATGAAATCATGAATTTTTAATTTGCTTACCGATGTATGTACTAAATCTTCTACAAATTCTACCTTATTTTTTTCCATGCGTTCTAACGAATATCTATCTTGCATTAACCATTTCTCATAATGTATTTCTTCGTAAAATTCAAGAGATTCCAAAATTGTTTCTGTGTAAGCTTCCACGATATTTTTACAATCATTGCATATATTTGTTGCACAATTCATTGTATTATTAGATCAACTCAGTTTCTTAAGCGTTTCTTGATCTTTTTCATTTTTTACTAAATTTGAGAGCGGCTTAAACATTAAACGTACATTTTCATGTATCATGCATATTCAGACATTGTGTGTTCCGGTAGGTCCGGTTAAAATACATTCCTTCGGTCGCAACGTAGTGAACTTTGAGAAGCTGATTTTGACATCTTTGTTTTCTTCCAAGAACATTTCGTAGATGTCGGTGAGGGTCCATAACACCAACCGCTTTGATTTCCTAATTTTTGTTGATCCTTTTGTAATAGTAACAACATCTTTAAGGCCAGGCATTGTTCTACTAATTTCCTCTGATAAGAAGTATGTTTGAATTTGTTTTACTATATTTTGTGACAAACTGTGCACTTGTTTGCTTTGAGGCCAACGGTAAGGACCTACTGTTTCCAACAGATCCATGGCGAATTCTACCAGTCGTCTTGATGCATTAAATTCATCCTGGATACGTTGATTTGACCAAAATTTACGTGGTAGAGTTGTCAACAAAAACACTTAATTTGATTTACAGCTGGCATTTTTAAACTCTTTTTTAAGGTTCATAAGCCATGATGTATATTCACATTCCTCGTTTGGTGATAACACTTTAACTGAATCTACTTGAAATATTCTTTGACTTATTGCCGATGTGACACTTGCAATTTTTTTATAACTTTCTGTTGTAATATGATTTTGTTTGATAGGAGATTCGGCTAACCTTCCAAGAACATTGTTAATATATTCTAAAATGTCATTAAGTAGTTCAGGAACTGGTGGAGATATAGTATCAACCGAAACTGGTGATGGATCTAAAGATGCTGGAGGTATTTGAATATTTTCGTTCGTTAGAACATTTTCAACATCCTGATTTATAGAAATAATTTCACTATCGAAAGTTTCCGAACATGAAAGCTGCTGTATAGAAAATATTAGTTGCATATGAATTTTTATTCATTTTAATAAAATAGTCAAATTTACCTTATTTTTATAGATATAAGTACGACATGTTTCACATATAAACTGGTCATCACGCAAAGTAAAATTTAGGGTCGCAGCTTTTTGAATAACAGCTGGTGTGACCAGTTTCACATTTTTTGATGTCCGCTTATGATTTTTGAGACCGTACAAGTTACAGCACAATTTGAAAAGCAATTCTATTATTATCTTTTCTAAACGTTATGTCTTCTAAATATTTTTGAATATACTTGCTATAAGGCAATCACATTTGAAAAGCATTTCTATTATTATCTTTTCTAAACGTTATGTCTTCTAAATATTTTTGAATATACTTGCTATAAGGCAATCACGTCAATATATATATATATATATATATTTATATATATATATATATATATATATATATATATATATATATATATATATATATATATATATATATATATATATATATATATATATATATATATATATATATATATATATATATATATATACATATATATATATATATATATATATATATATATATATATATATATATATATATATATATATATATATATATATATATATATATATATACCCTTTAAATAGTTTTGACATAGGTAGAATCAGGTAAAATTAGGTAGGTACAATTTAATATATTTTGATTGGATGCAAGTATAATTTGGTCAAAAACCGTTTGTGGGCGTCATTAGAAATTTTAAATGTTAAAATTATGAGTCTCTAATGAGATTTTAATTAGTAAAAAGGGGCTGAATAGACATTTTTTAAAATGAATAAACATTTTACACACCCTTTCAATAATATAAATTCCTTTATTTTACCACTAAACTTAAATTAATTTTTAATAAGTTTTTAACCATTTAACCGCACAGAAAATGGTTCAAATTTATTGCAGGTGTAAAAACATGAAATGTTTAATTTATTAGATCCACATTTAGTACAGGATTATTAACTTAATAAAAAAACACATGTGAATTTTTCATATACAAAACTTTAAAAAATCGTAAGAAAAAATCCATATTGAGTTGCTGACTTTTTATTTCTCAATTTCATAGCTACATATGTTTACTTTAAAATTTGTGAAAAACAAAAAAAAAAGATACTTTTTGAGATATGAGCTTTGAAGTAAACCAAGGTTTTACGCGCCGCCTAGCGGAAAAGAGAAAAGTTATTAATTTTAAACTTACTTATTTCAATTATTCAATTATTTTCCTTTTTACTTGCAAAAATATACGTAAGTCGGATGAAATTTGTGGCACCTATTCACAAAACATTGCCACCATTACCAAAACTACGTGAAAAAGCCTCAAAATTCAACCGCGCATAACTCCGATTCAGAGTACTCAAAAATAAAAGCAGAAATAACTTTTTTCCTTTCGTCAATGCCAACAATATATCAAAATTTCAGATTTTTAAAAATCAACAAAATAATGTACGTTTTCAAAATAATAGTCCATTATGTTATGTTATGTTATGTTATGTTATGTTATGTTATGTTATGTTATGTTATGTTATGTTATGTTATGTTATGTTATGTTATGTTATGTTATGTTATGTTATGTTATGTTATGTTATGTTATGTTATGTTATGTTATGTTATGTTATGTTATGTTATGTTATGTTATGTTATGTTATGTTATGTTATGTTATGTTATGTTATGTTATGTATGTTATGTTATGTTATGTTATGTTATGTTATGTTATGTTATGTTATGTTATGTTATGTTATGTTATGTATGTTATGTTATGTTATGTTATGTTATGTTATGTTATGTTATGTTATGTTATGTTATGTTATGTTATGTTATGTTATGTTATGTTATGTTATGTTATGTTATGTTATGTTATGTTATGTTATGTTATGTTATGTTATGTTATGTTATGTTATGTTATGTTATGTTATGTTATGTTATGTTATGTTATGTTATGTTATGTTATGTTATGTTATGTTATGTTATGTTATGTTATGTTATGTTATGTTATGTTATGTTATGTTATGTTATGTTATGTTATGTTATGTTATGTTATGTTATGTTATGTTATGTTATGTTATGTTATGTTATGTTATGTTATGTTATGTTATGTTATGTTATGTTATGTTATGTTATGTTATGTTATGTTATGTTATGTTATGTTATGTTATGTTATGTTATGTTATGTTATGTTATGTTATGTTATGTTATGTTATGTTATGTTATGTTATGTTATGTTATGTTATGTTATGTTATGTATGTTATGTTATGTTATGTTATGTTATGTTATGTTATGTTATGTTATGTTATGTTATGTTATGTTATGTTATGTTATGTTATGTTATGTTATGTTATGTTATGTTATGTTATGTTATGTTATGTTATGTTATGTTATGTTATGTTATGTTATGTTATGTTATGTTATGTTATGTTATGTTATGTTATGTTATGTTATGTTATGTTATGTTATGTTATGTTATGTTATGTTATGTTATGTTATGTTATGTTATGTTATGTTATGTTATGTTATGTTATGTTATGTTATGTTATGTTATGTTATGTTATGTTATGTTATGTTATGTTATGTTATGTTATGTTATGTTATGTTATGTTATGTTATGTTATGTTATGTTATGTTATGTTATGTTATGTTATGTTATGTTATGTTATGTTATGTTATGTTATGTTATGTTATGTTATGTTATGTTATGTTATGTTATGTTATGTTATGTTATGTTATGTTATGTTATGTTATGTTATGTTATGTTATGTTATGTTATGTTATGTTATGTTATGTTATGTTATGTTATGTTATGTTATGTTATGTTATGTTATGTTATGTTATGTTATGTTATGTTATGTTATGTTATGTTATGTTATGTTATGTTATGTTATGTTATGTTATGTTATGTTATGTTATGTTATGTTATGTTAGTTATGTTATGTTATGTTATGTTATGTTATGTTATGTTATGTTATGTTATGTTATGTTATGTTATGTTATGTTATGTTATGTTATGTTATGTTATGTTATGTTATGTTATGTTATGTTATGTTATGTTATGTTATGTTATGTTATGTTATGTTATGTTATGTTATGTTATGTTATGTTATGTTATGTTATGTTATGTTATGTTATGTTATGTTATGTTATGTTATGTTATGTTGTTATGTTATGTTATGTTATGTTATGTTATGTTTATGTTATGTTATGTTATGTTATGTTTTGTTATGGTATGTAATCTTATATTGTGTTATGTTATCTTATA